>WTXE01000017.1:0-323051 GCA_022496225.1 Russula aff. rugulosa BPL654
CTATGCGATGGGCGAATATCTCGGTTGTTCAATTATGGGGCTGGAGGAGACAGGGATGGAAAACGTGAATTGCTTGTAAAAGACAACGTTGGCCTCTCGAGGCGAGGATCGGTGATCCGATGGACAATTACTTCCAAGCGGTAACAACTCCGAAAAAAATCGTCGAAGGTTAGGGAGTGTTAAGTGTTACGTGTCATGGTGAGTGTATGCGACGATTGCCTCTCCATACCATCGTCAATAATAGGGAACGTAAAGATGATTATGAGGTCCATCAGCTGGGGCATGAATGAGGAGAAATTTTGGCTCGAAGTAGGCTGATGGGTGATTTACGCGCAGCCAGACTGAGACGAGACCCACGGCAGGCATGAACAGTTGAGATCGGAAAGGCAAAACCGCCAGCCACTGCGAGGTGACGTAGATGAGGCACTTGAAAAGTTGAAAAGTTTCTGAGGGCATCAAGGTTACACCATGATAGTCGGCTACTTGCTCGTCCTGCGTCAAAGGAATGATAATCAGGTGTTCCAGAATTGGATATTCGCCCCCGATCGCCACAACGAGCTTCTGCAAATTCGGAACACTGTAAACTCCAAACGTATTGAATTTCAGTAATTAGTCATGATTACGTACTGACTTATATACACAAAAATAATGAAATATTTCAGTACTTTTACCCAACGAAAATATGCTGAATAATCATACTTAAAATCATAAGTATTTCATTAAGTCTTCTCCTTAAATTATCCACGACATTTTATACTTAAAGTCACAAGACATTTGTATGAAGTTAAACATGTAAACTGTATTGAATATTCTATGGTGCACTAAGTAATGCGAGCATTCACCCCCTCATTACTCGCGATTGCGATTGCATATTGAAGTGTGCTGGGCCGGAGCAATGGCAGGGACTCAGGGAGGGGTTGAACTCGAATGGGGGTGCATGTAATTGGGGAAGGTGGTGATCACTAGAGGAAGAGCTGGCATCTGCACGGGACGGCTACAACTTGAGGGACTTGAGGAACGAGTGTGCAGAAGAAAGTAGATGACGCGCAACCTAGCAGGAGATGGGCGCCGCTACCAAGCCTTTGAAATCGTTGCGAGAACACGATGGTGACTTGGGTGCTTGTCCAACGGTGGCAAGGGACACCGGTCGTTCCGTTAAGCATTCGAGGACAATTTGAATGTCCAGCTCTGGCCGACTTGTAACACAGATGCGGAGGTTGGGAAGATGAAGCCCGAGTGCATCCAGAATAATGTAGGTCGGTGCTTGCCGATAGGCGTTGTAGCTCGTCGAAACATCCAAAATCGAGTGCGCATGAGTACAACGAAAAGACTCGCGGGCCTGCTTCTTGACATCGGCCTTCGTGTCTCAAATGGCCCCAGAAGAGGATAGGAACAATGTCGGGCATGAGCTTGGCGGTCCGCTGAGGTGCACTGACGACGAGCTGATCGAGGATGGTGAGGGAACCGGTCTTGACCTGCCACTTGCCGGCAGTCTTGATCTGATGGAGAAGCGCCGTGGCACCAGTACGTCCCCTGCAGGATACAATGTAGAGCCCGAATCTGTGTGATATTTGAAGTCTCTTACCGGCTGGTTGACCGCCTTGAACTCGTAGACGGAGGAAGTTGGCGTGTTGTTGGAAAAGGCCGTGTCAGTCCTATGGAAAAGGCATCAGCGTGCGCGCGCATCGAAAAAAAGGACACCGCTGTCCTTAGGAGACTCTACTCACTTTTTGTGTCACGTCTCGCTCATAAAATGCCCACCTTCGTGCAGTCAGTGGGCTCAAGTCTGGTGTGTGAGAATCTGTTGCGAGGCTATCAACGGAAGCCCATTCACCAGTGCAGTCGATTGGAGGGTCAACGGTCAGTCAACGGTCAACGAACAAATCGGGGCATACATGTGATGTACCTGTTGACAGCAAGCACGCCTTCGTTGAAATTATCGCGAGAGAGTTTTGCTTGGCCGCATGGGCCGCGTGGCGTGGGTGGGGTATGGCAACTGTGTGACAGCGACTTGACTCAACTCGAGGGAAGGGGTGCAGGTGCAAAGAGCGTGACTCTGAATGATCCACAAAGGATTGAAAGGAAGCACGGCCACATGATCACTGACTGTTAACGAAGAGTCCAGACTCGGCGGCAGAGGACTTGAGGACTTTGACAGAAAAAAACCCGCAGCGGGTTTGGGTAACCCGCGCTGCGGGTGAGGGTTGGTCGCGGGTGGCGCACCCGCGACCCGCGCAGGTTGCCCAACCCGTGACATTCCCTACACGGGAGTGGGAGGCGGGGGAATTGATGCGACGCCACTTGGGAGGTGGAGGGGATTCAAGCCACCCTACGAGGGTTTTTTTTTGTGACGCCACACCGTCCATCCGGTAACCATCCTATTGCATCCGCAACCGCATGGACGGAGGGTGTGCTTTCCTGACATGACGATCTGAGAAAGTAATTCAGCGAGAGAGCAACCCAAAGTGTGCTGAGACGAACTCAGACTGCGTGGGTATCCAGTTCGTGCAGGATGCACAAAACTTGCACAGCAAAGAACTATGACAGAGCGAAGTGCTTCAAATTGACGAAGACGACCGTCGGGAGGGGTGTAGTGAGAGTGAGAGGGCGGTGCGGCGATGAGAGTGAGGGGCACAATACTACCGCCATCTCTCGAGTCAGACAGATCATCGACCATGATCCGAAGACATTAAGTGGCAACCAGGAACCCGCAATGGCGTCGAGAATGAAAGAAATAGAGAATTAGTTCTGGGGCTGGCAATAATCATAGGAGAAGCGGAGAATGACCGTTAATGACTTGTTGATGATCTTGGAGCCGTCGACTTGTTACAGAACTGAATGGTTTTCACAGCCGTGGGAACAATCACATGACTTAGTGTGTTCTTTAGCGTCGCGTCGCAAAGTTCAACTTGTTTCTTCCGTCGTCGCAACATATTCCTTTTGTTCTCAAGCTCACAGTCAACTACAATGCTGTTCACAAATTCACTCGGCTGTGGTGACTCCATTGATTTTTTCACAGAGATGGCTCTCACGACTTGAGATCAGGCTTCGCACGGGTAGACGGTGAGGGGATGTGATATAAAAGGTGGATGTTGGTGCGTTGTTAGTCTTCACACATCTCCCCTCTTTCTCTGATCTGACACTTTCAATGCCCTCTAAACCTGCAGCTGGAGCCAAGAAGAGGCCTGCGGCGAAAACTCTTGCACTGAAGGACGCGATGGCAAAGACATCTGCTCAGAAGGCTGCTTCTCGGAATCATGCCACTCAGGGCAAGGAGCATCATCTGATACTTTTCGTTCTATGCGTCCATAACCCTCTAAAATCCACTCTTGTGAAATGATGAGAGAGAGGCAAGTTACCGGCCCATTAGGGAGGCTTTACTGGAGCACTTCTCGGATATACCCATGCAGGAGAGGTACGTACGGCTCCCAGCTTCTGCTATTATAACCCGTGCCCTCAAACCAAATCCAGGCACAACTTCCGTGTCCTTGTCCCAGGCGCGGGCCTCTGTAGGCTCGCGTATGATGTCGCAGAGCTCGGTATGATTCCCCGATTCTGGCGCCTCCACCACGGTGACTGATTCAGTCGTCAGGTTCTTCCTGTCAAGGAAATGAGTTTTCGCACTACATGTTACTTACCTCTTTCCTTATTCTTAACAGGTAGGTACGAGCCTCACAATCGCTTCTCTCTCCTCCCTTTTCAATCATCATCCTCATAAAGGAAACAAGTTCACCAACACGCAATCTACCCTTATGTCCACTCCCTCTCTAACATCCCCAATCGTGCAGCGATGCTCAAGCGTGTCCAAATACCGGACGTTCTTCCAAGCGACCTCCCTTCAGGATCTAATTTCTCGCTCGTAGCAGGCGACTTTGAAGACATTTACGGCCAGCAGAGTGCTGAGGCAGATGATGATGAGCCGTCAGCTGGCCTATGGGACGCGGTTCTGACGTGTTTCTTCATCGATACTGTGACTATATGCTCCTGCAACGGCTGCCCCTGCATCTGTGGCCTTAGTCTCCACATCCACCGCAACCTCGGTGAGGGACACGTGCACAGCTGCCCAGCACGCTGCGCCGGCCCTAAATGAAGGTATGTCACGTATGTGTGTTCGTTACTATCATTCGCTGCTAATAACTTGACAGTACATACTTCAGCAGTTGCTGAGGTCCATCGGAATCTGAGCGGCACACGAGCGGTGATGAGGCATGGATGAGTGAGATAATGGAGCTCAAATTGTCATTAGAATCAATATGTTTTAGCATTAAAGACTACATTAAAAAATGGATGGAATTACGACAAATAATGTGTGATTCAATCAGTACTTTATAATTTGAAAATCAGTATTTTTTTGGATTAAAAATTCCATTATAAAATGGATGGAATTACGACAAATAATGTGTGATTCAATCAGTACTTTATTATTTGGAAATCATTATTTTTTTGTATTAAAAATTCCATTATAAAATAAGTGAAATTACGACAAATAATGCGTGACTCGAGGGTGCAGATTTCCATGAATTTCAGGTGATAAGTGACTGAAATTTTACTGAAATCTCACGCATTTTACAGCTGAATTTCAGTATTTTTAAGTCATTATTCATGTGTTTTAAGTCTGAAATTCAGTTATTTTTCGCCGCTTATTCAGCCATTTTAAATACTGAAATTCATGACGTTCGGAGTTTACAGTGCAAGTATGCCATTTATGCACCCACGAGTACGCATGTCCATTTTGTTTACAGTACCCGCCAAATGGGCCGTGGCTCTTTTCGTTTGGCGCCTTTAGATTCTGTCATGATGAGAGCCCTTACTCCAATGGCCCTTAGAAGTTGGTCACTGAGAAGAAGAAATCATGAATACATTCCGAACTGTCGGGCTATGGGATCTACGGTACATCACATGGTCGCATCACATCATTCACCTGTCGTGCACAGGCCCGGCCATCGCTACAGTTCTACAACTTGCTGTGACATTCAGGAAAATTTAGCGTGACCTTTCTAATATTACACGTCCAATGGCCATCGTACTGTAGAAGTTCAAGATATTCGTGTGGCTTCTAACATTGGCTTTAACTAGTTAATTACCTGCCGCGTAAGGCTGATGAACCCGTGCGTCAGACTACGGAGATTCAGACGACTGCATTAGTTTGCAGAACCCAGCTCTCAGCCGTTGTACGAACTGTGTTAGAGAGCTGACTCGCACACAATTTGTACAGTAGAATGTCTGGGAACACGACTACAGTAGTGCTAGACTCTGACTCTGATTACTCTTTATTTTTGCTTAGCTGGTGCTCAAACCATTGCACCGCCTCTATATCCAAAACCACCCGCGGCCATTTCACCAAATCGTAGACCCCCAGTTGCTGTGCCGTCATTGCGTTAGTTTTGTGTAAATTTTCGGTCGAACGTTTCAACCCGGTCGGAATGACGTCCTTCCCCGTGACGAACAGCGTCTTATGGTCCCACCCCATCTCATCCAACCTCCGGGCCATATCCTTGGTTTTTGTACCGGGCCAGTCAAGGCTCTCCACGATTCTCAAGTTGCACTCCTTGACTCTTGCGCTAAGGGCAACGCGCATGCCCATTTGAATGACTTTGCGCGGCAGTTTAGTGGCGAAGTCTCTAGGTTTGGGACCGAAGGCAACGCCACCTCCGCGTAGCATGGGGCTTTGTCCGTCACCGAGACGTGCCATGCCAGAGCCTTTCTGACGGCGAATCTTCCATCCGGAGCCACGGACCTCCCCACGTGTCTTAGTATTCGCAGAGCCTTGGCGAAGCGAATCGAGATGATGGACGACACATAGGTGAAGAATGTCGCGTCGAATAGGGTGAGCGAATACAGTGGGATCGAGCTCTGCCACTTCATCGGATGAATGTGCAGCAGTTTTCGAGCGTAGCAGGGACGAGAGGGGAATGTAGACGGGCTGCCGGAGGGAAGAATCTAAGAAAGGGCGATTAATTCTCGAGGGAAATGCATAACTAACTAAAAGAAAGACTACTTTTGACATCTGGCGATTCCCCAGGTCCCAGAAAGGGCGGAATCGCAATGTTGGTGCTTATAACATCGACATTGTTGCTATTTGCTACGGCTGCTGTGGCATAATTTCGGGAGACTCGTATTCGCGCCTAGAAGTAAAGAAGAAAAGGTAAGAACACAAAAAGAACACAATCTAATGAGCAAGTCGGCTGCTCACTAGCTTAATAGCACCCAGCGCTGCTGAAAGCATCCCCGAGCTGGAAGAGTATGGCACACAAGCGCTTGGAACTACAGCCGCGCCCGATTCAGAAGTGTCTTATGTAATCACAGCCGCGCACCAACTGCTCACCCGTTGATACCCGTCAACGAAACACCAAGGACGTCAACGACCTCAAGGTAGGTGAATTTCATCTAAATTTCTGTTCAGATTCTGCCCACTATTCGTCTGCATACAATTATACGACATCGATAATGGTCTGTTGTCGTGCAGGCGGTGGATGCTGTTAAAGCTTTTTGGATGACATTTACTCTTCACAAGATTGCGTTGACTGACCCCTCTCCTAGGACAATTTAAACAGGCCAAAGTTGACTTTGTAGAAAAATGGCTTCCACTAAGGCCGTGCAGACCTTCGGGAAAAAAAAGGTGCGTTGTGATGGGTATGCTATTGCACACCCAGCTTTATAATTACTACTTTCCAGACTGCGACCGCAGTGGCGCATGCGCGTGAAGGCAAAGGCTTGATCCGTATTAATGGGTCTCCCATTAACCTTGTTCAGCCGGAGATCCTACGATTCAAGGTCTACGAGCCCGTCCTTGTAGCGGGTGAAGATACCTTCGCCAATATCGATATTCGTGTGCGTGTCAAAGGCGGCGGGCATACCTCCCAAATATACGCGATCCGGCAAGCCATTTCCAAGGCTGTTGTTGCATACTATGCGAAATATGTCGACGCATTCAGCGCAATCGAGTTGAAGAAGAAGCTTGTCGCGTACGATAGGACGCTTCTTATCGCAGACCCCCGGCGGATGGAACCAAAGAAATTCGGTGGTGCTGGTGCCCGTGCGCGCAGGCAAAAGAGGTGGGTCCAGCTAGTATTTCCAATGTCTGGTCATAACAGGTGTGTCTGCTCAGTTACCGATGATTGCCTCGCTTGTGGTTTGTTGTACGTTTGCATCATCGAATACTGCATTTTCCCCCCATTTCTTCAAAATGCCACGACATCATGCAACGTCTATGCCGCTATATGACGAAGTGAATCGCTCTGCCATTGCTTGAGAACCATATTATACGTAAATGTCTGCATAAGGTATATTTCTAGCTCTCTTCCCCATACAAATGCACCCCTACTGCTCAATGCGTGGTTGCTTGCGTGCTCTTGCTCCATACTCGTCTTCTTCAGCAACGAATAGCCGCTTGCGCTTGTAATAAGTTGGGACTGGCTCTCTGGTCTCCAAAATCGGTCGCCAGCCCCCTAACAGAGATCCCCCAGTGACCTCAGCATTTGCGACGGACGGGGAGTCAAATAGTAAAGAAACATCGGAGTTGTCGATAGTAGGAAAGGGTGGGAAGTCATCTTGGAAGGTTATGAAAATTTCGGGGGAGGAGGGTTCTGAGTCAATCCACACGAAGGATGTGTGGGTGGTCGAATCGCTTGTGTCAGAGGGCGAATCTGATGCATAGTCGAAGTTTTCGGGGGACCCATAGCGGGCCATAGGCTCTTCCATTGAATATGAGAAACGCGGGGTGTAAGACGCAAGGTCTGGGATTGGGGCGTGTGATGGTGTAAGTGATACGGGAACCCAAGACGGCGAAGAACACTCGATGTCATAGCTTAATGGTAACGACGATGATAATTGATTTGGGAGGCGTGGCTCCAGGTCCGCCGTGTTAGTATCAAGCTCAAAGTGGTTCCACGGAGTCTGGCTACTCCCAGCCATATGGCGCTCCTGTTCCGGATCCAAAATGAGGTGACCGGAATCAGAAAAGTCTCCCTCCGTTCTCGTTGGGCTCGATGTCTGGCAGAATCGTTTACGTTCGTGAGTTGGGGAGTTATCCATGACGTCCGAATTGCCGTCATGTTCTGGCTGTTTCCCTTTGAAGCAGGAGGGGGAAGGGTTTGTAAAGGGTGGTGACTGGCCGTAGTCCTCCCCAGAATTAGTATAGACGTTGTCCATACACAGCGGCATATCGCTTGGAATCCATGATATGGGATGCATCTGGATGTCTGGAGTGCCGGGAATGTAAAAGGGAAGTGAAGGTGGGGGCAGGTCTTCAAGCGTACTCGCATCCCACTCTCGGAGAGTGACCTCATATATGGGAAACTGATACACATATTAGTATCGGCAATCATTGTGCAGTCATAAGGAACAAGGCCTACAGGGGAAACTAGAGCGGGTCCCTCACGAGCGTCCATTCCAGTCGCGGAACGACATCTTCTCGCGAGTTGATACTCAAACTCGCGCGCGCCTTGGTAATCAAGAAGGAACTTGACTTGGCGCATCTCGAGTTGAAATTCATGGGTACTGCAACCGCCGAGGCCAATCTTCATGGCCGGTCGAAGACAAGATGCTCGTCTAAAGTTGATGATTGTGGGCTTTCCGTCCCTGCCTGGAGCGGGCCTGGTGAGAAAGCAATGAAAGCTTTGCCGTACTGACATACTGATTAGGATATGCCTTAATGCAACATCGCCGTGGAGTACTCCGCGGGCGTGAATTTGAGCATATGCATCGACAATCGCACGCTTTTCGTCCGTCGAGAGTGACCTATCCGCAACTCGCCACGAATGGGGGTGTGGAAGCTCCATTGCCATGTTTGCGAGACCCTCAGATGTACTGAAAACGCCTATGATACTGGGAACGCAATGTCCCTGAAGTGGTCGTAAGTGAAGAGGGTGACCATACAGATACAACTATAAGAGTTCATCAGCTTATGAGACATGCATTGTGTGACTATAATGGTACTTCTTTGTGGAACCCATCCCATATCTTCCATCTGTTTTAATAGAAGAAAAGGTCGATCAGCGAAAATAGCCAGTGAAATGGAGTGCACTATTCACATCTTTGTCACTACGGCGATAGCTTGAGCTCCGAGAGTCGCTCTTCTAAGATAACTTGTTGTAGCCCTTCCAGCTGGGGGAGAAGTTAGAGAGGCCCAGGCCAAAATTCTGACAATGGTGATGTCTCACCTCGCAGCATGACGCCTTTGCCGAAACATTGTAGTTTCCGGCCGAAAAAGCGGGAGTATCTTCCGTGCGGTATAAACAAGTGATCGAGGCAAAGTGAAACATTCGAATTGTCTTCCCCACACTGGGACAGAGACGTCATAAAAATATGTGGTAAGGTGGATGTGGATGTCGCTAGTGGCATCTGTCAACGGGCGAGTAGATAAAAGGGCGTTGGGGGTTGTGAGAAGGGCGAGCTGCAGTCATTACGGATATATGACAGCGATAGCCAGCTGGGTTGTCAAGCAAAGAGTCCGGATGCGCATACACGAAAAATGACAGACTCATTGTGTGTGTAGTTGTCATGGCTGCGAGGTGTACTGTATAGACAATTAAAAATGAAGAGTCAGTATATGACAATAGAGCGCCCTGGTATACATGCCGGCACGGGCGCACCGCTTCTTGGGCTCGTGTTCCGCTCACGCTCAGTCAGAACTGCACATCCGCAGCGAGTCCGAGCCCATGGCCGAACTTTCCCTTACGCAAACGAGTGAACAATCACCAAAAATCTTTGTTGACACCGCCGGTTATCCTCTTCCCGTCTATCTCGATGTAAATCCGGAGATCCCTGCCAGGCCTCGGCTCATTCGCCTGCTTCGCGTGTGTGCAATAGTGTTATGCATGTGTTCGATTGACTGATGCCCGTCATGTAACTATTTTTTAGGCATCGGGAGCCAATATATCCCATAGCCCTTCGGCTGCTGCCATCCTTCTAATCAGCTCAGACTCGGAACCCGGTCGCAAGTTTGTGCACCATTGGCACGCGGACTCTGACAAGACTATCTTGAAGTATAATTGGATTCAGGCTTGTGTTCGGGCGGGTCGCGCGCTCCTTGAGGCGGACGACTGGGGCGGATTTCGTGTCTTTCACACCAGCGAGTGTACATACAGCGATGAGGAGGGCGATGAGGATCTGGACGATGAGCAAAGTGGCACACAGTAGGTTTCTTTGTCCGCTGCGTTTCATTTTCTGACAGGTTCAAAAGTCCCTTAACGGCTCACCAGACCACTCCCAATGAAAGGAAAATATCTTCAACCCTCCCTTCAAGGAGTAAAGCCTCGCTGAACTCGACGCGTTCGAAACCACCGTCCCTTTCTCCGCGTTCTTCAGAGCAGAATGTAAAGTTCAACACTCCCAGTCTCACTCGCCGTCCCACTTCTTCTGGTCGTAGTGGATCAAACTTTATCCCCGCACAGTCGCCTTCATCCACAGTTACTTCCTCCGCAGTCATACCCCCATCTCCGAAAATCGCAGCAGGCAGCAGCCCGCAAACCTCTCCCATACGCCATCATCCAGCCCTTACGATCCACGAGCGTACCCCGCATACTCTTCCGTCATCTCAGCAGAATTCTATGCCTCCACCTCGTTCGTTCCCACAAACGACGGACACGCCAACCTCGGCACTTTCTCATCCACAAGTACCTGCTCCTCTATCCACGAACTACTCTGCACCACAACATTCCTCTCCTTCGGGTTCAACCGACCTACTACATGTATTGAATCATGCATTTCAAATGCAAAACACTGCCTCCCAAGTTCAAAATGCTGCCAATCAGACTTTGACTCAACTTGTGGAAACTGTCATCGCGGTTGCGCAGGGTCAGGGATTAGATACTGGTATCATTCAGAATTACCTTGCCACGTTGCCCATGGCTCCGTCGCTCAACCAACCGTCTTCGTCGTCCCAAATGCAAGACCCTACTCTTCACTCCGTGGAAGAAAAGCCAGCGTCTTGTATTTCGGAACCCTCTCTCAAGAATGTGGACAAGAGTCGAGCAAGCACATCCAACCCTCGTAGTCTTGTTTCATCCGAACCCTCTCTGCCACCAAAAAGAAAACGGAAGTCTCTCGAATCGCCTCTCCCAGCTAAAAAGGTGATTTCAAATTCACGACAGAACCCATCGGGGACGCACCCCGAATCTCCTCAGTCAGGAAGGGGCGTTTTTTCCATGAAAAACGGTCAACCAATGCTGGTATTTGTCCAGATTGATACTCGGGGACGACACGAAATTGTACATCAGATAAAGGTTAGTCGTTGAAGTTTTGTACGCACTATACGACGCAAATGCCATACAGAAAAACGGGGGAAAAATTACAGCAGACATACCTAAAGCAGCTTTCGTCATCCTGAATCCACGTTCCGTTTCGTACCCAGATTTAAGACAAGAAGCCGACGATTCTGGGCGGACGATAGTGCAGACCCCGTTTGTCACAGAAAGCATCAAGCAAGGACACCTCCTAGACCCGAATGATTACTTACTTGGGGATGCTAGCTCGCCTAGGAAGCCCAATCGGAGCGGCCATCGTCCCACTACCCTTCGTGATAAGCATTCACCGGAGAGCGATCATGCAATCTCCGAGACACAAACCTCTGACACAGTCGTAGATGCTGCCCCACCCATACCCGCGCGTGAGCACTCCGTAACTCCGGAACCGCCAGCGGCTGTGCAGTCAAAGAATGGATTCAGATTCACTCCTGCAGAAATGACATACACATGGGCCCTGATTCGCCGTATCATAACTAAGGACCCGTTGGCAAGCAGGATGGCGGTGGCCAAGGCCCTCCACGAGAAGGTGTGTTGGCCTAGAACGCCCGTTTTGACAGCGCATCTTATATGCTCGTCGAAGATGCCACATCACCCCGTGTCCTCGTGGTTGTCTACACTGACGAGACAAAGAGAGATGTACGAGGCAGTTAGAACCGAGGCCTCAGTTTTACCACTGCTTCTGAACCACATCCACCTGCCTCAGACCTGCAAGACAGCACATATCAACCACGGAATGAGACTAGTGACGTAGAAATGGATGAGGCTGGTCGAGACACAGAAGAGCTTGAAGAGCTTCAAGTCGGAGCGTCCCTGTTGGCTGAAGGCGATTCCATACACGACGATGAACAGCGACAATCACTTCCAGGGGAGAATAGTAGTGAACGTGACGCATACGTGCGAGATTTCGAGGCCCTTGTTGGGTTCCTGACGTCTGCAGACAGTGACGGTGGGCGAGATGACGAAATCTTCCAACGGCTAGCTGCAAAGGTGAATGAAACCTTAGAACGTTAATTGGTGGGACACCTAATAATTCTTCTTCAATAGAACACGTGTATGACTGCCCCGAGTTGGCCGGAGTTTCTGGAACAGCACGCAGAGGCAGTAACAGAAGAAGTCGAACGGAGGTATACAACTTGACAGGCTACTTAGATTCATTATGTTCCCGTGAATCGATCGTTCCTTGAGCATTCTCTATTGGCCGAACGCGAGCAAATCCCTTAATACCTACAAATTTTGCCTCAAGTGCCTACAACTAGCTGACACTAGTATATCATATGACGGTCCATACAGTGAGCTAGTGAGGGGATTTCCGCCTGCGTATTGACCCTTGCAATTGATATTGCGCTCTGAGTTTTGGGTAACAAAGTTGACTCTACTAAATAGGACAATGACGGATATTATTGAAGGGAAGACAGCGGTGGCGATGAGGAAGTTTGCTTGAAAAACCGCTTTCGTTTCTCCTCATATGACAATGCCTCCTGATCTCCTCGTAATGATTGACCAGCAGTATCGAACGTCCCCACTGCGGCCCCAATAACCGCGCATGAAGCCACTGCTATTGGTAGAGAACGAGCTGTAGAGAATATTAATACAAAGTGTCCTAGAAGCTGGAATAGTGTGTACCTCTGATACCAGCCAAAAACCCGGCTGCGCAGCCACCAGCTACGCCATTTAGCGCATCCTGCGTCTCCCGTTGGTTCGCAACGATGGATTCGGTAGCAGCGAACGTTGCACCCATGGCGGCTGCGCACGACGCAAATATAATCACTGATTAAGACTTGCACTTCCAAACGAAAAGAAAAGGTTGCTGGGACATACCAAAGAAACCGATGGTCCCGCCAGTTCTCGAAAGGAATCCGGATGCACCTCTGGAGTGCGTTCCCAGTGCGTTCTGCACGCTGCTGACGAAGGCACCGACTAGGGCAGATTGCATTCCGACTGTCGCTGCATACTGAAGTGTCGGTCTTGATTCGAAACTCGGTGTATCCGGTGATGAACCTGTAGTTGACATGGCAAACTACGGAGAAAGCAAACTGTGAGTAAATCGAAGGCCGCAAGTCGAAGTGGCCTCCGGCCTCCGGCCGCCATTGTCATTTTCGGACTCATTCCGCCGGGATTTACCATGAATATTCTCTCAGCCTGCAGTGTGCCATGGAGGACAATGAGAAGCTACCCTGGTACAGGGACAGACAGACAGAGCCTCCGTTCCGATTGACAACATACTTCAAGGTTCGCCACATGTGCTCTGCCCCCATGTCATGCCTTGTAACGTGATTGACCTTTAGAGCCTTTGCCATGGCCCTGAATACTGCTTCGTATCCCTCTTTCCTTGGAGTCTCGCCTCAGTACACGATGATCACTTCGGTGATGACTGGGCCAGATTCATAGAGACCTATGCGGGGTCGATCGTCGTTGGTAGCACACAGGAACTATATTTGATACGTGCACTGCGCCCAAGCGACAAACAGAAGAAACAGATCCGCCTTGATGTTGTGAGTCCCGGATGCCTCTGCTGGTACTGAGATGCGGGGCTCAAAGGTGATGGGTAGGAGCTCCACCCTATTACTGCCGTGGCTTGGGCTCTTGGCCAGAGCCGCCCCTTTGATCCTTTAATCGTGATTGCAATGTCGAGTATGCTTTGTGTATACAGTGTTGGACGCGGCGTGGCGATCGGCTTCATGCGTGGCCATGGCGGAGTATGTATTCAGTTTTCATCCAGACCCTTCTTACTAACTTCAGAATAGCCAATTTCCTCTATTGCCGTTCACCCACGAGTCCCTTCATATATCTGCACCACCTCCTCGGACCAAACAGCGAGAATCTACGATCTTGATCGACTTTCCGATATCATCGAGGAGAACCCGTTTTGGTTACCAGGAACTGGGCCTAGTAAGGCCGGAGCACCTCACGGCTTACGATCCTCGGAGAGAGAAGAATGGGGCAAGGGTCTATGCACCACTATCCTTCAAGGGGGTCGAAGTGGAGGACACCTTGCTGCGGTGACATGCGCAGCATTTCATTCGACATTCCCCCTCATCGCAACTGGCGGGGTAAAGGTCCAGTTGCCGTAGTGGCACTTCTAGCTAAGAGGTGAATTGGCTTGCGTAGATGGATCGCGTGGTCAAAATCTGGCGCATTCACGATTATGAAGACCGACTCCTTCGTGAAGATAAGCCACTGTATAGCAGCACGCTCGTTCATCGATCTTCAGTCGCATCCGTGGTTTGGTGCGTAGGTCTTTCTGACCGAATGCATTCATTTCAATGGTTCAATCAGGCTCTCCCAAGATACACTCGTCACTCATTGCACCTCCACACCTTACTCGAGCCACATCGACCTACCAAGGGAACAACACCACATACAAGACGAAGATGCTCTCCCGGAGAAGGAATGGCGTGGATCCCCCGGAAGAATCGTCATCTTACGATGGTTAGGGCTGAATAGATTCTTCCCGCCCGAGGAGACAAAGTACCGGAGTATTCAAAGGGGATGTCTGTCTGTGAGTTGCGTCGCGCAGTGATAGCATCGGCCGTTGCTGATCAGTCGTCGAAACGTACGTGATATTAGGATTTTCAAGAGAGTTGTACGTTGGCGGCGTTGTTTGCAGTATGTTCCTCCGTTCCGATATACTGAACATTGCCTAGCATCCTTTACTGTGATAGCGTCTATCCCTCTCCCGTATTACCCCGATACTCCACATCTTCGTGTTTTTGGAGATGTCTATCATGATCACATCATTCTCATCGCCCACCAGAGGACCATACGATTGCTTAACACCTTGCACGTGCCTGGTGTCGAAACGACGGAGTTCCCCGCCTACCAGGACTTGTTTCCCACTGAATTCGCGGTCGAATCAAGGCTCCAAGCGGAGGGGAAAGTGGATGCGAAATGCCTCGAAAATAATGATTGGGTGCGTGGCTTGGGGTGGTGCATCAATCTTGCTCCGAGTCCAAAATATGCCGCAGACGAGCACGTAAACGCAGTGGACATGGGACCGAACGGAGAGATGATCGTAGCCGTGGGTAGTAAAGGAAGTATGTGGATATGGATGAAAGACTTGTACATGTAGTGCAGTATACGTACAAGTCCGTTCTGTAACATTGAAATACCTCATCGTATGACCGAATCAATTGATTTATATGCACATGAGCGCTGTAACTTAAACCGTGTGAGATAAGTTACTGACTGTACTGTACCGTTTCTTTCATTGAACAGGTTGCACCAACTTAGAATCATCCGTCACACCCACGTTCCCCTATCAATCCATTTCTTCGAACAAGACTACGGAGGATATAGTACACGTATCAATGCAAGCAGCGAACGTGGAAGTGCAAAAGAAAGAAACTGCCGTAGACAGAAGCCTAAGGACTCTCTACTGAAGACAACCCAACTCTTTGATAATCCGCACGTTAATAAGCCACAGTTTGGCCAGTGGGAGCTCAAAGCGGAATTCCCTCTGGAATCTGGCGCTTGGCATATGGCACAGTTACACCCTGGGAGCTTTGACCGGAATTTCCCCTAGGTCTTGAATCTGTCGCTTGGCATATGGCACAGTTACACCCTGGGAGCTTTGACCGGAATTTCCCCAGGTCTTGAATCTGTCGCTTGACATATGGCCAGTTACACCCTGGGAGCTTTGACCGGATTTCCCTAGGTCTTGATCTGTCGCTGGCATATGCACAGTTACACCCTGGGGAGCTTTGACTGAATTTCCCCAGTCTTGAATCTGTCGCTTGGCATATGGCACAGTTACACCCTGGGGAGCTTTGACCGGAATTTCCCCTAGGTCTTGAATCTGTCGCTTGGCATATGCACAGTTACACCCCTTCAACCTGGCGCTTGACAATTCCACGGTCAACCTAAGAGAAATGTTAATTAATTGTGATTGATGCAACCAGGGGAGACATAGACGAACATAGTCGCGGTTTATATAAGCCTGTAACGGCAGGGTCCGGTGCTCAGCCAAGGCACGCTGACAAAGCCATCAATCATCATCATCATCATCCAAATAGATGACAACAACGCACCTCCGGTACAGGATATCCCACAACATTCACACCTACTAAAGCTACGAAAAAGAGCGTCACAAAACCAGAGGCGAACATGTCTAGTCGATAGAACAAAGTTGCGATTGAAATTGAAATTGGCGTAGAAAGAAGGGCTAGGTCGACCTGCGGCCTGAACGTGAAATAGAACTGTAGGGAGGGGGGGAAATTAGCACATCAGATAACATATTAGGCAAAGAGACTGACGATGAACGGGGGACGAAGAAAACGGTGATGAAGAAGGTAGGGAAGCAAAGGGAATTGAGATGAAACAGACTCGAACGAACAGTTTTATAAGCGGTTTCCCCTCGCAACCAGCACACGATGATATAATCCGCGCAGCTTTTAAGATTTTCTCTTTTCGCTTCAAGTTGGCAACGGCATTACTTAGGCAACCACCATTATGCCCGATCCACGATTCACTCGTCTCAGGTCTGATCCTCGCTTTCGCACCCTCAAAAGACACAAGAATAAGGTCGCAGTAGACAGTAGATTCAGTTCTGTGTTCTCTAGAGCCAAGAAAAAATCACATACTGGTGTGGATTTTCTTCTATATCCACTCACTAAGTTAGGCCCTTCTCTGATGCCATAGCGCGCGTAGACAAGTATGGTCGTCAGGTATCTGACTCGCAGGAAAACGAAAATCTACGTCGATTTTACCGTCTTGATTCGGAGAACCAGAACGAATTCTCTACTGGTCCTGACTACGCCCGCGGCGAAGTGCTTCTCCAGTCCTCCGACGAGGAGGAGGAAGGCAAGAGCGATTTAGGCCAAGCTCAGTCTAGCGACGATGAAAATTATGGTAGCGTTGTCATTTTGGGTCCTAATATTGACAGATCTATTCCTGGGCCGCAGGATAGAGATGCTGAAGTAGACCTGGACGAAGACGGTTTTGACGTGCAGGCTACTCACCACCGCAAGATCACCTCAGAAGACGACCAGGAAGGCTCACTCAGGACACGTCGTATAGCCGTTGTCGACCTGGATTGGGACCATATTCGTGCTATACACCTATATAAAATTTTCACTTCCGCTATCGCGCCCGTTGGATCGTCCTCATCTAGGCCAAACCGAGTCTCCGCCCCAATTGTGCGGGGTGAAGTGCTCAGCGTACGCATCTACCCGAGTAAATTTGGCTTGGAACGCATGGCGCGCGAAGAGAATGGTCCCCCATCTGAGTTGTTGATGAAGAAAAAGTCCCTAGATGGCGAGGAGGATGTAAATGAGAGGACGATCTACGAAACCGGGGATGCGGACGATTACGATGAGGACGCGCTGAGAAAGTACCAATTACAGCGCATGAGGTGTGTCGATTATCATTTAGCGCATCCA
Source organism: Russula aff. rugulosa BPL654 (assembly GCA_022496225.1). NCBI lineage: Eukaryota > Fungi > Basidiomycota > Agaricomycetes > Russulales > Russulaceae > Russula > Russula aff. rugulosa BPL654. The sequence goes on from WTXE01000017.1 coordinate 17,624, forward strand.
ATGAATATGCATATACAAGCACAGATATTTTTACGCTGTCGTGGAATGTGACACCTCTGAGCTTGCCTCATATCTCTATTCTGAGCTGCAAGGCGCCGAACTTGAGCGATCGGCAAATGTCCTGAATTTAAGTTTTGTTCCGGATGACATGACATTCGATGAGGAGTGCAGGTTATGTCTTGCTATTTTATCTTTCGACAGTTAGCTCATTGAGATTACAATACTCCAAACAGAGACCAAGCCACCTCAGCCGATAATAACACAAATTACCAACCTCTCGACTTTGTGACGGATGTAAGCCACATGCTGCGAAACGTCTGTCAACTTAATGTTGACGTACACATAGGCTCTTCGGCATTCGAAAGTCAAGTTGATCTGGGATCAAGATGACCCAGAACGTGACCGTGTTACTCGTCGAGCTCTTACTCTCAAGGAGATCGAGGAGAATGACTTTCATGCTTACGTCGCTTCGTCGAGTGATTCCTCATCTGAGGGTGAAACAAAATCGGTACAGAAAACTGCCAATCGTGACAAATTGCGGGCCCTCCTACTCAGCGGCGGAGGCAATGACTTGCCAGAAGGGTGGGCTGGTAGCAAGACCGGAGACATAGACACGGATGATGGTCATGTGGATATGGAGGTTACCTTCCGCCCCGCTCTTAGCGGTGGAAATGACGAAGACGAAACGACAATTGGCAAGTACCAACGCAAAATGCGGGAGAAACGCAAGAAGCGCAAGCAAGAATTGAAGGATAAAAGTAAAGAGAAACAACCCGCGGACGACTTCTTTGCTCATAGCGAAGGTGAGGAAGACAGTGACGAGTCGTCGCGCGGGGGGAAGAGAGCCGCGAGAGGAGAGCAAGGAAACAAAGCCAGGAAACCTTCGACCAAGGAGGAGCTTTCGTTACTTGTCGCTCCGGATGAACTCGATTCAGGACCGAAGCATTTTGATATGGCAGCGATCATCAAGGCCGAAAAGAACGAGCGCAAGAAGCGCAAGGGAAGGAGAAAGAAAACAGGCGGTGATGATGAGAATGAGTTACAAGATGATTTCGCCATCGACGTCAAGGACGAGCGATTCAGGGCACTGCACGAGGACCATGTGTTCGCCATCGATCCTAGTAACCCTCAGTGAGTATCTGATGATGACATTATCAAGACTGGAATTAATGTTATTTTTAGTTTCAAAGGGACGAAATCGATGTCCGCGTTGCTTGAAGAAAGGTCGAAACGGAAGAACACCCGCGGCGAGGCCCTCACAACAACACTGAGCGCAAAAAGCGAAACCCCGCAAAGTCTGACAAGTTTGGTTGAGAGGGTTAAGCGAAGGAGTGCGGTTACCTCAGATGGTGACATCAAGCGACGAAAGTCATGACATCGCATTACGGTATACTGTTGCTCCCCGCCTTGATCATTTGGTAACATTGCTATGTACCGTAACAACGACGAATAACTTAGCGAGATGATCTTACTTGTATTACAGACGACTTGGTGTCAAGATACCTCCGGCATGATCTTCATATACCCTTCAAATTTCTCAAGAAATCTTCGCTTGAGAGAAGTCTAGCTCTGGATGAGCGAGTTGAAACTTCTTCAAAGCCTGAAAGATGACCATCATTTAAGATTAGCGCACACAGTTATATGAGCGTTTTACCTCCTGCTTCTTGATCTCATCAGACGTAGGCTTTCCAATTTGCTATAAAAGAGGGTGCATCGGCATCAGTTCTGTCAAAGGGGTCACAACAAGTGGCAGACCTTCTGCTGGTTGTCAAACTTTGTGGAGGTGAGATCAGGTGTGTGAAGACAAGGAGAATCAAGGACGAACCATCATCTTTTCGACCATCCCTCTGAAGAAAGTCGTTAATATCCAGACACATAAGGCTGGGTTAGAGTCGACTGACCTTGTTTCGCCATCGAGATCGCTGAGTTTGCTATTTTCCGGCTGGATTTTCCTTGTATCGATCTTGGGATGGTGAGTAAGTACATTCTCCCACCATTGCATCTTGTTCACTTTCTCCAGATGAAGTTCAACAGACGACTGATCCTCTGAAATCTAGTTTGAAGCAGAAACAAAGGTGTACGGGGGTGTGCGCTAACCCAGTGTCCAAGTACTCTCTTCGATCTTCACGTCTTGGCAGAGTTCACCAGCCATGATAGGATCCTTGCCCTTAAGGCCAACGCTAAGTTTCTTCTTTGCGATCACAACTACGAGATCGCGTGCGCGTGTTCCCTTAGGAACAGGAATTACGATGTCGACATCTTCCAGAGATTGTTTCCAGGAATAAGGGAGGGCTTAGAGATATATTAGGACAATAAACGAGGCAGCTGAGATAAAAGACATACCTGCCTGCTCCTCGGCCTCGCGCTGGCGGTCTGCCTTGTCGCGGACCTCTCTCTCTGCAGGGCTCAGCTTGTCGTAGTCATCCGAAACTTGAGAGGACATGGTGGTCGCGAGGCAATGTCACGTGTGTTTGTGGTTGTGTGGCCAAGGCAAGGCAAGGCCACCGCCCTGTTCGCCGCCCTTCCTTTCGTTTCGTTGGTCCTTGTCATGTCCGCCGTCGATCCTTGGGCTGATTTCGAGGTAGGCACCTCTCCCTTTCTCCTCGTGTCTCGTTCATCCTTTACTGTTATCGTATAGGGTCTTAAGGTTAACGTAAGGCTTAATACCGTCGACCGACTTAAGCAGATCATCTCCGGCTTCAATGATGAGTGCTGGACAATGCTTAGCAAGTCGGGGAAGAAGCAGGATCTCATAGACCGCATTCTACAATCCCTCACCGAATGGCGCGTGTCAAGCAATATAGACAAGTGGAATAAAGCCCGCGGCGTCTTGTACCAAGTACGCAATTCAGGAATGTGAGTAAACCTCCATTTCCGTCTTCACATTCTATTCATATTAGTACTCACTCATCGCTAATTCTCAAAAGGTGGAGGGGCCATGCGCATTCTGCACCGGGAACTTTGTCTTCCCAGAGTACGAACCATTATTCCGGACTTCCTTCCGTCACCTCTTCCGTCACCCGACCGTACATCAATCCCACAGCTGGCCCAAGTAACGCTCAACGTTATGACTCCTTCGCTCCTGCTCGAAATCCTACCCTACCTATGACGACACCTCATGCTAATGCCCCTGCGGCTGTACCTAGACCTTGTATGTCCACTTTTCCTCCCTTTGAAACGATACGAGTTTCTGATCTCTATTATATAGCTATCCAATTCAAACCCTCTCCCTTTTTCCGTGTTGACCAGGCCGTATCGGGCATTGCGGAATGTCCTGGTATGCGCAGCCAATCAACCGTCTTTTACATAACCTAATACCCTGCAGAATCTTCTAGTTCTGGCGATCGTCGTCAACAAGCACTGTTATTTTCTCTCACCGCTGATCAGATCGCAAAGCTAAATTCACCAGAGTGCGTCTCGGTTAGCCTAGAATAATGTGTGTGTCTTATGATCCATGGTCCAGCCCCAAGTACCAGCTTCGTCTATATTGCACTTCCTCTTCCTACTTTGCTCTCGGGCCCGCAGGCATGCGCTTCAGTAACACCCTATGCCCCATCGAGTTTCCCCCCACCTGTGAGATCAGAGTCAACCAGGTTCAAATCACTGCAAGTACGAAGGGGATGAAGAAGAAGCCAGGAACTGCACCTCCAGCTCACCTCGGGAATTCCGTCAGAGTGTCCATCGGACACCAAAATCGCGTCGAAATGGTCTATGTAAATAGTCAAACGAACAGCAATCAGCCTCCTCCTTCTCCAAAAGTGTGTTTCCTTCTGCACGTATGGATCCTGGATCTCATGTTTCAACAGAAATACTATATGGTGGTCATGTTGGTCGAAGTCACTACTATAGCTCAACTAATTGAGAGAGTAAAGAAAGGGAAATCCCGGAGTCGTGAAGAGATTCTCACACAACGTACGTGTCCCACTAGTCTTTGGTATGAGGATATCTATGCAACTTGCATCAGGGAAAGAAGCAGCTAAAATCGAAGACGATGACATTGTCGCTGGTCCACAGAAAACGTCTCTGAAATGCCCTGTAAGAGTTCCTGCTATTCTTGCTGTTGGGGAACTGAATGTCCTTGATATCAAGCTAAGTTATGGTCGTATCACTACCCCGTGTCGTTCCTCGCACTGTGTTCACGTGCAATGCTTCGATGCCTTATCATGGTACTCGGTGAATGAGCAAACGACTACTTGGTCTTGCCCAGTATGTGAGAGATCAATCAATCACCAGGACTTAATAGTGGATGGGTATGCCAATTATGTATGTCATCCAACTTCTTTCCACTAATAACTGCGTAGGTATTTCAACTCGATTTTGGAAAGTACACCTGATACGGTTGATGACGTCATTGTGGAAGCCGACGGCGAGTGGCATACGTCCGACGATAGATACTCTTCCGGTGGTTGGAGGAAAACCCACAAGCCCGGGCCATCCTCCGTCAGTCCTACGCCACATCCGAAACATCCAGTGCCGTCAAACAGTCCCTCCGGTCATATGCGCAATGCCTCGAACCAGGAGAAAAGACAAAGATCTGGGGACGTTGTTGTCTTGGATTCTGAAGAAGAAGACGAAGAGGTCAAGCGTGAGTTATCACCATCGCGCGCCGAGCAGATTCTGTCGAGTGGATTACCTGGCGCGCAAGTGATAGACCTCACTTTGGAATCTGATGACGAGAGCGTGTCCAACCGGAGTTTGGGTAAACGAAAAGCGGAGTCCGACCCGGTGTCCGCGTCGGAGGATATCTGGAAAAAGTCTCGGATTGGAGAACCACCAAATGCCACGAATACGAACGATAATGTCAACATCTCTACGGGCGTTTTGGTTTCGGGTGGTAATCACGGCGCAAGACGTTATGCGGTGAATGGCGCGCCTTTGCCACATCGACCACCAAGTCATAGTACACAATTCCCAGCTGTTACGTACGGATCTCAATTCCCGACGTCTTACTATGCCCAAACTTCACGAGTGACGGCACCATCACCTGGGTCATTCGGACCTCAGGCTTCTCATAGACCAGGATATTACTCGCAGTTCGGAAATATAGCGTAGTAGATGTAATTACGGCCGCAGTCGGAAGCTACAGTATTTGAACTTGACAGAGTTCCGGTTCTCGTCGGAGTTAGGGATATTCCGGAGAGTGCCGTAGCCTTTAGAGCCAACCCGACTCTTTTTTCAACTCACCTTCAACCTCACCTTCTTCCCATCATCTCCACCGCCCCTCCTCTTTTCCCGTCCCTTCCCTTATCTTTATATCAAAATGGCTGAAAGGAAGGGTAAAACTCCCAAGGAATTTGCTGGTATGCTTCTCAGCTCGTGTCTTGTCATTTCAAGTCGCTGACCTGGCATGTAATCAGCCGACTTCCTCATGGGAGGTGTCTCTGCTGTACGTTCTTTTGTTCTCGCCGTCCCTCCTACTCTACTGACATGAACTCCCTAGGCTGTCGCCAAGACATCCGCGGCCCCCATAGAACGTATCAAGCTCCTGGTTCAGAATCAGGATGAGATGGCACGTTACGGTCGAATCTTCCTTCCTAGCTCTCGTACTTACATTTTTTCAGATCAAGCAGGGTCGTCTCTCACAACCTTACAAGGGTATAGTCGACTGCTTTGCCCGCACCTACAAAGATGAGGGTCTCCTCTCACTCTGGCGTGGCAACACTGCCAACGTCATTCGGTACTTCCCTACGCAAGCGTTGAACTTTGCATTCAGTGCGTCATGATATTCTTGTCGGATAACTGCTTCTGACGTGGCACTTTAGAGGATTACTTCAAGTCGCTTTTTGGCTTTAAAAAGAGCGAAGGCTACGGAAAGTGGTTCGCCGGTAACCTTGCCTCTGGTGGTGCCGCTGGTGCATCGTCGTTACTCTTTGTCTACTCCCTTGACTACGCCCGTACGCGCCTTGCGAACGATGCCAAGTCAGCCAAGGGCGGAGGCGCCCGTCAGTTTAATGGTCTGCTTGACGTCTACAGGAAAACTCTGGCCTCGGATGGCCTTGCTGGCCTTTATCGTGGTTTCGTTCCTTCAGTCGTCGGCATCATTGTGTACCGTGGTCTCTATTTCGGTCTCTATGACTCGCTTAGTCCGTCCTGTTCGCTGTTTTTCACCTGTCCCCAAACCTGACCTTGCACACAGAACCCGTTGTCCTTGTTGGTGCACTTGATGGCTCATTCCTTGCATCCTTCTTACTAGGCTGGGGTGTTACTACGGGTGCCGGTCTTGCCTCATACCCTCTGGACACTATTCGTCGTCGCATGATGATGACCTCTGGATCGACCGTACATTATAAGTCGATGTTCGATGCTGGTTCCCAAGTATGTCATTTTCCCTTTTTTTTTTTTTTTCATAAACAGGGCTTACTTTGTTCCTTTAGATCATCGCCAAGGAAGGCACAAAATCGTTGTTCAAGGGCGCTGGTGCCAACATCCTTCGTGGAGTCGCTGGTGCTGGTGTGTTATCGCTCTATGACAAGCTTCAACAAGTCATGTTCGGCAAGGTCTACTCTGGTGGTATGTGACTTACCTTGTCGACACAGTCAGTTACTTAGTTGGAATGCCCATACAGGTTCCGGTTAAGTGCCTAGCCCTCTTAAAAGCAGGATCTTTTCCGAGGACCGCCATTAATTTTTTTTTACATATTGCATGACTTTTCCTCATAGAGCTGCGATTATATCTTCGTTTTAGTGACGTACTTAGTTTTTTGGGTGTCGGCGCGTTGTCCTTGTCATGTGCAATACACTTGATTTGACCCAACGTGAGCGCGTTGTTGTGTGAACACGACCATGTGGTCTGTCGCACCTAGAAGACCTCAGATCATCCAGTTGTCTCGCCTCGTCCGCCTTCTCACAACCCAACCACAGCACCAGGTCTCCCCGCTAGTACTGCGACCCTATCAGGAAAAATGCCTCAGGGCATGTCTGGATGCACACAGCGTAGGAGTGTCACGCGTTGGCGTGTCTCTACCAACTGGAGCGGGCAAGACAGCAGTTTTCATTTCACTTCTCTCTAGCTTAGAGCCAAGAAATGATAGGCCGGATGCAACACGGTCACTGGTTATCGTCAATAGCATAGAGCTGGCAAGGCAAGCTGCAGACCAGGCAAAACGTCTGCGACCGGACTGGGTGATAGAAATAGAGCAGGGGAGCCACAAGGCCTCAGGCGATGCCGATTTGTGAGTCAACTAGACCTTTTCTCTCGTACTCCGAGCATCGAAGTGTGAAAGGACTGTGGCAACGTATCAAACTCTGCTCGAGTCCGGACGTCTGCATAAATTTTCTCCTCAATGTTTCAAGGCCATAGTAGTTGATGAAGCTCACCATGCTGCGGCCCCGTCGTATGCCATTTATTCGTCCTTGTGCCGTGATGCTTACTTTCCGCCCAGATACCGCCGTATACTGTCCTACTTTCATCCGGAAGTCCAATGTCCAGAGAATCACACCTCCGCTCGTCCTGTTCAGGAAGCTGTTCCAATTTTTGGGTTTTCTGCAACGTTCAGCAGGCATGACGGGCTAGCGCTCGGCTCGGTATTTGAAAGGATAGTGTACCACCGTGACTTCTTGGACATGATCAAAGAGCAGTGGTGAGTTGAGACGTCCTTACGATGACTATAATGATTTGATCGTGTCGACGAAGGCTCTGTAATGTTCGCTTCACAACGGTGAAAGCCAACATCGACTTGAGAGGCGTAACCATCAACACCCGCAGCGGAGACTTCAGCGCAACTAGTCTCGCACACGTCATCAATACGGAAGCACTCAACAAGCTTGTCGTTAAAACCTGGTTTGACAGAGCAGGTCAGCTTGTCGCGTTTATCGCTGCTTTTCAACGACCTAACACCGTTGCGAATTTGTGTAGCCAGTGATCGCAAATCAACTGTCGTCTTCGCTGTCAATGTTGCTCATGTCCGGGAGCTGACGCAAACGTTCAAATCGGCGGGTGTCGACGCCCGCTACCTACATGCAGGAACACCGATTGCAGAGCGCAATGCACTGATCGATGGGTTCAAGGCTGGAGCATTCCCTGTTCTTGTTAATTGCGGTAGCTGCCAAGGTCTCATGCACCTGGGACATCTCTCACATTTCCCTTGCATTCGTACAGCTCTATTAACAGAGGGCACTGACATTCCCAACATTGACTGCGTGGTCATTGCGCGGCCCACGAGGTCTCGGAATGTTTTCCTTCAGATGGTCAATCGCCAGTGTGTTTCCTTTTCACTATTTTCTAAAGAAGCCGACAGATTGGTCGAGGAATGAGGTTGTCTTCTAACACCGGGAAGCAAGACTGTCACGTTATTGACTTCGTTGATTCCACGAAACGCATCGTCGGCATCGTCAATGCGCCGACCCTGTTTGGACTGGCCCCGGAAACCGTTGTCGATCGTGCATCCTATTCGTTCACCGGGTTTCAACACACTGACGTTTGGCTTAGATGCAAGCGCCCAGGACCTAGAAGCGCGCGCAGAAGCCGCCTACCGAGAAGAATTGAGTGTCCCTCATGCCTATCCCACTGGGGACGACCGACTCAGCGTGCCGGACCCCAAGTCCGTCACTTACATTGACTACGACAATCCTTTCACTCTTTTTAACCGGAGCATAGAGGCGTCATCTCACATTTTGCGACTCAGCAAGAATGCGTGGGTTGACTGTGGCAAGGACATATATGTTCTTGAATGCCTTAGAAATGGTCACATTCGTATTGAACCTGTATCTGACGGTGAGCGTAGTCGGAGGCAAGCACTATCAGTCCGACTTACATCTTCCTTCGTAGATGGTGAAACCCATTTTCGCGCACACTACACCCCTACAATTCATCCTGAAACGGCTTCTGCCTTAAAGATATCCAAGTTTCGGACAAACAGAAAGATTCTTGACGCGAGCAGCCTCGCAGATGCTTTGCGAGGGTGTGATACATATGTATCAAAAAATGTCCTGAAGGGACGGTCATCACTGGCGCAAGTGTTCTCTATTTTTTTTGTCTGGCATCCTTGCTTAATTTCGACTGAAGGTTATTGCACACCGCGAGGTGGCGGCAAGGACCAGCATCTCCTGCCCAGAAATCATTTGTCGCCAAGAGGTGGGGAAATGTTAACAAGTTGCAAGATTCCCAGGACCCCTCAAATGTCGATTCGTTCCCGGAGAAACTGAAAAAAATGACCAAAGGCGACGCCGCATACATCATCACCCGTTTAAAACATGGAGCACAGGTTTGTAGACTCAGTACCAATACCAGAACTACAATGACATAGCATTAAATAGCGTCGGTATGTCAAGAAAGTCGTGGCCCATCGGAAGCTTGAAGCGGCCCAGGAGAGGGAGAAACAGCGTCAGGCCAGAGAGCATGTTCGCGTCGGCCCATTGACACGTATTAACAGAGCATGAATATTTCACCGCGGTGTGAGTCTTAGTAGAGAGCCTACATTATCGGGACGGTGCTTAACTAGTAGTAGATATACTTGCCGTGCTAATATCATCAACAGCCCCTGTATCATAAGGAAAGGGAAGGAGACACCGCAAACGGGCTCCGTAATGTTTCAATCGCTGCAAACTGACCCAGCTCGATGACCCTGTCCAGTGACTCCGGGTTGTTGAAGGCGGACTGATTCTGTACTAGAGCGGCGAGGACGGCACCCACTAAACTGTCCCCTGCTCCTGTGACGCTGACAGTATGATGGGGGTCAATTATATGGGCCGGATAGTGCTTGATGACGACGATTTCGGATTTGCCATGTGCGATAATCTGCCGACGGCGGACATCGCTTCTCTCACCCGCCCATGCCGTTGGGTTTTCAGCGGGAAATCGCATTGCCAGCAACACGCCGAGGTCTCCGCATTTGATTATAAGATGCTGGAAGAACGGAAGAAGGTTGATAGCCATTTGTGCCACCCCTTGATCCACCAAGAACGATAGCGTCCTGCCGTCATTTGATCCGGCGTCTTGTCGCGCTAGTTGTTCCAACGATGTGCGGAATTCTGTTCCGATTGAGAAGCTGTCGATCGATCTCCACCAGTAGTCGTGACTCATTAAATCCCAAGGATCCGTGTTGTGGATCTGTACAGTTCTGCTAGCTCGAGGAGGTTTGGAGACGCGAATTTGACTGGTGAGCCGTGATATTTTAATCCGAGAGCAGAGGAGATGGCAGGTATAATAGACGCCGACTTGATCACGGACGTGGGCTCGCTGCTGAGAATTAAAAAGGTTGGACCGAGCTGAGCAACGCATGGACTTACAAAAATGCTATCAAAAATAGATTCAATACTTGTGATCAATGGGAGTCATCAGTTGCGAGAGACTCACTTGTAATCTTTGCCTCATTGCAGTGCCGAATCACGGTGCTCAGTACATCAGGTGAAACGTTAGCGTCCATTGCGACAATGGCTGGGTCATATTTGATGATCTGGGAGACGACCTGTGCATAGTAATTAGCTTCCTATCCATTTGAATTTGAATACACCGCCGTCATACCGTTTCTGGTTGAATTGACTTGATAATATCCATATCTGCGACACCTCCGATGAGGTTCCCCGAGCTGTCAAGGACCATATTGCACACGGCTGATCGTTGATGGGCTGTCATAATGCCGTCCGTTCGCACACCAATCCTTCGCATCTCTTCCAAAAGGAGACGACCCAACGCGTCATCGCCGACGGAGGAGACGAGGACTGTTGCCGAGGGCTGGGCTTGGAACCTTGACGTGGAGACTCGGTATGCAGCTTCGGCAATATTTCGGCCAACACCACCCAGATGAAGACCAACTGTCCCTGGGGACGTAGATTGTCGACTGTGGGGACCACCAGTATCCGATATTGCGTTTGCTTGTGAGACAACATCAACAGCGGCAGAACCTACGACCACAAGCCTGGCCGTCGAATCAGCATGCTGAACTGGAGTAGGGATGCTTCCCTAAAACGTGATGAAAATAAATTCGTCTGACACTACTCAAAAACGAAACGATATATTATGATCTCACAGATGCTATAGACTTTGGCTGGGTTCCCTGCTTTTTGATCAACTCGGCGTAAGAAACTGCAATCTCTGCCCCTTTGAGTGCTGTGTTCTCAATCAGTGCAATATCTGTCCAAGCGTGGTCATTTATTAAGTCGATGTGATATGTACGATGGGCACTCACTACTCGCAAGAGACTTTCCAGAGGTCAAATCCCGAACACGCTCCAGCAGCCACGGGGTAACTTCTTTTCCTCGCCTATCGACGCCATTTTCTTGAGACTCCTTAACAGCTCGTTCAACCGCATCCTGTAACTCCTCGCCGACAGCCGCATAGGAGGCGGGAATCGGAACACCGAATAGAACACCGTTGGTCATGCCCAGTCCCCATTGGGTGGCTTGAAAGGCGAGAATCTTCAGGAATAACCACGAGATGAGCCGTGGACCACGTACAAAGAATATTGGCTGCGGAAGCTGGATCATTCACCCGCCATGGGCTCTGAACTCGGAGAAAGTTGAGCGCATTGTGTGATCGACGCTAGAAAAACGAAGCCGAACCTTGAACCCACTACTCGGAGAGTAGAAAGCAGGAAAATCTTGTGTTTCACCGTACGTTACAACTGGAACGCCAAGAGTTTCCTGTTCATATTGAATATTGAAGGAACTGTAGTCCAGAAGCGCAAACATACAAGGTATTCCAAAGTTCTGTACAAAGTTGAGTAACAGAAGATTAAATATATGCTCGTGAAAGGTATACCTTCCAATATCTAGTATGGATTTCACACCGGCAGACACCAAGCCCACGGGACATCTTGCAAGCTCTTGAAGATCCGCTGAGATATCCATAGCTTTTGAAGGTTCATAAATAAATCAGAGGTCATTGTTGAATCGACTCACAGTCTTGACCACCGCGATGCACCCCGCCCAACCTATACCAATACTCAGAAAAGAGCTAATGACCCAGGGAAAGAAAAGATGTCTGACCCTCCTGTAGCAAATACCTAAGCAGGCTCAAATCATTTATCAAACACGACGTGAAACCGGCCGATACCTTGATGCCAGCGAGTGCTGCAAATATGAGGGTAGCGCTGCAGGTGGTGCCTCCATCTTTCTTACTCGCAATGGCAGCTGCTATATCCCTCCTAGAGAGCTTTACAGGCCCAGTGGTCGTGTTTACACGCGAATCGGCCAGATACTCCAATTGAGCAGTCTCGAGTCCAATCTTTACCCTACCCCCAATAACGCCAATAGTCGCCGGAATAGCCCCTGCGGTGCGCACATGTCGTTCGACAGACTTTGCTGTCTCCAAGTTGACGGGATATGGCATGCCATGTGTGACGATTGTTGTCTCCAAAGCAACCAAAGGCTGGCGTTCCGCGAGAGCTTGTTCGACTTCGGGATGGACGTCGATGGGCAACCCCCTCTCCCGCGCGGAAATCAAACAAGTTGAGAGGTTCCTCACAGAAGATGACAATGCTCGCGAGATTGGTCGTAGCATTAGTGAAAACCTGAGCGGGCCGTAGTGGTGCAAGTCACCACGCGCTAGTATCCTCAGGTACGAGTATATAATAATAATCACAACTAGTCTACTTTCCACTCCTTCGTTATGGCATCATCCTCTCCGGCGCTGACGAGAAGTTCAATGCTCCAAATTACAAGCGTAAAGAAGATGTTCATCCACCGCCACCACACTTGCGACGAGTGATCGAGGACTATGAAATCCCATCTTCAGAAATTCAGGACGATAGGTATTTAACAGGTCACTTACGGAGGAGGTGTGAATAAACAGTAACCAGGATTGACTGTCGATACGTCAAGAGAATGTTGACGAGTTTTGATGTCTGATGGAAAGGTTGAGGTACAGTCTGATCAGGTAGCTCGGCACTCACTGGTCGACCATCCCAACCATCATCTATGCCGTAGTCCGCCTCCCATGGATCCACACCAATAGACGGGAGCACACGGGCTGCACCAAGTAGGATCGTCAGACGATACACAAGCGCTACTAAGACAGGCTTTGGCAGTGTGTTCGTTACAAAATTCACGAGGGTTTGGAGGTGTGGCATAATGTTGGAAAGCAAAGGGGCGCTGGAAGCAGGCATTAGTGTGGTGGGATCCATTACGGAACGGCGACATACTATGACGAGGCGGGGTCAGAAAAGGACTGCCGATCGAAGCCACATAGCCAGAAGTTATAGGCGATGAACAACGCCAGTCCAGAGGATTCAATGACATTCGTTCGTCGTAACCCAAATCCGATGAAAGTGAGAAAAAGGAACGCGGTCAGCGCCGCGCCAAGTAGAGTAGCTGACAAGGGTGACATGGCGGCTGCGGGATAAGCCTGTCTCGAACAGTCAAGGCGAGCATATATGCCGTGAATATTGAGCACTCACCACGACGATCCACCAAGCAGATACCACATATGCCACGGCAGATGCAATGAGCAGGACAAATTGGTACGCCTCGCCTTCCCCAACAATTCCCGTCCAACTTGGCCCAATTTTTGAGCGACGAGTAGGCTTGAGACGCTCTCGAGGATGATGAAGAAAGGGCTCGAAAGGGTCAGGATCGTTCCCCACCACGATGCTAGGCTGAGGAGTAGCGGATTCACGGACTGAGAGAATAGGTTGAAGCAGACGAGGAGGAGAAACGGTTGGATGGGAAGTTGCATCGCCGGCAGCAACGGGGAACCCCAAAGATATTGCAGCGTTCCATGAATGAGAGATTGTAGGAAAACGAGCAAAGACAGGAGGAGGAAGGCGGGCTTGGACAAGGTGGATAGTGTCAACGGGAGGAATAAAAGAACTTGCAAGAAATTGGATAACCTTTGTGCTCGGAAGTTAGATGGGACCGACTGGGACCGAAGAGGACACGTACGTTGCGGTGCTAGAAAGGGCACCCCAAAAGAATGAAGAGGTCATGACAGTGTTCAAAAAAGTAGTGCAATGCCAGCAGATGGGTTATCTGTCTGTTCATGGACCTAGGGTGGGTAAAGGGCCCACAGTTCGCATGGCGGCTAAGTTAACAACAATGGTGCATTCTCCGATTGGTGGCAATTTACTACCACAGACAAAGGTACAAAACAGACACAACTTGAGCCGGCTCAACGACGAATTATCATATGTTGGTATTACAGGTGCTACTAGTCAGAGAGTGGAGTAAGAGCAATGTCTAAGTTTGCTGCAACTGCTTTGGATGCGAGTAGAATCCTTTGGCAACAGCGAGGTCAATGTCGCGTGATTCGGCAGCTGGATCCGACGGTGACACATAGAACTTGTCGATAATAGGGATAAGTAACACGTTCATTTTGGCAGTGACGACAATCATGTAGTTCGTCTTTATCTCCATCCAATCCGCTAAACACAACGGATGTAAGCAAGACCCGCACATATACAGGTCGTTGAACTTAACAAGTACCTTTCTCGAAGGTCAGGGGTTCACTTGCGATCTAGAGGTACATCTGTTAGGTAGTGTCAGATCAATTAGGGCCAGGAACTGACCATAATTATATTTTCGCGCTTGTCCGCTTTAGACATTTTGTAATGTCCGCCCTCTGCGTATTCACTGAAAGCCGTCCCAGAAGAGAACCACTACATGGTCCGAGATGAAGTGAAAATTCATTACCCCAGGAAGAGGGATAGGATACATACTAATGAGGCTGCCGCATCATTTCTTGACGAGACATATCGGGTAGCAACGACACTGACACCATCCGTAACACAGAAGTTCATCAAGCTCGGCTATGAAATGATTGCGTGGTTTGAAATCTAAGGCCATGCAAGCTTCGGCCCACACACCTCAGTCACACCAGCTTCTTCCGCAAATTGATTGATGGATGCGATGGTCTCCAGCATTGCCTTCTGAAGTTCGGCGTGTGTGAAAGACTGCGCATTCGGATTCCGAAGCTTTTAGATTCTCGTCAGCGTCCGAATTGTCGACGGAGTACTTACGAACAACGGACCTTTGAAAGAAATAGTGCAAAAGACCACTCAGAATCTGTGTTCCCATTCACAACGTTGAATATTTCATCAGGTAATTGTTGCTGCAACCGCCTCCTGATTTTAGTGAAGTGTTCAATGCCTCCATTGTGCATAAACTGAGCAGGAAATCAATGAAATTATGCATGAGAAGGGTCGCAGCTAACCATGATCTTTCCATGAACAAATGGGTGGCAGTTGTCAAGGGATAAGGAGCCTGCGGTCGTCGCGCGTACATGAGCACTGGCAGATTGTCAAGGAATTGAATAATAACATCATGAGGGTGGAAAAGACTGACAAAACCAAAGGAGATTTGATCTTCTCAGCAAGGCGTGTCAAGTTCACATTATTCCAGGCCTATTCCTCGTGAGTACAGGGGCAGTGTTCCATGGTGAGACAGCTCACCGGGGTCACGGAAGTATAAATACAAGGTTGATTCCCAAGTTCTTCGTCATATATCGAGTCGTACCAGCCTGTCCAAAAGAGCTCGCTACTTGTCCGCCTTTGATAGGAAATCCTGAAGACGCACCCACTCCGAAGCCATCTCCATTAATGGGCCTACGCAGATCAACCCTTAGACGGGAGTCGAATGCCTGATTTATGATTGAGTGGGCGGGTCTCGTGAGAAGCTGTGGTGATGTTTAGAATGACAGTATACTGGAACAGGGCACGTACGTGGGAGAGCTGAACAGGCGATGTCCCTTTGTATATGAGGAGACGACACATTGTTCCGTTTTTTATGAGTGCAATATGAGAAAGCTATATAGCGACCTAGACGGATGATGAGGTTGACAGGTCAGCATGCTTGTGGCGCACTACTTTCAATTCGATGTCACAATTCTAAAGGCTGAAAATCGGCCTAATTCAATTCCGTACAACTACTCTTACAGACATAGGCAGCATTACTTCAAAGGAACTCCCTCGGGCGCGTGTTGGGATCGCCCCTAGCCTCGTCATATACCAGACCCGCCACACGGAAAGCCAGCTCTGCCCCTTATATTAGCACAGATCATCAATAGAAATACCACATACCATCGGCTTGAGACTTGATGGCGGCTTCAGCATATACACGAACAACATCCTCCGTCCCACTAGGCCTTACAAAGGAGCGTCCCCCATCGTAGCGTCTTACCAAGTCATCGATCTTGCTCTGCAATCCTTTCGGGCTTACCAATTGACGCTCTGCGTCCTCAGTCTGGAAGGCATGTCTATCTTCAACTGTCACTCTGACCAGTCTGTTGGGCAAGTCGACATAGAGCGAATCCCACTCGAGACCAGAATATGATCGATGGGCGAGCACAGCTTCGACAAGCAGTAAATCCGAAATCGCATCACCGACGGTCTGATTGATGAGTTGAATCAGGTTTCGCAGGTGATTAAGTGCGGTCGATTGGGCAGGTGTAGTTGGTTCGTGGGAAGCAACGAGCTCTTGTGTCCCAGACGAGAATAGGACTGTGCCGTGCCCGTTTGCTTCAAAGTACACGCCAATGTCGAAGCGCTCAGCAGCATGGTGAAGGTGCTTGACACCCGTTGGCACACAACGAACTGGGAGCCGCTGGTGATGCAATGGATTAGCAAGAAGACGATGCGCTATTGTGAGGGTCCGGCACCTCAGCCAGATATTTTGTCGAACTTCCGTTTGCGTACGCAGTTTGAACGACGCCCACTTTAACATCAGTTTCGAGACCAGCCGTCTTGACCAAGTCAACGATGAACCCTGCCACAAGCGCCGCGATTTTGTCTCCATCCAGCATACGAAATTGGTTCCGTTCATCAATGTAGAAATACATCAATCTGTCAGCATCGCCATCAAGGCTGCAGCCCCTCTGACCGGTCTTGAGATGAGTTGCCAGAGACGGCGGCAGCTTCTGGGATGTCTTCACATAGTCAGCCCCGCATGAATTGTTGAGGGCGCCGGCAGTTGAAGTCGCGGTGTTGTGAGGTATCAATTTCAAGCTATCTCCCAGAAGGGGTGAGATATTGTTGACGGAATTTGTACCAACGCCGTTGGCACAATCGACAATCAGTGGCGGAAGGGTTTGTTTTCCAGCCTAGACAAGTTACCTTTATTTCGTAGAGACGATGACTAACAGGTAATGGCTTACCACAAGTCTTTTGAAGGCGCCGCTAAGTTTGTCATAATAACCGCTCTCTGAATCGTCACCATAAGCATCTTTTGTGCCCTTGGTATTGATGGCGCGGACGAGATAATGGAGGATTGGTGTAGTTACTACTCCAGCGTCGCGTGTCTCAGCGCCAATTGCCGCTAGACCGTCTTGAAGGGCCGCAATCAGGGCGGGTCCAGAGGGTCGAGTGTCACGACCACACACGACTCTAGCTGGCTTCGATAAGTCGATCCTGGCCGATCGAACGACGGCCTCGATAGCTTCAATGAGATCTTGCGTTGACTCGGCGTTGGCCAAGGTGGAAGCATGTGCCTCCCAGGATGCTTCAAGCATCTCTCCGCGGGGGTCAACGAGTTTAACACCATTGTCCTTTCGAGGTGGTGTCAGTGAGGGCAGATTTCGATACCATCTTGATTGAGCTGTTACGTACTGGTTCGGGATTATGAGACGCAGTGACCATCACGCCGATAGTTTTTCCATCCAGTTTCTTGCTCCGCAGAGCTGCGAGGATACCCACCCGAAAAAGAACAGAGTCCAACACGGATGCTCTACGATCACTTGTTGAGAACAAGGTGAGCCGATAAGAATTAAGGTAGACGCACAATGTTCTAAAGCCTGCAGTACCATACTGATACCTCAGTTGCGGTGGCTTGGGGTGGGCATCCGAGAGACGGGATATTTCTTGGGACTGGATTTGATTGGACATGGCCAAGATTGTGAGAATGCAGGCAGTGCGAACCGCCCGCCGTGCCGCCGCCGCCCAACTAACCCAAATATGATTACGTCATTTCATCAACAACCCTCAGCTCTATCCTCACCCCACTTGCCGATGCCTTCCAAATCACCAGCTCAGACCCTATTAGAAAAGGCCGAAAAGAAGGCAAACTCGTCTACTGGCTGGTTTTCTTCTTCCTCTACCAAGTTTGAGGAAGCGGGAGACTTGTATCAGCAGGCAGCGAACTCGTTCAAACTTGAGAAGCTCTTTAGAGAGGCAGGGGATGCATTTTCCAAGGAGGCTGAGTGCCGAGAGAAATGCAGCGAGGCAAATGATGCCGCTAATGCTTGGTGGAATGCGGCCAAGGCCTACAAGAGAGGCTATCCTGATCGTGCGTTGATCAACTGCCTACATTTGATATCCACTAAGGATTCTCCTCCATCCAGTCGCTGTCCAAGCATTGTCACAAACCGTTACGCATTTAACGCAGGCCGGTCGCTTCCGTCAGGCTGCTGATAGGGAGAAGGAGATAGCCCAAATTTATCTCCAAGAGCAAAATGACCTCCGCCGTGCATGTGAGAGCTTTGAGCGTGCAGGTGATTGGTATGCTCAGGAAGATGCAATAGCGTAAGTCTTATGCTTTGGCGATCTCTTTGGAACGTTTTACGATCGTGGATGCGCCGCAGTACTGCCAATGCTTGCTTCAAAGATGCAGCAGACCTTCATGCTGAGCTAGAAGAGTATTCGATTGCGGTGGCTCGTTATGACCAAGTTGCGAGTCACTCACTTAACTCGGCTCTGACAAAGTACAGCGTCAAAGATTACTGGTTCAAGGCTCTTCTTTGTGTGCTTGCATCGTCGGTATGTCGTAGTTCGAGTACGTCGTGTCCTATTCGTGAATTTTCCACTAGGACTACGTCAGTGCTCGGCGAAACATGCAACGTTACGCGCAAGCGGACAACACATTCCCCTCCACGCGCGAGGCTAAATTTATCACTGCGCTTCTCGAAGCACTCGAGCAAGGTGAGGAGGAGGCTTTCACAAACGTAGTATTCGAGTACGACCAGGTCACGAAACTGGACAATTGGAAGACGGCGATATTGCTGAAAATTAAGAAAGGTATTCAGCAGGCCCCTGGATTAACATGAAGGTTAATACCATGCTCGTCTGTGAGCGTTTCTGCTGCCGCCGTTACAGTACATACGTATTCGGACGCTGTCCATGTACACTATGTACGCGATATCCGAAAATGCCTGAATGCCGTAATATTACAGTGGACACGATTTGTTTACCGTCCCATTGATCCGCCACGTCGTCCATTCCACATCCCGAGTGCCTGGCAATGCTCGCTCCAAGAGCGCTTTAGAAGTCGCCTCCACACATCTCACAACCCCTTGTGCCGTCGTCAGTGGCTATGGACCTAGTTAGACGACTATTCCTTCGGGTTGTTCATTTCTTTTATTCTCTCCTCCTGGCCATCTTGTCCATCCGCAGTCGTTACTTTCGCCCCACACCAAGACCACTGACGGCAACAAGAAGCAAAATTCCTTCCCACCTTGCACTGGTTCTTGTATCCCAAGAGCCAGATTTGTGCATTTCAGATGCACAGGAAGCGATCCTGAGGTGCACAGAGAAAGCAATAGCATGCTGTCGAGCAGCAGGCATTCAACGTCTTTCGGTTTATGACTGCCAGGGTTCGTTCCCCCGTCGTGACGTCGTCCAGTCATCTCAATAACGA
This sequence comes from Russula aff. rugulosa BPL654, assembly GCA_022496225.1. Taxonomy (NCBI): domain Eukaryota; kingdom Fungi; phylum Basidiomycota; class Agaricomycetes; order Russulales; family Russulaceae; genus Russula; species Russula aff. rugulosa BPL654. Next base: position 37,120 of record WTXE01000017.1, read on the forward strand.
CGCAGGTATCTTGCTTGAATCATTCGACCGAATTAATGAACGTCTGGAGAAGTCTCTTCCTCCCACCCAAGACCAGCTCTTCCCGGCGGAGGCGGTCTTCCCTCTCACACCCCCTCTATCCGATGATTCTGATGTTTCATATGGAAGTCATTACAAGGGGAAATCGTCCATCAAAACCATCCACGCCGGCGGTACGGCAGATAGACTGAGAAAGGCGAACCGTATCCGACCTCGAATTCAGCGTCACCGTGAGTTCAGTAAATGTAAATCTCATCATCTGACGACTGAGTCGAATTATAGGGACGCAGGGACATTCATCAGAGAAGTTCACACTGCACTTGGTCTCTCCTGACACCGGAAAACCTACCATAGCAGCCGTCGCGGATAGTCTTTTACGCAAAGCCGCCAACGCATTGCGTCGCAATGCTGTCCCAGTAGCTGCAGATGCAGAACTGTTCAAGATCTCGGTATCCGACTTGCAGGACATTCTTGAAGGTATGTGGAGATTATACGTCATGCGTCACCCTCTCTAATGAGGCGTATTCATTGCAGGAGACCGCGGGTATGGTCCGCCAGACCTCATGATCGTCCACGATGTAACTGTCCCGAAACGGCAGTCTGCACCGCTGGAATTGCACTCCTTTCCGCCTTGGCAGGTTAGGCTCACAGAGATCCAGTAAGTTGTTATTTTTCAATGCCTTAGACAACTCAACTCACAATCCAAGTTACAACGGATACTCCGGATTACGGAACCGCTGGATGAGAGCCAAATTATTCAACCGTGCGAAAACATGGATAATGTTTAGTGAACTAGACTTCCGTAGAGCATTAGATGAGTACTCGAGCGCCGAGTTCCGGCTTGGGAAATAGCGATGTTGTATACATACCGCTTACAGCTGATTCGAAAATCGTAGACGTTTCCCAGAAATTTCGCACATGTCCACGTAACAATTTCTGCCGATAACCTAGCCAAACGGGCAAGACCCAGATGCAGGCAACACGTCGCTCAGCAAGATGTTTGCCTACCCATTCGCACGCATCACCATGTCAAACTATCGCTACATCATCCAAGCAGCTGAGAAACAGCTCCTAATTAATATTGATCGTCAAGTTGCGCGGCAGCTTTGGCACGTTGGGTACCTCCATGTCCCCCGATGTAGGGCGTGGCACCTTGCACAGGGCCCGAATTTTCCAGGGGCGTGGCCTGAAGACGAAGGTTTGCATTCTCCATGTAGCCGAGCTTGCAGGGTCTTGAGGGACAGGAGGAGGCACGGGACCAACTCCGAGGAGATACCTTGCAACCCTGGCGCGTGCGTTATTCGGATCTAGTGTCATACCAGTGTAAAGCGAGAAGTATTTGTTCGCTCATCCCAGTGCCTCTCATATACCACCTGCTTGGAAATTGGGCCTGAACTTCCCGTTCTTGAGACTAGACATGGCATCTACTGTACACTGTGCTATAGTATTACCTGCACAGACCACGGAGAAGTCAGGAGGAGTCGGGAGGTCCATGAAAGCGGACAACGGCAGGCGAAAGGGCGATGAGCTTGTAACGGCGCTTTACCCAATAGGTCAAGGCCATCATATCCGAGATAATGACAATCGAAGTCACATTTTTGCAAAGTCTACGATTTCGATCAGCTGTTATATTCATTTTCACATAGTGACGTAGTTCAAGCTTCAAGCTTCAAGTACCACGTACCACCGAGAAGCCCGTTTTGGTCCGTCTCTCTATTTTCCCTGTTACCCTTGCAACAGTTACAGCCACAAAGCCGACGCTCACGATGGCTGTTTTGCGACCGGTGGCGGATCAAGCTCAGAACTGCTTTTACTGATTTGGGTCTGGGGTGTTGCCGCGTATAGTACTCGGATGTCCCTGGAGCCCGATAGCAACTCATCCTAAGTACACTAGTACTTCTGGAGCGTGGTGGAGCTCGGGCTGCCATCATGTCTCATACATCACATGAGCGCAACTAAGTTACGAAACATCTGTTCCGGGTCACTCCATGGGCGACCTGTGTCGTTATAGGCGCTTCGGCAAGCACGCGGATGTACAACACAACCGAATCTCTGCCATGCGGGACGTCCCGTAAACTACAGTAAGCTGTTCTTCTCTTTTCGGTGTGGCCTTAAACGCCGTATACTTAAGAGGATGCTTCTCCTGCGATCTAATCCCATATTAGTCCCCACGAACTGAGGATACGCTATGGATGTACTCACGCCATCAAATCCTTCCGCTCTGACCTCGCCCTCTTCCTCGTCACTGCCAGCTTTGCACTCGGCGGATGCGCATATAACGACCAATGGTACAGCTCCAAATGGGCGTCATACTTTTCCTCGCTCTGTCGAAAGGTCCCAAACAGATATTAGGCCTTCTTCGCTGAAGGTGAAAAAAAGGATAATCGTGTGCTGTGATGGGTGTGTGGTGTATTCTACGCAGGCAATCATCCAGTCATGACTGACTGAGCAACCTTCAGGACGTGGCAAGATGGTTTAGTGATTAGCGAGCGATGGAAATATACGAATATCCTCGTACGTCTCCGAAGAGTTTTCGTAACATTTCTTCGTATCCTGACCCCGCCCCATTCGCCGTTTTGTTACCAGAGGCTCTCTAGAGCCATACTCAACGCCGACGAGCGATCGTGAGCCTTCATCAGAGTCCTGGATACGATCTTTCGCTAACTTTTTTACATTTGAGTGTACCACCTGTGCCACAAATCGTATTTTATCAGGCCGGTGTTGGGACCGATTCGAATCCTTCCCAAGCTCTCCTCGATGGTTAGTTGTCAAGTTGTTTCTGTGCAATCCCTCCATAACAATAACGCTTTGCTTCAGGCGCTGTAGGGGCGGGTCTCGGTACGTTGTTGAGTATAATCCGAATATAATCTCATATGACGTTCCACTGCAGCGGATAAGGTCCAGGAGGCTTACGCATTCATAACATAGTAAGATCTTGTTCGCATCGCAAAGCTTCTCACTTTTAATTTGGGCCTGTAGTAATTATGTACCAGGAGACGAGGTCAGCCTTTCACCATTTCGCTCGCGTCAAGGGCCTGAACACACTTTAGATATTCTTATTTGGTTTCTCCAGGGTAAGGATACTTGCGAAACCTTAATAGTCACAACTGATTGTTGTCAGGGTGCATATACCGCACGTATGGTAGCGATGGTAATTGTATGTGGCTTGAGCACCCTGTCTCAAATATGTTGCTGAGTGCGTTTAGAGAGAGATCGGTGTACTGGATCGCACAGACATGGACAATTTTGCACATATTTTCGTCGATCTTCAGGCTCGCGGCAAGTCCCAAGATAAGGATGGTGAGCCCACATTCAAGTTTTTCATTTAAAGCACGAGGCTTATGGGGTAGAAATCGAATCGTTGGATGCAAAGCTTGCTCCTTGGACGAGACAAGACTCGCCTGGTAAGGCCAGGGCGGACTATGATGGTGAAAGCTTTGTAATCAAGTATGTGTCTTGAATCCGGTTCATGGTTGAGACTACCCACCGACCATACCTTAGGTGTATCGGCGTATTCGACACTGTAGGGTCCTTGGGTATACCCGAGGAGCTTTCATTCGGATCGAAGAAAATCAAGACACTTTTCGGTTTCTCGGACTCGATCCTTGGTGACCACGTAGAACGAGCTTACCAAGCTCTAGCTCTCAATGAAACTAGAGCCGACTTTGTACTATTCGCTCTCATGGCTTGTCGCCTGCACGCTCTAACTTATCTCTAGAACGTCAACAAGTTCCATCTGTCCGAAGAGGGACGAAGGAAAAATCAGGTCTTGAAGCAGGTACGATAAATGTCACAACCATGCATTACAAATTACTGAGATTCATACGCAGTGTTGGTTTGCTGGTGAGTACGGACGTTATTCCCTCTGTCGCGGCCATTGATATTCCGGCCCTAAACCAAGGATGTCATTCGGACGTGAGTGAACTAGACTGTTATGGTTTGCCTGGCATGTTCACTCTCAGCATAGATTGGCGGAGGGTATAAAGAACACGACCTTTCGGACATAACATTGTTCTGGATGGTGGTATGTCGAACCTGCATGGGGCAAGCGACAATCATTGATATGTCTCTATTCGACTAGGCCAACATCGAAAGCATCATTTCGATTGATACCAAATACATGTTCTCTCTGTTACAGGCCAACGCCCCCTGGGGGACTCAGAAGCCACATGAGTACGTATTCCACTGCCGTGATTGCTTGTGAGACTCATGGATGAGTTGGATGTAGCCCGAGAACTGGTGTTTTTGTCTTGTCCGACGCCTTGCAACGCCAGCTCCCCACATCCTCTAACCCAAATACGCACGAAAGCATACACCCCTCTGTTCTCATGCAGGGTGCTATATCCTCACGACTAATTAACGCCATCGCTACTCATCCGGACCTCGTCTGTCAATTAATGCCTTTGGAGGAACAGATGAAACAGCATTGGCCTTATGTCCCAGGAAAGAGCCCCTTGAATAGTGACACAGATGTCAGGGACGCCGTGACAGAGGTGGCTAAGGAAGTCAGCGTTGGGCGGCAATGGTCATTCATCGCCAGGACGGTAAAGGTCCTGAGGAGGCGAGTCCGCGGAGGCGATCAAACCGTCCAATCCCGATCAGTTAGGATGCTGGTTCAGGTCTCAGAGCGCTCAGATTCCACGACCTCTGCGTCCCTAACTTCGGGCGAGAGAGACTGGCTTTCAAGATTAACGCAGGAAACTAGTCTTGGACATTTTATTCGAGACTTAGTCTAGCTCTTACATACAGGACTGAAGTGTTCTTCGGTGTTTTACTATTATTTTATTTATTTTAAATCTACATTTCTATTCCGCAACACAACATTGGTACAGAGGAAAGTAACAGCGAAAAGGGAAGGGGTGACAACGAGAAACGGGGCTGATTTCAACCAAGCCCTCGCGCCCAGCGGTATTAGATGGTGTAGCCGACACGAGTGCGCTAATTGCAGCATGGCATGTGACCTACAGTACCGCCTTTCTTCTGCAACACCATCTCTATCGTCGGTCAATATGTCCACGGAACATCCGCAAAACCTTTCCAGTATTAGTCGGCCATCGTCACGTCCTTCTACCAGCCATCAACATACTCCTTATCCCTCCTCACACAAACGACCGCCGTCTATGTTTGAAGAACGTGATGGCGTCAAGTAAGAACATAAGTACTCGTACTATATTCGACAATCTGACCTGGCTTTCAAACAGTTTCCCTACTCCTACGAAGGACAGCAACTCTTGGTACCACCCTTCTCTAGAAGGCGCGTCCGGCGATGAAGCGGAACCTATTGATGTGGCAAAGGGAAATTGGGGTAGGAAGACAGCTAAAGGTGCTAGATGGCTTCGAAAGGGCAAGTTAGCTGCATGGGGTCCCGGAATGGAGGACTGGGAGGTGCGCTTTTAGCAATTCCTCTTGATGTTGAATGATTAAAGATTTGTGTCAGGCAGATGAACGAGCCCGAAAGCGTATTAGATCTCTACTCCCCCTCGAGAATCGTTCCCCGTCACCGCCCGTATTACCCCATCTACGATCACCCTCTCCCCCACTCATTGCCCCCTACGTGACCCTTCCCGCCCAACACCTCAGCCATACGTCTTTCGTGATGGACAGAGGAGTAACACACTCTTTTCGTTCTCCAATGCTAGAAGACCTGGAGCGTGCCACAAATGGGCTAATCGAAGGGGAAGCGGGAATGAAACGAGCATTCGGCCGACTTTGGGAAGTTATCTCGAAGGATCCCGATCAGGTCCATCTCAAGGATGCAGTCATTCCAAAGCGAGAGGATGAAGGCGAAGACGCAAACGCGGAAGGCGAGAAAGAGAGGAGGCTTGCACGGGCCCCAGACCTCGCTCCTACAACACAAAAACTGTTTATAGTATCCTATCCAAATCGGGCTTCTCCGGTCTTTGACCCGTCTCACTTCGTCCACCCGGATATGCAACGGGAGAACCTGGAAAAATCGCTTTCAACACTACGGGAGCTTCAAGATGATGTTCGGGAGTACGTTGAACGATTGCAGGAGGTCCGGGAAAGCTTGGGTGATATTCGGGCACAGCGGGACGAGGTCTGGACAATGGTGAGGACCAGTGCACTACAGGAGTTGCAGAGGATGGCTGGTGGGCAAGCAGTACAGTGACCACTCTATTGTTCGGAGTCACGATGTTACTGGTGGGAGTGATGAGCGCCCTCCGAGTCAGCGTGCTATATCCCATGTGTTGATTTCATAATCCAACGCTCCCACTTCCCGCTTTCCCATAATCTTCTCATCATCGTAAAACAAACCTACTCTTTCTTGCAAAATGACTCCCAACGGCTGTCTTATAAATTCTCATGGCCCAGGGCCTCCGCCCATTGAGGATGACATAGAGCACGCCTCCGATCGTTATTTGCTTAAACTCAAGTCGTACGCGAAGGCACTGCCTTACTCCATCGAGTCAAACTCAAGGATGCAAGAACTGCTTAATTTGATCTGCATGCGCATTGTGCAGGCCGTCCAGGCTAGAGACTATGATCCCGGCTTTTTGCAGTGGGATAGCATGTTGACTTAGTACGCTCTGAGTACCTTTGCTTGTAACCGTAACTCAAAAGTATTCGTTAGTTGGTCCTACTTGAAGTATCCGATTCCCAAAGAGAAGCGGATTCTAATAGTAGATCTGTATTATAGCATGTGCACAATGCCTGGCATGCCACTCCATATTGTCGCCACATGCTCTGATGCTTTGGAAATCCTGACAAGATCAAAAAACAAACTAAGCATACAAGATATCAGACTTCCCTGGTTACCCACTCTTGATATCCTGAGACACGATTTGTTTCTGACCAGGCGTCAGTTCGAAGTCAGGTTTGTGTTATATCCTGGGCTCTGTATGCAATTCCTGGCTGACCTTGCCTCCGCACAAGCCAAACGTCTTACTATATGGGGGCGATCGCTAGTACCGTTCAGAGATTTTTCCATCCCGCAGCTATTGATCAGATGCTCGAGACGTTTGTACCATTGATCAATGGGACCAATCTTAACGTATGTTCAAATCTTGCTAGGGAGTGTCCTGGTGATCGGTTGTGGGACTAAATTCGAATTACAGAGTCTCTTGTCCACGCAGTTTTTCATGCTCACGTTTCTCCCTCAAACTCATCCGCAATCCTATCTGCCTATGCTCTTCCGTTTGTGGGAGTCTATCAATTCTTACATTTACGATGAGCGCATGCTTCAGTTTCTGGCTCAACTTGCGGAGATGCATGTGGAACCCGCGATCAGTGACCCCAAAAAGATTGACGAGATACCTGATGATGCAAGGTCAGAGAATGAAGGCAGACCGAATTGGTCCAAGGACGATCTTAATAGCACTGGCCTCTGGACCGGAATTTTCAAGGACGTCGGCATATTTACTGATTACGACTGGCATTTCATTATGTGCAAATGCTTGGCGTCTATGGGTTGGTGTCTCTTTGAATCACATTCAATTTACATTCCGTTGAACTTGATCACAACCAGAAATTCCACTTGCGGACTCGGGATCTCTTACCACAGGCCCGTCCGCCGATAGTCAGGCCGGCTTTGAGATTGGTCGCCTTCCAAAGCCAGCTTGGCGGATTGGTTAGTCTATCTCAACTCGTGATTGACTGCAGGATTCTGATGTCTCCAAGCATCTTTGGCACGCATCATCGTCTATTCCATGGCTCCGGACGGACTTCCTACCGCGCCATCTAGTGCACCCACTCCTCTCGGGACACCTTTTGCATCCGGAATGAATACCCCTCGGAATCAGAGTGGGTCTGTGGGCGACTACTTATCGGCCCCTCTTTCGAAGATACCGTTCTTGAGCCTCAAGAGCTATGTTGGCGGCTCAAAAGCTCTGGACTCATTGGTGAAGCTGATAGCTTCTACAGAAAGCTTTTTCCATCCCTCGAACTCGGGTGCCTGGACCGCTGATGTATGTAATATCCTGAACGCGATGCCGATATCTCTCCTTTGCGTGTGGCACTGAGTGAGCTACTCACTGACGTGTCTACATGCAGTTGACTGCATTCATCAAACACGTCGCATATGAGTTCAACAAACGTAACTTGTTCCTTTCTGTGACACTCGGGCTCTTAGCTCATGATTTACTACCAGGGTGGAATGAAGAGCAACAGCCCAATTGTAAAACACCACTGGTCTGCCATACATGTTCTTAGAATCTGTTGACATCGCCTTGATTGGTCCTACTATAGCATCGCCGTTTGACGCGGGCAATGAAGCGTGAGCTTGTGAAGAGCTTTCGTACAGTTGCTCTATTAGCAATGTTCGCCGAAGACTCAACGACGACCAGCAATATTTCTAGTTGCCTGAAGTGGATGAGTCTCATGGAACCTGATCTCATACTCTACCCAATATTAGAAAGAGCTGTGCCCTCGCTCGAAACTTTAGTCGAGGTAAGCGATTGACCTTAAAGTTTACTGAAGACGTTTACACGATTCTGAGTAGACGCAACGTACCATTGCGGTAATCAAAGCGTTGGGTGCTATTGCCCCGGCGCTCGTGTCTAGAGAGTCTATTATCCAGGGGCGAAGCACCTGGTTCCCATTCTACAGTTATTGATTCCAGGGATTGATCTCGTATGTAGTCTAAAGCGATCGTCACGACGCAGCACACTGATTAGCATGATAGAACGATCCGTCAAAGACGGTAGGGCGATGCTTCGCGCTTGCATTACATATTTTGACGGAAAAAATCTGATAATACAGCTTTGCACGACGACCTTCCTCATAGAAATTTCCCAGTATATCAAATTCGGAGATTTGACGTCAAGAAGCATCACCATGTCGGCTGATGTAGATTCTAGCACTCCTCAAAACGATGACATCTCAAGTAGAATCGCTATTGTTTCCCTGAGTGATGTGCACATTGAAGAGACGCTGATTGATGATGGCCCTCTACTCTCCGTGGACGAAGAAGACGCCTTGCTGCGGGAATCTACAGCAGGCTTTACGGACTGGATTGCTAGCTTCATTCGGAGAGTTATCCTCCTCTTCGACAACCTACCCGAAGAAGCTGGCGGCGCGACAGAAGGTTAGCGTACCAACACTGTCATCCTGACATGTTAGCTGAAATAGCCTCCTGTTCTCAGTGCAGTTAGTGGATGCCGTTACAAATGCATGCAGTCAAATTTGCATTCACTTGTCGGATTCTCTATTTGATTTAGTTCTCAATATGATTTTCGACTATGCTAGCAATAATGTGCGACCGAATGCGGTCCGAGCTGTTCATCAGCTCGTGGAATGTGTCGCAAACGCCCATCCAGCGAGGACCTTGGCTAAATTCGTTCCGTTTTGTATACACAATATCGAAGTAGAGCTTGAGAACGGCGCAAGCTCAACCCGAACGACGTCCACGTTTTCTACATCTTTACCTTCCGATGCAACTTTTCATTGGAGTATGAAAGGATTCAATTTGATGCCTCCTTTTACTGATAAGTCCTTCAGATCTGGCGATTTTGCGCGGGGCCATGTTCAAGTAAGTATTTTAGTTGAAGTGCGTTTTTGAACATCTAATCAAGGTGACAGTGACGGCAAGGCGGTACGTCGAAGAGAACTCATATCTAATATAGACTGACGAAATTGGCCAGGTTCTGAAGCACAAGGGTCGGTTCATTCCTTTGTTCAAGCGTCTCCGTGACAAGACGTTCTCGAAGCGCGGTTTTTCTTGGAGCGGCAAACTCTCTCCAGCCTGCTCCTGACCTTGACGCATACCTATCCTCTAGAGGATAAATTTGTAAACCGTGACGAGTGGGATAGCGAAGGTAAAATCAGGTTGTACGGCTATGTAATTTTATTGGACCTTTATTCAGACTTCCGTTTCGACCATCACAAATACTGGGGAAAGCTCTATACTGCTGAGGATGTCACGGTATGTGTGTGTTTTGCCAATTACAGCCCAAGCTATTATGTGTGATAGGTTTCGTGGCACGTACCAGACGACGAAGAGTTGGACTTCGCCTTGGAAATATTTAGGGAGGTTGTTGAACCAACACTGGGAAGGCTGGAACACCTTCTAGAACCAGGCATGTGCTATATCCGCCAAACCACGAACTTAACTCAGACCGATCAACTGGCTGTATGGTGTAGATACTCCCAGAGATGGCGTTTGGAGAAATGACTTCTGTCGGTAAGCGTCGACGTATTTTGGGGATTTCAATGTCCCAGTAACGGAGGACAAAATTAGGTATTTGAGCTTTGTCCGCAACGCATTTTCAGGGACCCCTACCCTACTCAAAGAATACCTAACCAAAGAGGACCAGCAATATGGTCTGGAGACAACCGATATCCTGTAAGTTTTTCTTTCCTTCCTATGATCACCTCTTACCCTCGAATCAGGAACGAAATTCCAGAGATGATAGGTTCCATAGAGCCCATTAATTCAGGTTTCGCCATCACGGACCACAAGGACCCACGTGCACAGTACTACTTAGCTCTGCGGCAGCGCTTTGGCAAATTCCTGCACGAGGCATCTGTTTCGTTACGCCAACAAGGAGAAGAGAACACCGTCGATGCTGTCCACGTTTTGGTGAATTGGTTGTCATGATGTTTTCATCCGCCCTGAACTAATATCCCGTCAAGTTACAGTCCATTAGTACACATTTACTAGACTATGGCGACAGTAAAGACAGGTCCGATGGTCCGATCCTGCACAAGCTCCCTGTTCACTGAAATATTTTCAGCTATTATGTTCAGCTGGAGCGATACGGGTCAGAATTGAACTATGCACGGCAATACCCGAAGCAGAAGATGTGGCCAAGAGCAGTCTTTATACGACGCGCACGGTGAGCATAGAAGAAAGTCAAACACTCCTTGCCATTAGTTATGTACCTCCAAAAAGGCTCTATCACGCAGCCCGACTAAGATGGAACTCCATCGAAAGAAAACGCACACTCGCTGATGATCAATTAATTGATGACGTCACAGAGTGGGCACTTTGGCACTATGCCACTGGTGAGTACCACGATGAGGTTTCGAGTACGTACTAACAATTTTTTAGTGCGAGAGTACGAATTCATGTGCCAATGATCGTGAATCCCACTAACTGCTCTCACAGGTCTAGTCAGTCGTTATTGGACTCCCTCTGTGGGGTATGATTACTTTCCTTGTGACTCATATGATTCACTGAAATGTCTTGGAGGCGTACGATGGAATTCGTAGACGCTGCCTTCCCCTGATATACGCGGCCTTGGAACCTGGTACAGAGGACGATCGGATGAAAGGCGCATTGTGGACGTTGAATTCTAGCGTATTTGGTGAGTATATCACGCGCAAGAAAAATGTCTGACATAACGTTGAAATGCTTTCAAAGTCAAGTATGCTATGTCTGGTGAGCCATTGGCGCTCAGTTCGTACGAAAGTAGGTCTAACTCCTTTTTAGAACCCACGCTGGCGCCAATCTTGCTTAAAAAGCTATTCGGTTGTCAAGCTAATGAGAAGGTATTTCCTCCTCTGAAAGAAATATCGCTGTAATCTATAATAAAAAATGGCAGCCATCCATACAGGGTGCTGTTTCGTCCGTTTGCGAAAATGGTACGCGCAATCCCTGTTCCCATACAGCCGTACCTTACTGCTGTCACAGGCATAAACAGCTTTGTTGAACCCAATTTCCTCGTTTATGAAGTCCATTACCCACCTATAGACAGGGCATTGGCTAATTTTTGTGCCAAGTTGCCTTTCGGTACAGAAAAGGATCTGTTAGTTCAGCAATGCAAGGAGAGGCGGATAAGTCGTATCCAATTGTGCGACGAGCAAGTTAGGGAGGCAGTTAGAGTACATACTTCTCTCGGGAGGCTCGCGCTGATAAAATTTGCAGACCTCACTAATTCTCGAAATTGCCCAGGCAAAGTCCACCCACTGGCGTTATGCCATCTTTGCCGCTCGTTGTTTGCGGACTTTAGTCAGGAAAGATGCGCCTATTTCTGCACCTCATATGAGATATTTCCTGGAGAAGTGCTACGATAACCACCCTTCTTTGGTGCGTATTCTCTGGTTTAAATTTTGCTGTGGAACGTTAAAACCAGCACCGTCGCTAGCGCTATGTAGGTGACATTGATTCCACCTCTGCATGTATCTGAAAGGCTCTTAGTACTCCCAAAGAGCGGTGATGAAGGCAATCCGTTACATAAAATTACGGACATTCACTCAGGGACCATTCGACCTCATTTTCGAGCGGAGTAATAATCCACTCAAACGGTCAATTGCTGTCAGGAACCTATCTCATGACTTTACGCACGAATTTCTTGCTCAATTCCGAACGCCCGTTGATCTTATAAATGCCGGATCTAATACGTGAGTTACGTCTCTTATCCAAAGGTGTCAGTCGAGTGATTTGTGCCGTTGCAGCCTCTTGATCGAAGAAGTTAACAGCGGATGGCTCGCCTGGGAAGATTCGATTGTTGCTTATGCCTGTCCTCACGTATCCAACCCATCGCTGACGCCGTGGGACCCAGAGAGTCAAGAAGCTATTTCGGCTGTAAGAGAAGCTGCTACGGACTCTTCCTTTTGGCAAAATTTGTCGACACACTTCAGCTCTGAAACGCATTCCGAAGTGGTGTCTTCAGACAATGTTGCCTCGATTAAATCGATCGGTATGTTAACCTGGATGATGAACAACCCACTGCATCCACCTAACTTCCAGTCACCAGTTCAGCTGTTAGAGGACGAGTCATTTGCCCCTCTCCAAACCCTAATAGAAGAGTTAATCCAGAATCCTGACCAGAACAAACAGAGAGGAGCCGCTGAGTTTCTGGCTGGACTGCTGAATGGTAAGACCGACTTTCTGCTGGTTACACGCTTCTCAAAGAAGACAGGCGCCAAGCACTGGCCAATGCACAGCCAAAAAGCACTCTGGGATTGGGCCATGCCATTATTAAAAACCACCCTCGACACCAGAATTAAGACCGACACATTACCTGTTTGGATGTCGTTCTTGGAAGTAGGTCACCCTGATTTCACTTCCCTCGTTGTCCTGACAGATTACAGTATATGTTCCATAAACGAGATCCTCGTCGATATCAGGCTCTCGTTGACTACTTGGTGCAGGAGTTCTGCTCTACTGATTATAATGGCGAATCCTCTCTCAATGCCGTCAAAGCCCTGTGCTTTTTCCGTGCCTTTTACGAAGAACAAAACTGGAAATTCTCTGGGTGGATGGATCTAGCAGTTGAGCGTGTGTGGGCCGAGATATCTAGCGAGCACGATGAGGTATGTCACTTTTTGTACTCCATGGAAGTCGAGAATGGGGATTCATCTGACTATCACAAGGTCCGCGCGTACATCAGCGAGCTTCTCGCTTTCGCGAGTAAGATTAAGGTGAGGAAGCTTACGCACGCTAGGACTCGGAACTTGATTTTCATGCAATGACAGCGTCAACCGAAACCTTCGGTACCCTCTGCTGAGATCTTTGTGCGAGAGTGCCGGACGGTGCCGATCGACTCGGATATATTGGGTATGCGAGGAATTTACCACGGGACGCGAGTACAAGAACTGGTACAGCGATTCCGGAGTGGCGTGCCGAGCGGCTACCAGGAGCTCGTGCCTTCCAATCCACATATGACAAGTGGGTTCCGCCCTTACCTTCTTTTGGCTTTCCTTGACAGTGTGAACAGAGTAGGGACTACAATATGTCGTTGGTTATTCCAAACGGTGCACGATACAAACGCGATATCGGCATTTGACTACATTCTACCGCTTATGGTACGCAGAAAATCTATCTATACCGGTTCAAACCTTTATATCCTTGTCACAGCCTGAGCTATTTCGTTTCACCGAAGGTATTCCGTACTCTTTAGTGTGGCATGGCTTAATTTATCTTCCTCAGTAAACGACAATGACGACCTCTTGTCGAGGGCGCGCATGCTACTCGTCCGCATGTGCGGCGTGACACCACCACGTCCCCTCCTAGGACCAGTATTAACTGGTATCTTTGACACGATTCTGAAATCTCCGGTCAGACGATCTCCGATCTCAGGCTAATTCTAGAATACGAATTCACCCTATTGATAGTCATGGAAGGTCCGAGTGCAAGCTTTGCCTTTGGTTCAAGGTTTGTACTGCCTAGTCTTCTGCGTGAGCAAAATTCACTTTTTCACCAGTGTTCTACTTCCGGCAAGTTCCTCTGCTGAGTGACGCCAGAATAACCGATATACTCGAGGTTAGTGAAGTACTGTTTATTTGCTTCCGATACGTCATTGCGACCTACCAGATGCTTTGCAAATGCCTTGATGACGAGGTGGTTGAAGTTCGGGAGATGGCTGCTACGTGAGTTCAAGCTAACCTCTTGATCATGCACTAGCCTCATTTTGTATTAGAACATTATCTGGGGTTCTACGTCTCTCCCCACGTCGTAGCCAACTAACATTGAAGGTACAACTCCGCACTTGGTCACCCTAAGGATGCAGGCTGAGCTATCTACAGGACCGTTTCGTCAAGCTTCTACGCTCTTCGCCCCTTCCCAAGCGACAATCGCCAGTCTATAACGCGGCTATTCGCCAGCGCCATGCTGCAATTCTCGGAATCTGTGCCCTAGTAGATAGTTACCCATACACTGTCGAACGTTGGATGCCCGAGTTACTCGCAAATATACTTGCGGAGCACGCTTACGATCCTGTCGGTCTTTGTTGCTATCCTGTCTTGGTTCTTGCTGACGACCAGATTTGATGCAGATACCGATTTCACTTACAGTACAGAAGTGTGCGAGTAACTTCAAAAAGACTCACCAGGATACATGGCACGAGGACTCAAAACGTTTCACCGAGGACCAACTTGCGGCACTCTCTACATTGCTAACTGGTTCATCATACTGTGCGTATGATTCTTTCTTCTCATTGCCTCGAGCCCTCAATCTGGAATAACGTATAGATGCATAAACGCTTGGGATGATTTGGTATATATGATGGTAATCTGGTGGCAAGTTAACCACGGAATCTGTGTTTCTGGAGTAGCACAATAGTCATAATGAGTCCGATAATGCTATCACTAGTCATTCTACTCTAGATATCAAGAAGTCGCGAAACATAGACAAAGCGCAAGGGTCAAGACAAGAGGTATATACTCACGCTTGGGGCTGGACATGGCCCGGGGGAGATGGGGACAAGGTCATCCACTGGGATGTCTTCGTCCATCCTCGATGTCATCAGGCAAAGCAATTGACGCCTCCGTTGTCTCGCGTCCGTTGGCGGTGCCAGCTCTCGCCCCAGCATCTGGGATAAGGTTTATGGGTGCATTTTTCCGATTTTCGTATCCGGATTTGACACGATTATTTGACACCGACTCACTATTGAGCACCATACCATACCAGGTTAGAGTGGTCACGACTGAGTAGGGGGGGGGGGGGGGGGATGAAACACGAAACCTGTAACTTACCGAATTTCGGCAATGAGGTCGTCGATGTCGTACCAAGCAAGAGAGCTGTACGCGATACCGCGGAACCAACCTAACTGATTGGCGGGGGTGATGTATGCATGCGCATGGAGGTGATCCGTGACCGGGATGCGTGCATCTCGGAACGGGGGTGTAATAAAGCCTATGCGGAAATTAGGTGGACGGGTACGTGTCGGCTCTGTTAGTATCGCGCCTGAGTGTGTTGAGTACGGTGAACTCTGAGGTGTTTCGGGAAGCGCGACAGAATAAAGTAGCTTTGTAGCTATGTCGCGAATAGAGGCGAGGAGAGGAAGATCGCTCGAAGACTGAAACCAAGGCGGGGCACATGCATCAAGTCAACAAAATTTTATGAGAAAGTAATATGATTATTATATTGAACGCACGAGCGTGTAAATGGAAGGGACATGCAGGCTGGGAGTTGGCTAGATTGTGAGAACAACGGATGCATGGTTGGGGAACAGCTAGCTCACCTAAGAGCGAGGATGATGTGGCCCTGGCTCGAGACTGGATTCGTCGTTTCGCGGTAGGCAGTCAAGTTGTTGTCATGCCAGAGGATGTCTGGTTGAGAGGCTGCGGGACCCGGTGGACGGCCTGGAGGGGTGAGAGAATTGCGTAGGTGTTGGGCTTGTGAGACAATGCCGCACATTGGGCAGCCAGGTTTTGGTGCAAATGCCATTTAAGAAAAACGTTATCGGAGCAGTCGCCGATTTCTTTATCGTCGTCGTCGTCGTCGTCGTCGTTCGGGTGTTACCCAGTCACGTGTCATTACCCCCCGATGACAACCATCTCCTCCACTTTTGAACCATTTCGTGAACACCTGGACGAGCATTACGACAGGAGGGATCGCCTTATCAAGGTACATCGTAGGCTCTTTAGGCTCCTTCTTTACGCGCCGTCCCTGATGCATGGGCCCTGTTCCTTGAATTCTAGGTCAATCGAGATATATCTGCGGCGTCCAAGAAGGTCATCTTTCTCCTTCAAAGGATATTGAACGATACATCAAACGACGACGATGACCGTGTTATTTCTCTCCGCGCCGCAACCGAAGCGAAGAAGAAGTTAGCTGAAATTCACACCGTGCTAAGGAGTATCGCTCATGAACTTGTCGGCCCTCGCTTCTGGCGCTATGTTCAGAACATATCTGGTGGGCTTCAAGAGTACATCGAAGCATTGAGCTTCGTCCATTACATCGAACATGGCGGACTCGTATCTTATGAGCAGGTGCAAGCTATCTTATGCGATGATACCGGACAACATGTGGGTCGCATGTTGGGGCGCCCGGCGATGTTGAAGAACCGACCTGATCCATATACAGCTCTTTCCACTACCGCTGTCTGACTACATCCTCGGAATATGCGACCTCACTGGAGAGTTGATGCGCCTTGCTATCTCCTCGATATCCAAGCCGAACGGCCGCATGAAAGCTTCCCAGATATCCCATTTTGTCAGAGGCTGTAAAGCTGGTAAGACAAGGTTCAATTGCTTAGCGACTGGGATCCTGCAAACACCAATTTTTCTAGACTTTGAGACCCTCACACCCTACATCCATGATTTGCACAAGAAACAGGCAGTTACTGTCCAGTCGCTACGAAAAGTTGAAGAAGGTTAACTCATTCTATGTCTCATTGGTCTTCCCTGATTCATACTTTATTCAGCCGCATACGCGATCGTAATCCGCAGCTCAGAGCACGAGCTTTCTCCCCCGATGCTAGACCACATTGTCAATCAAGTGATTTCTGGTGACGCTGAAACATCAGAAGAGCCTGGCCCGCCTTCTCGTCAGAACCGTCTGGGCGACGTCCGAGGCTCAACGCAGTGAGAATCAATAAGACTTCGTGGCATGCCAATGGTATGGTCTCAGTAATAAACTTGCCAGTGTTTCTTAGATCGTGAATGAATAAGCGTGGCGTTGATATATACAGTACAGAGTGATTATGAGGTACAACAAAATGTGATGTAACATGGGTCGTATACAAGGACGTGTCCATAATTGATCATACAGAAGACAAGCGGAGACCGAAGCCGAAATGTGAGCAATGATATGTATACAAACATTCTTCAATGGGTACATGCATTATGCTGTTGTGCCGTAAATTTCCACCCTGCCGCCGTTGACATTTCCATTGGTCTGCATGATGGTCCAACCGTGGTTGAGAGCCGTAATCTTCAATTCCATGCGTTCGCCATCAAGAACTACGTCAGGGAGTGGGGCTGTGTCTTCTCGTCGCCATCCACGTTCTTAGTAAGTTCGGTATGCGCCAGCAGCGAGAAAGGGCCGCCGGGGATATTGAATGCACGCGACGGCCGCCATTTTGCACCTCCAACGGAGGATGCAACTTCCGTCGCGGAATCCGATACGACATCACCACAGGGCCCTTCACTCTTCTCAGACGTAGCATACTCTGCCTTGGCAACTCCGGAAGGACCAGCCTTGGGCTCGGCCATCTGGGAGCGGACTTGTGTCGCGATGTAGTCGCTCATAGGATATGCTGGACGGAGGTACGAAATGAGGGGCGATACTGGCAGACCGATCACCGCGAATAAACGCATGATCAGTGCGCGTACCAGGTATCCGAATGTGCCCCAAAGTAATCGGACGATAGACTGGACGGTACGCCGTGGATTGAGGCAAGCGACGGCAATCATCCGTGGCCTCGAAGGTGGGGGCGGTTTGATTTCTCGGCTCAAAAACTCCGTTTCAGAATCGTATTCCAGCTTGTTCGCCTTGTTCGCTGGTTGTTCAGCGACTGAGTCCCCGTCTTGCTCCTGCTCCTGTTCCGGCCCCTGCTCGGTCGCGAGAGCAGTATGTGGCGTCACGTATGCGATTCCCCACGGAGCTTTACCAATCGGTGAGGGCTTGTTGGTGGACAAAGTATACACCGGACTGACTATACACGATCCACCGGATCGCCCGACGGAAAAGTGTAATTGACGGGACCCCCGGTTGTCGAAATCTAGAACCTCGTTTGATAAGGGGCTGTATATCACGAAGCGCGGGTAGTTCGCTAAAAGCCCGTGCGAGGCGAGGTCGAGGCTAATGGTTGTCGGGCGTTCGGCGGCGGCAGGGTCGATGAACAAGGGCACCGCATGGATGTTGATGGGTTGCTCCGGCGCGGCCGACGTGATGAACGCGTAGCTTTCTTTGACACCAAGCCAGTGAAGTCCGAGATCGGGGATTCCAATCGACAGTTCAGGTTCGGAGGTAATGGCGGTGTATACGCGGGTCGGGGTGGAGGTACGACATGTCACGACGGACGACGAATCAAGTTTCAGACCTGCGCCGTGGAGAATGATGGGTTGGTGTAATGCAAACGTGGAATGTCCCCGCTTCGGGACGAACACGAGGAATGATGCTTCACAATCTGTAGCTCTCCCCTTGGGATAATACTTGACGCTAAAAATATATATATGTCCACGTAAGTTTCGTGCGCATCGACGCAATCGACAGTCATATCACGGACCTTCGTCCACCGATAGCCCAACATCCCCAAGACTCTCTCATGGTGATAGAGGAGAATATGCGATAAGGATTTCCCGAGGATTGGTCCGCCGTCACGGGAGGGGCTAACCAAGGGTCCGTCTTCTTGAGCACGCAGCGAAGGTCGCGGCCCTTGTACCCGAGCCATTTAACCCCGCCGTTTGGATACAGAAACCTGTAGGTGACCGAGAAATTCGCCTCTGTCTGGTGTTGAGTTAGAGCTCTTAGTCTGAGTGTCCAGAACAATGTGTGGGGCTCGTCAACGAAATTGTCTTCTGTTGGAGGAGGGAGAGAGAAGGGCACAACGGAGTCGTCCAACTCGACAGGAGTAGCAACCGGTGCCTCCTCGAAGTTATACGCCCCCCATGTGCCCTCAGCACGGTCACTGTCCACGGGAGCATTTGTCCATGCCTGCACTTTGACACCGTCCCGCTTGAGCTGTTCTAGGGCGGAGGCAGAACCAGTGCGTGCCCTGAACAAAAGAGAGACACCGCCCGATCGAGCATTGGATGGGACATCGACCACGACAGTAGAATCGAGCGAAGGAAAGAACATGGGGGTTGTGAATGGAACAGGGATGTACTCCGACGGTCCGCACGATGACTTCTACTTTTTAAAGTACAACGGTGCATCATGTACGTTAAAAACGAGGCAGACAACTCGAGGCTTCCACGTTCCTTCAATCCTTCAATGATCTCGCCTCCGCCGCCTTGGCCGCCGTCCTCGCCCTGATCCTCCCTGGCTATCATGATGCTCACGACTTCGTCGGTTGCCCCCAGTCCTTCTCTGATGGTCACGATGATGATTCTGCACTCCCCTTTGGTTAGTCGATGGCACTTGTATTTCATCAGAGCCGTTTCTCTCAACGCTTGAGCTTGCTGCATCCAGCTCGTCGTATAAGCCACCAAGAAAACTACCCTGTAATGCATAGGACGCGACGACGACGGGGAGGTTCGTCGTCGTACTCCTTCTAGCCATCAGCCTGGTGGAGTCCGCCTTCCATCTCCTGCGTTCAGTCGCGTGCACGTAAGTGATGAGAGCCGATTCGATCAAATCTCATGCTTACTCTTTTCTTGCCTGCCACTCGGTAAACTTTGATCCGTCGCCGTCGCTTTCCCATCCGTCCACGCCGCTGGTACGGAGGGCTTGCACGTGCTTCTCAACGGCACTGTCCACCGCAAAATTGGGGATCATCGGGGCCGACACAGACAGGCTGGCACGACATATTGCGCAGGAAGGTGCCTCCCTCTGCCACGTGTTAATACGCAGTAACGGAACGTTTCGGGGAACCCACGTTTTTCCTGATCCAGCGCCACCCACACTCTCCGCAAAACGTATGACCGCATGGGTTACCCAGGTGGGCAAATGCGCTGTGAAATGGTTCATATCCCCAGAATCATGGATACAAGCGAGTTTCCCTTACAAGATGTCACAACATCTAGAATTGTGAATGTCAGAATGGGTTTATCGAAATGGTGTTCTGATCCTGACATGGAACAAATAATCTCATCCTCGAAGTTGTTCAAGTATTCCTTCAATTTCTTTCTAGAAGACTCTTTCTGCTTCCCTTGACGCCGTTTGCGACTTGGTTCTTCGGTGAGAGGCGAGGATAATTCGAGCACCAATTTGACCTCTGGTTCTCGAATAGGCGATGAAAGATCGCCCCTGCTTCCCTCGGCATTAGAATTCGTATCCTTTACGTCTTCATCGGGATCTCCAGCTGACGGACAACTGTAAATAATCATTGGGAGGGGTGAGATATATTTTCCTACTTTGAGGATCTTCAGCATGCCACCCTGTCACTATCAACTATAAGAAATACCATGGCAATCACACACGAGGTGTGCTCACCGTGAAAATATCGGGATGTCAGTTCACCTTCGGCGTTAGAGTGTGATGATGGCCCCTCTTCCCTGTCTTCCCTGTCCGCACTTGGTCCTGCCTCTTGGGATTGTAGTAGCCTTTGTTCCACTTGATCTAGCTCAGCTAGGAAGGCAGCATCTACCTCCTCAAATGAATACTGTGTCGATGGAGTGATAGAATCTTCTGCAGTGGCCAGAGGTGTAGAAGGTCTTGGTGCTGCGGGGGTGGGAGGAATGTCATCCAAAGTCTGAGTGGTGGATTGAGATGGAGGGGGGATGGCGGAGAGTCCGGGTATCGAATCCAAATCGAATCCGGCAACACCAGGGTCCAGAAAGTAGGCAAACTCATCGTCAGACGCGGACATGACGTCGTTAACGTTGAATGAGACAAACAAAGCTCGCGAGTCAGTCACGCGCATCCACTTATAAGTCACATGACTGAGATCTCCCTACTCGGCCAAGGTTACTACTCGCACCCCAACTACTTATCATGGATGACGGTTCGCACCAGCATTTTTCTCCTCTCATTCGTATATATAACATAGGATGTTCGCTAGCTATAAATGAACTGTCTTTCGGGGCTCTGCGTAAGGCCCAGCGGACTCTCGATCGCACTTACAATGACTCGGATGACGGAGAGGAGAGCGACGAGTCCGACTCTACCGAAGGCCAACAATTAGATGACGACTCCGACAAGGAGAGCAAAGAGAAAGTTGATTCAGTTGCAAAGGGTTCAAAGAGAGCTACCGCTACTACTGCACGGAAAAACAAGCATTCGTGAGCCTCGCAAAATTATCTACCTCCGAGCTTTTTAAGACCCCCGCCCCTTCTTCCCCCATTAGGCCAACAGAGGTCACCTCAAAGCGACCAGTCTCGCGTCACAGGACAGTGGTAGAAACGAAAAAAATGGCAAGCAACCGTCTAATTGTATGCGTATACTGCTCTGGCTAAAATTGACTTTGACTAGGAAGTCCGCGATCCACGTTTCTCGCAGTTAAGTGGCGAGTTTGATGCCACCAGGTTTCAAAATCATTACAAGTTCCTATCGGACATGCGTCAAGACGAGCTCGTGACGTTGCGTGACAATTTAAAACGCGCTCGCAAGCTCCTCGCTTCCTCACCTCGAGATCTTCGCCCAGAGCGAGAGGCAGAGGTTGAACTACTTGCGCTTGCTGTCAAACGAGCGGAAAGTTCCGTCAATAGGGACAAGCGGGAAAGAGTAGAGCGGGAGGCTTTAAGTGCGATAACAAAGGAAGAACGGGATAAGCGCGAAAAGGGTAAAAGGGCGTATTGGTTGAAAAATGGTATGCCTTTTCATTTATCTCCAGCCATGACCACTGATAATAATGACCCAAATAGCTGATAAGAAGAAGCTGCTGCTCAAGGCCCGATTTGATGCTATGGCAGCTGAGGGCGGCAAAAAGGCAGTAAAAAAGGCGATAGAGAAGAAGCAGAAAAAACAGAGCCAACGTGAAACAAAATCACGACCGTTTCCCGAAACACCACGTCAGCCTCGACTGCGATGCACCCACTATCGAGGAAACGCAAGGCTTCAGGAGATCATGATACGCCCGCAAGGAAGCACCCAAAATCATCATAGTCGTATTCTATGCAGGAGTGCCTGCGATCAGTCCTGTCTAATCTGAGCTTCCGTACAGGTCATCCGAGAGGACATACTGGTCCCCTTCTAAACGGACATCTAATGCTACTCCCAACGACCCGCTACCTGTTCTCCAAAACGGTGTCAATCCTAACCAGACGCGCAACTTCGAGAGGAGTTTGTGGCCGGGTTGTTTCTTGACTAGAGGATCGCTAAGAATGCCCTCCCAGCGGAACATGGGTCGAGATCGGATGATTGAGTCGTCGTGGTCCGTCCCACCTCCGGTGCCGAGTGTAGAGGGGGGAACTTGCGTTTCGATATCGACTTCTTCCATGTCGAGCTTACGTGTATTGTAGCCCAGGTGAAATATGTTAGCCTATGCGGCTCATCAGCCCTGGAGAATACTATACCACACTAAAATTCCATTCACCTCGGATGACCTGTGGAAGACAATGTCGTACATCCGGATGTACACCTTGTTCAGAAATCCATTGTCGATGAAGTCTCTTCGGTTTGGCCTTCTATTAAGCAAGCCCCGTTGTGTGAGGAAGCTTTCCAATACGGCGCGGGGTAGGGGCGTATATGCAATAGATGATGGATAGTGTGGATCAAAGTCTGAAGCGTATTGTCTGAGTTTTCCGATAGTATCCGAGTTTCTCCTCCAAAAATCATCCTAGGAAGTCCGGATGAGAACATAACTAGGGTGAGGGGCCAGCAATGTAAATCAACACAAACCCAAAAGATGTACCACCAAGTGGCAAGTTCTGTCGTCGACACTGCAGCGAGACGCTCATAAGTTATGCGGAAGGCTGCCTCATTACAGACAAGCAACTGCCTGACGCGAAGGTCATGCTCGTACTTGATAGCATCTTGTGCGAGTCCCTCTGGATCCCTCGGATGGTCAAACACTCGTGAAAGGAACCCATACGACAGAACGTCCACTTTCTTGTAACATTCTTGTCGGTAGAATTGTCGGTAACCTGCCAACAAAGCTTCGATCCCGCTCATTCGAGAATGAATAAGAGCGTGGTTCTGGGCGAGAAACTTTGCGAGCGTCGGTGTGAGATCGTACTCGTCGTTGATACCAATTGACGCTCCGTCTATACCGACGTGCTTTTCGAAGGTAATCTCCACATCAAATCCACTTCCGAGCTGTAGTCCTTTCCATACCAAATAACCCTTGCGCTTGATATTCAGCGTCCCGCATTCGTAGAAAGTTGAAGCCTGTGCTTTGTATCGCATACCACGGCGGCAGCAGCTGGTCATCCTCGTGTCATTAGTCTGTGACCGTTAATGTTCATCTGGAAACAAACTTAGATGTGGACTAACATTAACGTGCAGATATGGGCAATGCACTTTTTGGCCGTCGAGAGCCCGCAGTGCGATTCGAATCTCCCGCCTTCGCCGGATCTCTGCTCTAGAATTCTGCGCCACATACTGCTCAAAGTCGGACAGGCCATTTAAAACGGCCAGGGGGCCATCGTCGTAGCGAAGGACCTAGATAAGGGCTTAAGAATGCACGACATTTGATCCTCATGCCCCGACGAACCAAGGTAGGGGGGAATGGTAACCACCAAGCGTTCCCGAAATACCTGGTGGAGCCCGGAGGTAGCTGCTCGGATGGGCTTCTCCAATAACAATCCGGGCCCACGAAATTTCGCTGAATCTGATCTACCAGATACATGAAACGAGCAGAATTAGGACCTTGTGGAGTTGCCAAAGCTTCAAGATAACCGGTTGTGCCAACTTCCCGCAAGATCTTCGATGACCACGAGTGTCAAAGGCCGACAAACAATTTCAAGTCACTTCTGCTCACCTTGATATTCTCGACATGCCTTTCTCCCGGAGAACCTTGAAAGTTCACTAAATACGGTGGGAACTCGGAATCTCTGGCTTGGATATAATGCACACGCTTTTTGTAAGGTATCTTGCATTCGGGGCTAGTCAAAAAGAGAACCGTGATAGCTTCTTGCCAGATGCGTCTTCTCGTGTGCGACGAGGACGACGATATATCAAGTCTGAAGAAAATAAGTAAGAGCGCAGTTCGCAGTGGTGCAACTCACCGTGGAGAAAATATATCTATACCTATGAATTGCAGTGTTATCAAGGCAGAACTGAGTGACAGATATTGAGATGTGACGCACTGAAATCGATTCGCCCCGACAACGCTTTCGGAACGGTTTAATAACCATGCTTGTCGTGTCAAATGAACTCACTTTTCACTAAATGTTGGACCTTGTCTAAGCCGATGATTACGAAATCTATCATATTGTCGTCAGCGAAGCAAGACTTGAGAATTGTATAACGCCCACAGATTGTGAAGCTATAAGTAATAATATATATCCTGGAATCGCAGTCAAGTTAACCGAATTAATGGCGAACTAGTCACAGTGCTGCCTACACTTACGCGTAGAGTATTGGGCCGTCGATAATATTCGTTCCAGGTATGTCAAGTGCAACAAGTAAAGCGACAAGGGATGTTAGTACGTAATTCAACCTGGACACCCACTCGCTGGCATTGTTGACTGGATCTCGGAAGGGGGAGAAGGTCCATTGGATAGCGAAAAAAATCACTGTTGCGGCCAGGAGAAGCACTTGGCGAAAGACGACAACCCGCGTTCTAGAAAAGGACCGGAAGAAGCAATTGTCGGGATTAATCACCGCGACAATCAGTAATGCGGTAAACTTCATGAAGAGGTATATGGTTTCGTAAGCTCCCCAATCACGCCGAAAGCCTGCATTGGAGTGTGAGGAATAGGACACCGACTTCGTGCTATGTGCACACCTGCGTATAGAAAAGTGAGAGGGTGCTGATCTCGCTGAATGAGCCGCTGGTATTCCTGGTTCATGTCACTAAAACTCCTTGGTTTTCCAAGTTCCGTAAACCTGTCGACAACAGGTACGGATTGTTTGATGATTGATCTCAAGGCGAGGGGGTATGAGATAGTCAGCTAGACATAATCAGCGGTGGGTATGAAGTACCGTGAATGATCATCAACGCACAGCAGCAAGAATTATAATCGCCATTATGATAATTACAGGGGCGAAATTGATTTCATTCTTGTTCATCGTGGTCGTGTAGCAGAAGTCCAAAGGATCTCGAAATTGATCAGGAGGGCCCAACGGGGCGACGGTTGGAGGATTGGTCGTGGAATTTAGGTATGGATTAGGAACAGCCCAGAGGTCATCAGACCAGGCGATGACGTGGACGGCCATAGTGCTCAAGGGGAGGTATATGATAGTTAGAAGAAAACTAGTGAGAACGGTGCTTCGACTCCTTCTGTCTGTCTGTTGAAAGCCCTCGAAACAAGCATAGCGTTTGCAAGGAGAAGTTGAGACGTGAAAACCATATAAGAGCAACCCAGCAAACGCCATAAAGATAAGGAGAAGTAGTAAGGATTGTATTAGGGTGGATGCGAAATTGAGTGCTATGATATTCGGTCTGTAAAAATTAGGTCAACTACCGACCTTCGATCGATCGGAGGGCACTGACATCTTTCCCAAAAATACTTGTCGCCAATCAAGCAAGGCATCATTGCCCTTGTGAGGAACTATATTCCAAAACATGAGAGATGAGATGACCGAGAGAGGTGGAATAATTCACGCACTTGTTGTCAAGATTAATGCAAATATTTGGACCGTGTTGAATAAGCCTAGTAGACTGTAAACCTTGACAAGAGCACTGGACCCCTAGGACGCATCCAGCAGAGAAAAAGTCGTGGAATGGGAGGCACCCACCAGAACGCCAAGTACCGTGTTCACCAGGCCGCCGAGAATCAAATTGCAGTTTCTCCAACCTGGCTTTCCTTTGTAATTTGTTTTGAGAGATTCGATGCTCCTCCCGGTGGTGGATGCAAGGCGATCTAATGGCACGAACTTTTCTCTCATTGTATCCGCTTTAGTCCGGGAATGCGAAGAAAATGCAGGGAGAGGTAAGGACGATATATACTTGTCGAGTTGAGGCAGATAAAGTGGAGCTGCGTGTCGCGAGAACAGGGTAGGCGCAGAGATGGGAGCATGGTCGTGAGGATCGTGGTTGTAGGAAAGATCAGGTGCTTGAGAGGGTGGGTAAGAGTGCGGAGACAATAGGCGTTCTTCGCTATCGTCGGAGACGTCTGCGCGGATGGCAGCCTTGGCTTTACGCGCGTTTCCGGAACCCTCGCGAAAGTGTAATCCGCTAACGGGATGCAAATCACCCGCACTGGTCCAGGTCGAGACCGGTATGGAAGTAGAAGTCGCGTGTGAGTTACCAAAAGGTGCAAGAAGGTCGGTAGTCGAGCCGGAAGGAGACCCCGGCCTGCTTCTTTGGGCCGGCCAGTGACCGGTAACAGGAACTTCCTTTACTTGGTAGCTATCACCCGTAGTTCGTTGACTTGCCATGATTCATGGTAGAAGGCGTGATAGTGGGTATAGAAGCCAGAAGACTAAATCTGGTATCATTGATGTGTAGTTCACGTGATAAGACAACAGGGAATACAGCAAGTACACAAAAGTACACAACGAGACGGTCAAACACCCACTCTTTCGAGCTATCAGCATACATCATACAAAGCTTCACAAATGACAGAGGGACTAACCTATGGACCACCTTTTTCTACTCAGGTAACAAACGCCGTCAGTCAACAGGTGTCGATGTGAGGTAATTCAGCTACTAACCTGGCCAGAAAATCGAATAATTTCCCGCTTTTCCATCATGAAGAGAGTCCTCTCGAGAGAGTGACTCGAATAACCTTGCTGCGTCACAAATTCCCTCACTAAGCTTTGATAGCTCGTACTCCATCCTACGGGTAGTCTCCGCCGAATCTCCTTTTCGATCCTGTTGACTTCTTGATTGAGCTCTCCTCGTGATAGGCCATCTACTGAGCCAGCAGAGACGGCATCCATAGTAGAGAATTTGAACAACCGAATTGCTTCCTCTACATGGTATGTCTGCACCACCGGTGACAATGTCATCTTTGCCAGCGACTCAGAAATGCGAATAATCGCCTCCAATTGGCTAGAGAGACCATATCAATTTTAGAAGACGGCAAAAAAGTAGGGAAGGTAGAGTTGATCAGACCGAATGGTGATAGGAATCGAACTCCGTTCGTCGTTATCTTGTTCAACTTGCTGAACTTGCTTGCGAAGTCCAACAAAATGGCTGCTTAGCATCTCTTGAGCGTCTGGCGATAGTCGAGGTGCGCATTTCCTGGGGTGCAAGCTATTCAGATTATATGAACCAGAAACACGACAATGACGCACGATTTGCAGTATGAAATGTACCGCTTCATCTTGTCAATGTCTATTTCGCCTACTACCTCCGCGTTCGAGTTTGGCCGATTCATATGAATGTTCATCACATGTTTGGCGATTGTCTGATAGCCGTTATACGACCGAACCGGGAGTGAGTAGAATATCACGTACCCTATCTCGTTGTTCATCGTGTACGTCCTTCACGATAAATATCATATCAAAGCGGGACAATATTGTCGTTTGGAAGTCAATATTCTACGGTGGTGTGAGGCATGAGACAACGCAATCGCTAAGAAGAGCTTACTTCGCCCGGGCTGCGACCTTCATCGTACCTTCCCCAAACCGGATTGGCTGCGGCAAGGACGCTCGTTCTAGAGTTCAGAACAGTTGTAATGCCAGCTTTCGCTATGGATATAGTCTGTTGTTCCATGGCTTCATGTATGGCGACTCGGTCTTCATCCCGCATCTTATCGAATTCATCGATACAGACCACACCCGTATCTGCTAAAACCATGGCGCCCCCTTCCAGATAGAATTCGCGCTGGGGCACGAGTCAATAACACACAAGGTTTGGATCTGGGAAGAACCTACAGAAATAGAGTCGCGCTGAACGGAGGCCGTTAAACCAGCAGCGCTGGACCCCTTCCCCGACGTGTATACAGCAATAGGGGCGACCTATAGGAAGCGGTCGTCAACGCGTGAGGATGCGCGGCAAAAAAGGCATACCTTTTCAACGAACTTCAAAAGCTGACTCTTTGCTGTTCCGGGGTCACCCAATAGCAAAACATTGATGTCTCCTCTCAAGCGCATACCATCCGGCAACACCTTCTTTGATCCGCCAAATAGAAGACAGGAAATAGCCTTCTTGATATCTGGTGAGATGTGAGCCTGGCGTGTAAAGAGTTGACAAACAAAATGTACCCAAGCTTCCGAATATACTCGGAGCAACACTCGTTGCAAAACGCTCATAGAAACCCTCGCTCCTGGCCATCGCGTTGAATTCTTCCTCTTCTTCGGGGGAAAATTGAACACCGAACGGGTTTAGACCACCCGCTCCTGAAGCAGATGGCGAAGACAATTCAAGATGGACAACACGAAGATATGGCGTGCGTAGAGCAGATACACCAGCGGATTTCTGTGGCAGGTCTGATCAACCCAGACTAAAACCACACAAGAGGAAGGACGGCGTACATTCTTTGATGAGTTGAAGGTAGAATAGATTCCTGTGGCAATAACTCTCGAACCGGGGACAACCTGGGCAGCGTTATACCGATCTGCAGAAAGGATTATGTGCCGCGGAAGCTCTCCAACAGGGACCATATCTGGCGCCTCCTGGAGCTTAAGAGTTTGATGGTCGGAAAATGTAGACTTGGAGTGGATGATGAGGTATGGGTCCATGGGACAATCCTTCTTCTGCCCTTCGGGCTCCGGTGCATCGCAGACACGAGGAAGTCCTCGCTCAGCCCCTCCGCCCAAGCCGCCCAATCCACCCGCAGGGTAGATCACTTTAATAGATCGGCAGGCACGACACTGCAAGTGCAGTTTCGTTGCGCGGGAGGAAAGTACAGACGCGGAGATGACGATGCCCGGTAGCCGAATAAGTTTGTTCATGGTATCGGCAGTAAGTTCACGAAACTGAAGCATGTTCAAGCCAGACTTGACGGATATGTGAATTTTGGGTATGGAGTTCACAGACGCGTCCGGACTTTCGTTTTGACCACTCTCGAGAGGAAATAGAATTGCACGAGACGCCTTAGTTGCAGCATTCTCAAACTGAGAGAGAATCGTTGAATGCGGGGCATTCTCAGACGTGACGCGACGCGACGTACGAGAGGTAAGATGTCGGCTGGTTTGTTCTGTATCGAGTGTGCTAGCTCATCATTGTAGAGACCGATATGACGCAAATCGACTTGTAATTGGTAGTGTTTCAGGAGCAAATTTCCCCGGAGTTTATCTCTGGGTTGAACGTGTTAGAGCTAGACATGACTAGAGGGAGAGACGCGTACCGGTAGATGAATTCACCGCCAAGACGGTACTGAAGAAGAAAATCAAGCAAGAGCTTCTCTGTCTCTGAGGGAGACTCTGTAGAGAAAGAGGGGGCATTTTGGTGTACGGATACCGAGTAAACGCGGTCTGCATCGAACCCGGACATGGTTGGGCGTGAGTGTGAGGCTGATGAGACGCGTGCTCTAATTAAGGCCTCTTTTGTTGACGCGTCAGTCACACCCCTTTTACCACGCCCAATCATGGACACAGGCGAGCAATCAGTAGTGCTCCCCTCAAGCACCCTCTCCAGTCTCTCCCTCTCGCTGTGCGTCTCCAGAAATATAGTAGTAGTACTCTTGTAACGGCTCCCCTAATACAGCCATCCACTTCCGATCCTGAACATCTCGGAACATCTCACTCGTCTACGATTGCAGACAAACACAGCCCTGCCTTTCGGTGCATATTCATCTCCCTCGATTCCCGGTTTGTTCTCATTGTTCCTCAGTTCTTGGCGCTCTTCTCGGGACTCAGAATGGCCGTGAAGTCGAGATTGTCAACACTTTTGAAGTTGCCGTGGAAGAAGGCGAAAAAGTCGATCATCAGTCCTTCAACGTGAGAAGGGAACAATGTGCGCCCGTAGCCTCGAAAACTAGATATACTGATGAGAGCGCCGTTCCCAGATAAGCAGGTTTTCCCGTCGCTTGAATTCATAGGGTGGTACACTGTTGCCCCATACCCCACCCAAAGACACATCACCCTCCATGAACAGGTTTGCTTCATGTTTCCTCTGTGTATCTGCCGCGTAACGTCGTCCAGTTCTCCATGTACTGTTCAAATCCCCTCTTATTGATCTTGCAACCTATCCACGCTGTCGGCCCCAATGTGTCGCTGGGACACCTGCCTTTCAAAGCATACGAACCGTCGATAGAAATTCGCGACCGGTCTTCACGGTCGGTGTACATAGAGGCCTCTTTCAATGTCGAGACAGGAGAGGCGGAAAGAATTGCAGTTGACACAACAGCTCGTGGAGGTGAAGGCGGTACTAGCCGTACGTTTACCTCCTCATCCATCTGCCTATTCTGCACATTGCTTCCTAGTTGAATCTCATCTTCAAACGCAACGAGCTGCAGTCAAAATGCTACATGATCGAATCTTGGTCCTTGTGAACTATGTCAAGGATGTTCTCTCAGGAATGTCTTATTTCTCCCCCTTCCCCCTAACTCACACTTATCTTAACCTAATCTCAGGCTCTACACCTAAAGATCACGCTATGATACGATCCCTGGTCGCTTTATTGGCTTCGCTCCCAGCAAGCGACAGCCAGGGGTTCAGAGATGAGTTTGAAACTGTACCTATACGTTAATTTAAACTTGTAATTGGTTCAACTGACTCCCTGTGATAGGAATATGAAGACGTCCAGCTCACGGCGTACTTATCCACTCTGACCAAATCTGCCAGCGTCCTGAATGATGTACGTGTGCTTGACCGATAATGGGATGGCTAGCTGAGCTATCCACAGATCGTTGACAAACACAATGTCCTGCACTCCAGTGGCAAGGAAGAACGCCCAGCCAACTTTATGCCAAGCCGAAGGAGAGGCATGCCTGGGCGCGGCTTTGGTGGCTTTGGCGATTGGGATAGGATGTATTGAGAAGCTTTGTAGAGCCAGTCTGCATTGTGGTAGTTCTTTTCTAGTTAGTGGCACTGTATTCTGAATTTGTAAACACTGTTTAGGGGACGATGTAAGATATCGCTCTCCTCTATCACCTCCATCATGTCATCAGATCGTTTGACGTTTGCAACACTCTTGGGTCTCCTCAATCTCAGAGGTCTTTACACCCTGGGATTCTCTATTATTTTTGGGGCGTGTGAGTCGACACGACTCACCACTGATTCCAACTGAACTCACTCTCACACTACGCCGTACAGCACTCTGGGTGACATTCATCGGAGGTGAGGCCATTCCCCATGTTTCTTTATTTCTTGACCTCTCTCGTGTCCACCAGGGGTAATTGCCTACAAGACGCTGCGTGAGTTCTCATTCATTTGAGACTATTCCGAGTCTGCGTCTCATATCTGCCTCAGCAAGGCAGCAGTTTGGCGCCCTTCAACAACGCCTTTTCCCCGTATACTTCAACCTTAACGCCATCGTCTCCTCTGGTCTACTCTTCGCCTGGATCCGCAATCACAGCACTGTTATT
This sequence comes from Russula aff. rugulosa BPL654, assembly GCA_022496225.1. Classification (NCBI taxonomy): domain Eukaryota; kingdom Fungi; phylum Basidiomycota; class Agaricomycetes; order Russulales; family Russulaceae; genus Russula; species Russula aff. rugulosa BPL654. The sequence goes on from WTXE01000017.1 coordinate 68,890, forward strand.
GCAGAGCTTGCGCACCCCACAGTCCCAGATGTCTCCCAGGCATACGCCTTAGGAGTTGTGGCCATCGCACATGCACTCAACATCGTATGTTTCGGGCCCGCCACAAGCAAGTATGTGACGTGGCAACTTTATTTTTTCTCCTCCTCAACTTGCTCCACAGGCTTTTGACTATGCGACTCAAGTTGGAAAAAGAAGAGGGCAAGGATGCTCACGATCCCAACGTCAGCCTTTCCTGTGACCGTTGTACGTGCCCCACTAACTATTGCCTAAAGGTGTCGGCGGATATGAAGAAGTTGAATGCAAAGTTCGCGAGGTTGCATGGATATAGCTCGCTCGCCAATCTCATTGCGTTCATCGCTTTAGTATTCCACGGGCTATGGATTGGGTCTTATGGGATTGGCGCTTAACGAGGTGCGACCCAACAGTGGGGGAAATTCTTGGAAGAAAGCCCTGCGTTTATAGTCAACTGTTAAGCATGAACGCTACATGTGTATAAGAAATATAATATGATGACAACTATGCCCCCACACTCTCCATGCTGGGCAGGAAACCCTCTTTCAAGCTTCTCTCCAACCGTCGGATTTCCTCCACAGAGGTGGCCTTGGTGATAGCCTCTCTGACCTTGTTGGCTTCGTCCTTGGACAGAAGCCGGCCAGCCTTCCCTGGTGCCATCGCAGGGCGAGGCTCTTCGGCCATTGTTACGTTTTTTGCCGCACCTGTCGACACAGTCGTTGATAATGTGGTAGCGAGGGCGTTCAGGAGCCCGTCTACAGTCAAGAACAAGCCCTTCGCTGTTTCTCTCTCCTACAATACTGAATTCGTGCGTTCTCGGTATACGGTTGAGGAAAAACGCACCTTATCACGGATTCTCTGAAAATCTAAAACTCTCAGCCCTGGTAATCTCCAGGCAAGCCACTCGCGGTACCATTTTTTTTCACTGACGGGATTCCCTAAGAGGCTCAAGTATTTGAGTCCCTTGAGTTCCCTCAATGGCTCGAGATCGCCTAATTCAGATATATTGTTGTTCGTGAGGACGAGGGTCGTAAGATTCGGTGCAGATAGATGCAAGGAGGGTGAGATGGTGGATATCCGGTTGTTGGCCAGGAGAAGGGTGTGTAGCCGTCTCAGAAGAGGTAAGTTACTTAGTGAGACAAGGGAGTTATCCGTAAAGTCAATGGCATCGTGTTGGTCCTACATGCGGATGATGGGTTCACCAATGTGCGGGGCAAGTGAGATCATGTACGCTACCTTGGTCACACCAAGGTTTTCAATTGCAGGGATTTTGTACCCTGACACGGTAGTTAGAATAGGACAACAACACGAATTTTCTGCAGACTTACCGCGAAGGTCGAGCTGACGTTCTTTGACGGGATTAAGGGCAGATGAAGCCTGAGCAAGCAGCTCTGGGGTGAGCTTCATGGTTGGTAGAGACTCTGGCTGGCACGAGTTTGGCAGGCACGGCACGAGGTGAGAACGCGCCGCACGTCCAACTTGCTTCCAACCCTGGTCTGGCATACTTCCTCTCCAACAACCACCATGAAGTATATTCACGAGCGTTTGAATTTGTGCGTGAACGTCTCTCGTCTTCTTCTCATCTGAATATGCCGCGTAGGTACACCAACGATGATGATTCTTACATTTTTGCTCCCGCCGAGCCTGCAGGTGCCAGGCCTCTAGTGGTTCATAGGCACTCAGGGGACATCGTGCTCGACCGTGAGTCTTCTATCTACGTGTTTGAGTTATAGCTCGTAATCGCTGAGTCGGACAGCACCCAACTCTGCGATACCCTCCTCCGCAAAACGCTATAAGAAGACGGTTTATGGCATTTATGGCTTGATCTCGTTGACCCAATGTAGGTCCCTCCAACGACCGGAATACAGCTCTGACTAGACGTGGACGTGCAGCAGAATATCTTATCATCATTACGGGTCGAGAACTGAGGGGCAACCTCTTGGGACATCCAATCTATCGTGCCGTGGACTTTGACATCCTTCCTTTAGACCCCGGCATCTCAGCTTCTAAACCTTCTCACCCTGTGGAAACCCATCTACTAGCACTCGTTCGCACGCACTTGAACTCTGGCCAGTTTCTCTATTGCTATGAATTTGACGTCACGCGGCGGTTGCAAGCTCAGTATGTGGCGAGACAGAAGGATGAGGAGATGCCCATGTGGGAAATAGTAGGCGTTGTTCTCTCAAAATATGCCGCGTCTGTCTCATCCTCGTGCTCAGGCCGATGACAGGTTCTTCTGGAATAAGTGAGGCTTGGTCCCCGAAAATGCATGTTAAGCTTATCACCGTTCCCTACAGGTTTCTACAGTCAAGGTTAATGGATATATCCATCTCGGACCTCAACAACGATGTGAGTCTTGGGATGGGTATAAACACGGTTGTTCTCATTCCCTGTATAGATGAGTGCATATATCTTGCCCGTAATAAACGGAAGTGTGTACTCCATCCTCATGTCGAACACGTTGTGAAGCGATGCTAACATGCCTCTCAGCCTTCGATACACGTACGGTGATGGCCAACGGCCGCAAGCTACAGCTATGCCTCATCAGTCGTCGGTCCCGTTTCAGGGCCGGCACGAGGTACTTCAGGCGTGGCGTAGATCATGACGGCCACGTTGCCAACTTCAACGAGACGGAGCAGATTACCACCGTCGCATCACAGGCCGACCCAAATAAGGCTGCCACAACGCTGAGCTTTGTCCAAATCCGCGGCAGTGTCCCAGTTTTCTGGGCTGAGATCAACACTTTGCGCTATAAGCCAGATCTTCAAATCATGGACCTACAGGACTCAGTAATTATACCGCTTCAGAATTATTTTGCTCTGGACTGAACCTGTCGTTGAGGTGGATGCCACTCGCCGTCATCTCCAAGAGCAAGTTGCGTTGTACGGAGATCAGAGCCTTGTTAATCTGGTTGACCAAAAAGGATACGAAAAGCCAATCAAAGAGGCGTACGAGCATAACGTCGAAAAAGTGAATGCCCCAGGCAGTTTGACGCTTGGACTTTTTGCTGACCCCGTTCAGGCAAACATATCTCAAGTCAAGTACCAGTACTTCGACTTCCACAATGAGTGCAAACATATGCGTTGGGACCGCATCAGCCTCCTGATTGACGACCTCGCTGATGACTTATTACGAGACGGGTATGTTTTCTGAAAGCTCCTGTAAACGTGGTTTTCTCATTCACTGCCCAGCTACTTTCACCTCGAGTCCGAAAATCAGCATCCTGTGAAGTGGCAATTGGGTGTGGTTAGGACAAATTGCATGGACAATTTAGACCGTACCAATGTCGCGCAAGCTGCTGTCGCAAGATGGACACTCAATTTGCAGCTGAAGGCTGCAGGTATACTAGCTGAGAATGATGATGTAGACCAACAAGAAGATATTGACGCCGCCTTGCGTGAAAGTACGGAAACGGGTTTCACCTTTCCTTATCTCTAGGTTAATAATGGCCTTCTAGTGTGGTCGGAGCACGCGGATCTCATTTCCAAAGCATATGCCGGAACTGGAGCTTTGAAGACGGATTTCACGCGTACTGGCAAGCGCACGCACCAGGGGGCACTTGATGATCTGAAGAAATCAGTGCTAAGATATCTGAGGAACAATCACTTTGATGGTGCCCGTCAGGTGAGGCGTGATCACTCTGGAACGATTTTACTTACTTATCCCTTTCGAGGACGCATATGATCTTATGACAGGTGTATGGATCCCACGAAAGGGACCTTCTTCTGCACTGTTTATGATAACAGACACACGACCTTTGGTCTTACGCGCTGTAGGTCCCTGTGGATATTCTCAAGACGTGCCTGATTATGTCTTCTTATCACGTCAGGTTCCTTATATTTTGAGCTTTTCCTTGTTCATGATCCTCGCTGGCCTCACGTTGCCTCGTTCATCTGGTGCGTCCGAGATTAATGTGCCTCTATCAGCCCCATTGTATTCACTTATTTTTGATTTTAGACTACTCGCTGATGTACTATTTTGTGCTCTGGTTTAGTCTGGTTGTCCTTTCCACGATCTTCATGTTCATTCATGGGCTCGACTATGTCGCTTGGCCCCGCCTCCTTCCACTCACTGAGACCATCCACTATAGCGGCCCTGGGTTCCGATCTGGTTACCATGGGACTGGATTCGGTATAGACTTTAGCAAACTGAAGTCTAGTGCGAATGCGCAATGGGTGACCAAGGGTATCCGCTCGGATATGCAGATGGAGGAGATTGAACTGGGTTCCAAGCGGCACGTTGATTGAGAATATCGGACTCATTTCGCGAACATTTATTTATTGCTGCCCTGTGCTACAAATATGATATTCAAATTTACTTCGGTTAAATCCTTACCAATCTCGCAAGTTGCCGTCCGTTTGGGTGCGACAACAGTATCTTTTTCACTACCACCGCCGGCTTCCCCACTCCTAGCATGTCGAACAGTAAGAAGCGTAGCTCGCCTGGTGCCGATACGACAAAAAGCGGTGATCCATTTACCGACGTTGATATTGGGGATGCAGAGGAGAGCATCCTTACCGAATATCAGAAAAAAATCCAACGTGTCGAGCTTATCCTTGGTGAGCATGTCCCTTTGTCTCCCTACGATCACGCGTTGTCTCATGAATCACTTGCAGAGCGTCGTGCACAGGAGCAGCTGACTCCTGTGTATCAACAACGTCGTGAGGCGCTCAAAAGTATCCCCAAGTTCTGGCCCGTCGCTTTGTTGAAGCATTCGCTGTTCGCTCTTCAGGCCCAGCATGATGCAGATCGGCTTGCACTGAGCTTTTTGGAGGATGTCTGGGTCGTCCGTGATCCACGTGAACCCAAAGTATTCACATTGGAATTTGTACGTCCCGTTGTAATGGCTGAAATTTAACTTCTGTGCTGACCACGGTGGCATTTAGTATTTTAAGGAAAATCCGTATTTCAGTGATTCTGTGCTTAAGAAGGAATACAAATTTGAGCCATCGAATGCCTCCACCAGCGAAGAGCCGGACGCAGATGGTATCACACCCTCGATGCTGGAGTTTTCGTGGGAGCGAGATGTGACAGCACAGGTCTGTTCATGTCGCGTGTGATACCATAACGAGTTCTCACAAGTGATATACATAGGCCACAAAAATCAACTGGAAGGATGATTCGAAGAACTTGACAAAGATCTATCCTCTCCAAATTGATGAAGATGATGGTGAAACGTTGGCCGAGCAGGGAACCTTCTTCAACTTTTTCGAGACAGCAAGGGACTATCACGATGTGAGCATTGTTTGGGTTTCCTATTAGAAGTTATGTCGGGCTAAATCTGATGGACAGCTTGGTGTGGTAATTGCCAACGAAGTGTTCCCGGATGCAATTGAGTATTTCCGAGGAGACGCCGGAGGAGATGAACTTTACTCTGATGATGAAGATGAGGAGAGTGACGAGGAGGACGAAAACGAGGAGATCGACCTTGAGAAGCCGCGTGCGAAGAAGGTGAAGCAGGCGTGATTTAGGATAGTGATTTATTCTTCTACCAGTACGGTGCTGTACAGTACTCTACTCTACTCAAGTACGGTGTGTTGTGTTGCTAAGTTACACGGTCATGTGACGTTGAGTGAATATTGAATGCTGTGCGTGTGAATGTATGCTGATGCTAATAACAACGGCCGCACTAATGCCGATACCGGCGGCCAACGTCTGTCGTTTTTTTTTCAATACACCCTCTTATACCCACCCTCTCCATCCATTCCTCCCCATTCCTCCCCTCCCCGCCACTATGAGGCTCTCCGCTGCACGCATTCTTCCTTTCCTTTCTCTTTCCGTCATTCCTTTTTCTCGTGCTAGCTATAACCACCGCCATCGTCAGCTTGTTGTCTCATCCAGCGGGGCTGCCTCGTCTGGCTCCACTACTTCTGTCGCTTCTGCCACCTCCGCCGCCTCTACCTCTTCTGGTGCCTCTGTTGTTTCTGGCTCCAGTATCTCCCGTACTTCCGCCGCTGTGAACACTTCGTTACCCACTCCCTCCTTCTCTTTGGTGTCAGAGAATCCCACCGCAGTTCCCATCTCGTCCATCATCGCCAATGCTTCTTCTGCCCCCGTCCCTCCCCTGCCCACACCCTTCGCCGCAGGTACCAAGCCTTCTGATATTCCCAATGCTCCGGGTCTTCCTAGTCGTGAGCACTTTACTCTTTATTCGGAGAAGATAACCTAATATCTCCCCTCTTTTTTCTTTCTCTTTTTCACATCATCAGTTTCAAACTTCTCTCCTAGCAATTATCCCCCGCTTGACACACCACCGCCCACGGATTCTCCTCAAGTCCAGCAGTGGATCCAGGAAGTTAACCAGTCAGGCATTTCAATCCCAGGCTTTAGTCCTACTGTCCCTGGTGGATGTCCTGCGAACCCGGCTGCAGCGACTGACACGACCCGTTGCTGGTGGACTTGCGGTGGTTGCACACGCTCAGAAGATGTCACCACTTGCCCCCAGAAATATCAATGGGGTCTCACATACGATGATGGTCCTGCTTATTACACTCCTGAACTCCTCAGTTACATGAACCAGCAGAGCCTCACAGCCACTATGTTTGTCGTGGGGTCCCGAGTGACTCAGTTCCCGGCCCTTCTTCAGGAAGAATATCTCGCTGGTCACCAAATTGCTGTTCATACTTGGAGCCATCCTTCACTTACCACTCAATCGACCGAACAAATCATAGCCGAATTAGGCTGGACCAGACAAGTTATACGGGATGTTATTGGAGTTTCACCCCTTTACATGAGGCCTCCGTACGGCGATATTGAGTGTGTATTTCCAGTCCTCGTGCGGTATGGAGTTGACCATTATCCTATTTTTAGTGACCGTGTGCGTGCTATATGCATGGCGATGAATATGTACCCCGTCATGTGGACCCGTATCAATGCCACTGCAACTTTTGACACGGATGGTGAGCGCTTGTCGTGATGATTTGATTATCGCTAACATATTGCAAGACTTCGACATTCATGGTGGTCTAACAACCGTTCAGCAAGTGCTTTTCAATTGGGAGAACATCATTACCACTGCCTTGACCATGAATAATGGTTTCATCGTTCTCGAGCACGATTTATTCCAACAAACTGTCGAGGTTGCCACTGGTTATATCCTCCCTGATGCTCTTGCGCGCAGGCCTGCGTTCAATATTACCCCAGTCATAACTTGTCTGGACCGCCCTATGAGCGATGCTTACGTTGAGACAAACGATAACACGACGTATCCCCTCCCCGCGATTGGTACGTATTTTCTTCGCTTTGAAGTTTCGTCCTTATAGCTTGACGTCTTTAGTCAACGGCACGGATTCAACGGGCTCGAGCGGCAGTAAAAAGAATGAAGCCATTGTGGGCACCGTTCCGGAGATGGATGCTCTTGTTATTGTTGCCATGGCCGCCATTTTCAATGCTATGGCAGTCACGCTCTAATACTGCTTCGGACAGTCAGGTGATCATAATCCGCTCACCCCATTACTAACGTATGATACCAAATGGATAAGTCCTAGTTAATACGCATTTCACGTTCCATCTAGTTACCCGATTCCTTTGGAATCACGAATGTTTGGGCGGTTGTTGGCGTCTTGGGCGTACTACTGGTTAGTTACGTGTAGCCATCGTTAAAGTTGCTCTTTTTTTCTTGTCGCTGCTAACTGTATACCAATCATTCGCCCTCTTGCGACCACATTGGACTTTTCACTCAACTCTTATGCAGTCACCTCAGAAAGAAAGGGATGTTGGCGACAGAATACCGATCTTTTGAAAATACATTTCATATTGAAACTTTCTCATCCCACCATGCTGTCGTACAACGTTTGTAGGACAGTTTTTTTTCTAATATGCCTTCGACTGGTAATGTGTTGGTTGTTATACTATACACAATGGCTTTAACATTGTAAATGCGTAGCTTCGCCCTAGTACGAGCGATCATGGTGCCAGACCATCCACTTGTTTACAGTTGCTTTAAGTGGCGCCTATAAGCCACCCACTGAGATCCCCAGCTTAAGTGACGTATAAAGGCAACTGTGAACACCTGGTAATTAGCGAGGAGAACAAACTAACATATATACACCATAATCTCTCTACCACCGTTGGAGCATGTTAATAAACGTACTTCGTGAGTCGGACGCCTCTTTACCGTGACCCGACTTTCTGCTGATGCGACGCCATAAGCTACGATTCGGAGCCGGAGGCACGGGTTCACTCGGTGAGGAGTGTGAACTTGGAGCCGACGCTACCGTGGGTGATACGGCACTTGTGGAAGGCTCGCCGGACAGCGACTCGGGGCCCAGCTTTGGGCCATTGCCGACCTCTGCCAAAGCGCTGCTGCCTGTCTGTTCGTCCTCCTCTTTTTCATCCCAATCATCTATGCTTTTGTGACCGTCAAGACCTGGTGGCTGCGAGCGATGAAACACCGTGTGGGTAGGTGAAGGATGGAATAAAGTGGTTGGAAAATCCCACGAGTCGATCGTGCCAGGTTGAAGAAGTGTGGCCTGCCTACGACGTTCAAGACGCTGGGCTAATGGGGGTAGATCACCTGCATGCAGCCATCAACCATTAGCGCAATAGGTGAAATTTCAAGGAAAGGTAACATTACGGAGTATGGTTCCGACGAGGTACGAAGATTTCTTCGTGTTCCTGAAAAAGGGAGTTTGGAGGAGCTGGGCGGCTGTTGGCCTGTCGAAACGTTGTCAGCACTGTGAAGACACACGGATACCCGAATGGTGTGCACCGGAGCGAAGGATCTTTCACAAGGCACCGCTCCACGGTTTCCTTGAATGCACGAGAGTATTTGTACACACCACCTTGGCGATCAAGGGTGGGTGGCGCGGCTTCCACACTGCCGGAGGGACGGCGATCAGAACAGATATAAATTGGAAGGATTCGCCCCAGATTGTGGCCAAGGGGTGAGGGACAAAGTGGGATACATGACACGTGATAACTTACATCTGAGAAAGGACTGTACGAGATGGTTCCCGTGATCGGGGAGCCCGCCCCTGTGCCAACTCGAGCGCTGTGATGCCGAAGGACCAGATATCAGCGCTGGAATCATAGTGGATGCCTGAAATGAGTTCGGGTGCCATCCAACATGGCTGATAGAGTTGAGTGTGATAAGGGTCTCGTAATGAGGGGGAGAACTAACCGTGCCAACAAAAGAACGCCGCTTGCCAACGCTGACATGACGTGGTGGCGGAGAATTGACATCGGGGTCAAAGATAACGGCCCGGGATGCCTTATCATTTACGTGGTGGGTGTGGGTGTGATCCTCATCGGCCAAAGGGGCAGCGACACCTAGATCTCCGAGCAGTACAGTACCGTCGTCGTCGATGAGGAGGTTTGCTGCTTTGATGTCCCGGTGGATGAATCCATTAATGTGCAGATAACTGTGAGGGACAAAGGGGCTGAGGAAAAGACCAGGAGGAAGATGAAGAAACTTGCTTGAGGCCCTCGAGGGCTTGCCTGAGGATGCAGCGTATAACCTCCTCCTCCATACCGCCGGGCCAGGCATAGTGCATGACATCAGCGGCACTTCCTGCATTCATTAGGCGGAGAGCGATGTGTAATTTATGGCCGTCCAACCAGCTTCCTCGTACACGAAGGACGTTTGGGTGCTTCGAAAGGGACATGAGTTGAGTTTCCCTCTGGAGAAGGCGCAACGAGCCCTGGGGAAGTCTGTCGAGGTCGAGAACCTTTAGGGCACATGGCGTGGGTGTGTGACTGGACGACTTTGGACGATATGTCGCATTGTAGACGATCGAAGATGAGCCAAATCCGATGGGGGGACCGAGCGTGTAATCTTCGGCGCAGTCGCTGGACTGGGTTTTGAGAGGGACTCGGAGAAGAGAGGGAGAAATAAGGACCTGAAGAGTTGATACTCATCTTTAACGGCGCCGATGAAGGAGATGGGAAGATCGGTGGCAGCCATTGAGAAGAACGAATGACGAGTGAGTCAAGCCGAGCGATAGGCGTCGCTCTCACGTGTGGCGCCTTATCTCTCGCCTGGTGCCTCGCCCAGTCCGCCCCTCAGCTGCCAGTCCAGCTTTCTCTCTACCATGTCTCCAAAGGACGAGGAATCGCCCGCCGACTACAACAACGGAGGATATCTGCAAGTCAAACCCTCTGACCTATTCAAAGATGGAAGGTACACCATCCTTAGGAAGCTCGGGTATCTTCTCTTCCCTCTCTTCTCCCTCGGCCCGCTTAATTTAGCAAATATCTCTCAGTTGGGGCCACTTTTCCACCGTCTGGCTAGTCAAAGACTCTCTGTACGTTACTTCCATTCTCTCCCTTTGCTTCTCGCTGATCTTCTCTCATAGCGACAAGCGTCATGCAGCCCTCAAGATCGTCAAATCAGCTGGGAGATACGCAGAGACGGCTCGAGATGAAATAAAACTGCTGCGCCAGATCACCAATGCCTCCCCCTCTCATCCAGGGAGGGCGCATATAGTCTCCTTCCTCGATTCTTTCACACACACCGTCTCCTCTACAGCTCATATATGCATCACATTTGAGCCCCTCGGCGCAAACATCCTTTCCCTCATCGAGAAAAACCGCAGGAAGGGTGTTGCTCCGTGCGTAGTAAAGAGTATCATCAGGCAAGTCCTTCTTGGCTTGCAGTATCTTCATGAAGAATGTGACCTTGTGCACACGGACATCAAGCCGGAGAACATCAGTCAGTTTCACCTTATCACCTTGCAAAGTCGCCAGCTAAGCCCCTTTATAATATCTAGTGATGTGCATCCCCGACGTAGAATCTCACATCGCCTCACAGCTTTCGGTGTCTCCTCCACCCCAGACACATAAGCTTACCATCCCCCCCAATCCACGCAGTCGCCGCGTGGCTGCCCTCACCTCCCACGTGCTCCCCGCCTCTACCCGGTCGGTCAACATCGTGGAGTCACAGCCATTATCCTCCCCACCCGATCAGCTTCGCCTTCACTCCCGTCTTGGATCTAGTGCAAGTTTGGGTGCCAGCAGCTACTCCGACTCTTTGTACGCCAATCCTCTTCCGTCTCATCTCCGTCCACTAGTCTGGGCAGCGCAATGTCCAAGTTGAAGCTCACTTCGCCGGAGCGCCTGTCAGGAGCGCCTGTCAAGAGCACCGTTCTCAATATCGAGCCACGTGAGGGTTCACCCCCCCAGGTGTCTACAAGACCTTCACTACTATCGCAGACTGCACCGTCATACTCCCGTGCATCTAGACCTTCCCGCACGGATTCCTTCTCTTCTTCCTCTTCCTCCTCTTCCGAACTCCCCTCCTCTCCGGTTTTGCCCTCGCTTCCATCCTTCGATGGTTCTTCCCAGTTCCACCCCATTCTTGTCAAAATCGCAGATCTCGGGAATGCAACTCCCTCCAGGCGACATTATACCGAGGATATTCAGACACGGCAGTATCGTTCACCAGAGGCTATTGTCGGACGGAGCGACTGGAACGGCAAGGTAGACGTGTGGAGCGTTGCCTGCGTGGTGAGTCCAAGTGACGTGAGGGTACATTTACTGCGCGCTGACCGGCATGACTTAGGCCTTTGAGCTGTTAACTGCCGAGTATCTATTCGAGCCACAATCACAAGGTCAGGTCTTCTCCAAAGATGACGACCACTTGGCGCAGATAATCGAGCTCTTGGGCGACTTTCCCCCATTACTCAAGCAAGGCGGTCGATATAGCCGTGAACTCTTTGATCATACAGGGGGATTGCGCTATATTAGGAACCTCAAACCGTGGCCTCTCATCCGCGTCATGCGTGAGAAGTATCTGTTCGAGCCAGCAGAGGCCGATGCTCTTTGCTCATTCTTGGAGCCAATGCTCACCCTCGATATGCGCGAGCGTGCTAGCGCTGGAAAAATGGTTAACCACCCATGGTTGGATGTGGATTGGAATGAGGAAGCGGAGACTCTTGAGAGCGTTGCGTGGTGAGCGGATTGATGTTTCCCAGGGCCATAACAGTGCTGGCACTTTTCGCCCCCTCTCGCGGCTATGCAGTTACATCGGGCATTTAGGTTATTCCCCCCCTTCCGTCTAGTGACGTGCAGCACTGTATCTGAGAGTTATGACCCTTTTCCCTTGTTCTTCCCCGCCCATTACTTTAGAGGCTGTCAACTAATAGTCCTACTCATCAATATTACTATTAGCGATGCCCTGCTCTGGAATTCGGATTCACATAGCTCTACGTTCCGCCCAATGTCATGTACGTCAATAGTTTATCACATGTGCTTCTGCGGGGTTTTCAGCCACCTTGCGAGAAGTTTGCTCAGGTTGCAACCAGTTGAGATGCCCGTGAATGTAATGAAAGTTCTATGCTTTTATGATTTCAGAGTATCAGCATTACTACGGACAGGAACTCCCTAGCCAATGACAAGCTTCCCTTCCGCTTCATTGAAATCATGTGCGGGAACTTCGAGGTTGAGCTTGAAAAGAATGATGAATGAATAAAAGCAAGGCGAGGGTAAAAATAGACTTACGGGAGCGGGACCCTTGCGGATACGGCCAGCTAGCGGGGAGGATAATGCGTCAATCAAGTAAATAACAGTCCCAGAGCATTTCAGCACGCACAAATGTCATAATGAGAACCATGGCATGGGCAGAACCTGTAGCACAGCACATGAACAGTGAGCAGAGCGCCATTTGCTCATGAGGAAAGGAAACGATGGGGAGGAAGATGTAACCCACCATCCTCCGTAATCGCCCGACTCGCCGATAGGCACGCAACCCAAGTGGGTGCATACACCGAGCATGACCAGCCACTCCGGCTTCTTTACACGATCATCGTCGGGCTGTGGATCACGCAGGGCCTTCCAATCGACCTTACGCGCCTCATCAATCTCGTCCTGTGTACGATGACGTATGAAAACGGGTTTGCCACGCCACTTGATGATCGCGTTCTTGCCCTCCGGGATGCTCCCCAGTTCTACCTCGACTTTGGCCAACGCCAACACGTCCGCGGAGGCGGACATCGTCCCTAGGAACTCGGTTACGGAGGACTTGGCTACGGAGGCGGAGAGGACGCCCATGGATCCTATCACGAAGTAGGACAGGGCACGGTTTGCGGAGGGAGAGGACGCTTGGTATGCGCTTAGGTCGGGCACTTCGGATGCGCTTGGTGAGTCGCGGCGCGGCGCGGACATGTGCATGGTACGCTGGTAAAAGGATGCGCTACTTGCATTGGGGACTAAGGAGTTTTGTTTCGTACGTACGAACAGATGGAAACGGACGTTAGGGATTGTTAAAGCGGAGTGATGGAGAGAGAGGCTTTACCTGTCGCGAAAGACTTGTTTATAAGGCCATTAGAAGAAAGCTGGTACCCGCCAGTCCATTTGGAGGGCGAGTCGGAGCGGCCGCCTTCGTGGCCATGGTGGTGCGCATCAGAAGTCCGAGCGGATAAATTAAGGGAGGGAGCGTTCGGCACGCCTGAGGCGAGGGTGCGCACTGTTGGCGGGAGGGTTGCGTATTTTTTCGCTGCTTGTAGGGCAGCCATTTGTGAGTGTGTGGACAGTGGACGGTACAGTACGACGGAATGCCAGTCAAGATGAGTGCTCAGAGAACTTACGGGTGGGTTCACAACCGCGTCACACAATCGTCACATAACTGTCACAAGTCACAGGGCTTGTGACTGCTCGCACCGCGGCCTCTCGGGCCGCCACACTCCACCTCATGGACGTCGGTTCGTATAGCGCCCAAATTTGAGATTCATTCTAGTCTATATATCCTCATATTGTTTTCCCTTTTCCTTTTCTCTCTAGACGACGAACAGCACATCCAGTACCTCCGCGAGGCGCTCAAAGAAGCAGCAAAATGCACGCCCGCACCCACTGCCTTTTGCGTGGGGTGTGTCCTAGTCGCCCGCTACCCTTCTTCGAACGCAGAGGAGGAGCAGCAACCTGTGATCCTCGCCACGGGCTACTCACGCGAACTTTCCGGAAATACACACGCAGAAGCCAACGCGCTCACGAAAGCGCGCAACCTCTCGCCTGAACAGCTCTCCGAATTGTTCCCGCGTGCTGGCAGCACACCCACCATCGATGACGTGCTGAAACACACCGACGTTTACACCACCCTCGAACCCTGCTCCGTGCGCACGTCCGGCCTCGCCCCCTGCGCGGACGCATTGGTCGCGTCTAAAGTTCCGCGTTGCTTTATCGGTGTTGGAGAACCGAATGACTTTGTGCAGTGCGAGGGTGCTCGGAAACTGAAAGATGCTGGGTGCCAGGTTGTATGGGTGAAAGGACTTGAGGGAGAGTGTTTAGCGGCTGCGAGGAGAGGCCGTCAGGAGTGATGAATTTTTCTTGTACAGTATTGGTTGTGACCGTGGCCCGAGGGGGCGTTGATTTCGTTTAAAGTATCATAGCTATGATTAGACTCATAGTGAACAGGAATGGCGAAATAGATGATATCAAGTTTTCCCTTCACGCCCACTAGTATGATCATCAACCTTAAGATTGGACAATCCTAGATTCTTCCATTCGTCTTTCTCCATGAGCCCACTGCATCACACCCTTAGTTAGCAAGGACTCGGTTCATGTCAACATAAATGACGTACTTCTTCATTCTACATTCCAAGTAATCCTTGTTCAGATGGCGACATTCGGAGGAAGTACTCGAGTTTCTTTTCAGACATTCCAGATATTGAGTCATGAACGCCTTGCATTCTCCTAACAAAGACCCGGTTTCAACGCAACATGTTTCAGCTCGATATGGATACAGACCATAGTGGTCTAGAGGGAACGATCCTCTATCAGGCGGCGTAACCTTGAATCCAGTAGAAATGGATGGGGGACGTCCAAACGACATTAGACGCAATTCAATGATCGGCTGCTAAATGGGGGATGACGCGAAATTGCAACATCAATCAATGACAAATCCAAGTCCTTCCTCCCGTCATTTCTCTTCTTCTACAGTTCCCCCCTCATCACTTTCTTCATCATCACCCTGGGTATCCTGCGAACCTGGAGGCTGTGACGGGCCTTCCAGAAAGTCACCTCCCCTAGCCCTACTACCACTCTTCAGCACGATAATCTCCTTGAGCCAGCCATTCTCCCTTCTTAGATCCGTTGCTTCTTGCTCCAATTCATCAACACGCCCTGATAGATCCGATACCGTGCGCTCAAGGTTGTGCGTTTTAATCTTCTTCTTGACTCGAAATCGTGCTACAGAAAAAACGCGGCTTAGTTGTTATCCTCGGGCTGCTATGATGACATACCTGAGGCTGCAGTATTTCGCCTACGCTTCTCCTCAGACATCGCTTCGGTATCGACCGGCGCACTTTCCTGACTATGAGCGGATGTAAAAGCTTGAAAGGTTGATTCTCCGGAAGTAGGGATTATTGGTGTAGATAAATGTGACGTTGGATAGTGAGCATTCGGAGCTGAGTAGTTGCCGGGCGGAAGACCGAGCTCTCCAAAGCCTGGCGTGTAATTGGGCATAGCTACTCCTTGGGACGTGGATGGCTGGTTCAGCGGCCACGGTGGTTGCGAGGTTATCTGCGGGGGAACAGCGGAGGAAAATTGATTATGGTCTCGGGGGGCGGTTTGTTGGTGGTAGGCCATAGACTGGACTAGGAGGGGATATGCATCCTGTATTGTACGCAGAGCACGAGCGACTTCTTCAACATTTCCTGGCGCGTTCGCTGGTACTGAAGGCGGGTGTGGATGCCATCCGGGCACCTGTCCGGTGTGACTCTGGGCAGCAGCCTACAGTGCACATTAGACGTTCGGATAAAGGAACACGTGGTCATTGAGCTAACGCACCGCACGAGAGGCGGCAGGAGCATTTGCCTGAGCAGATGGTGTGCTGTGAGAGGGGGCACTGTTTGATCTGTCTCCGCGACCCCTACGATTTGAGGGTGAGAAAGAGGGTCGGATTTCTTGTCCATGTCAAGAGAGGAGGCGAGATGATGATTCCAGAGGTCTGAATCAGTCTGCACACCAGTGGAGTTTAAAAGAGCAGGAGAAGCAGGGCAGCCGGGCTCGGTCTTCGCACTTAGCATAGTAAGGGCATGAGAAAAGGTCTATACCATCTGGGTAAATCAGGGTCGGTGATTGTTGAGTACGAGAGCAATCGGCTGGGAGGTAGAAAGCCATGAGGAGGAGGTGCAGCCCAGTGAGCGATAAAGTCGCAATATGGACACAAGATGGCGACAGCATTGAATAAGGCAATCAAGTACGTTTCCGCCCATTTGTAACTTTGATTTGTCCGACCTCGGGCGATGACTGTGATTATAAATTTTTGATGGCATGAGTAACCGTCTGACTGAACACACAGGCAATGACTGGAGTACTTCGGTCTACTCGCCGGACGAGATGGCGCTGGCGCCATTCATATATGCTCCCGATCCAATCAGAGCACGTGCCATGACGCGTCCTACAAACAAGTCGAACTCAATACGCTCCTCCCGGCGTTCATCATGGTCAGTACTCTCTCGCTCTCATAGAATCCCTTTCTCACCCGCGCCAAGCTCGTAAGAATCCGGTCCAGAGATGGCAACTTTCGCATCGAGCTTGAGCCTACCGCTGATATCTCCGAATTGGTGACCAAGGTACCGTCACTGACCCTGTACAGCGCACAGTTGTCTCATTCATTTCGTGTCAGATTTTAGAAACAACAGAAAATGCAGACCACACAACGCTTGCGATATCCAATCAACCAAGAGGAAACGAGACTCTCGTGTCTACTTTGGCCGGCAGGAATCTCAAATCCCTGGGAATCGGGTGTGTGGTGAATCACTTATCAAGATCTGTCTGTCTGATACGGTCACTTTAGACACGGAGAACTTATTTTTGTCTCGTACAAACTGCGGCCTGCACAAGACCACGCCCCTGAGGAAACCTTCCCGTCTGCAGGCTCTACCTCATCAACAAGCCGACCTTGGGAAAAGGTCAGAGAAGAGTCCGTTGATCAATACTGGCGGACAATAGATGGGAAGATCTCAAGACATAGAGATCCCAACTTCTGCAAGCACGGTGCTAATGCCATGTGTGATTATTGCATGCCGCTGGAGCCATATGACCGGAAATACCACCAAGATCATAATATAAAACACCTCTCCTATCACGCCTACCTTCGTCAGCTCTCTCCAAAGACTTCCTCTGCCGCAGCGGCTGCATTACCGCCATTGTTTGAGCCGGATTATCGTGTCAAGGCGCCTTGCCCGACTGGCGGCCATTCGAACTGGCCTGCAGGAATATGTACGGCGTGCCAACCCTCTGCCATCACACTTCAGAGCCAGTCCTTCCGTATGGTAGATCATCTCGAGATTGCCTCTACGGAAATCATCGAGCTTTTCCTCAAGTCGTGGCGTTCGACAGGATTGCAGCGCTTCGGCTGGCTCATTGGACGATACGAGCCCTATGATGAGGTTCCAATGGGGGTAAAGGCCATCATCGAGGCCATTCACGAACCACCACAAGAAGGCGAGTTCGATGGGCTATCGCTCGATTTGCCATGGGCCGACGAGTCTCGCATACGGTCGCTGGCCGCGTCAGCCTCTTCGCCGCTAACAATTGTGGGCTACATTTTCACGGACCTTGATCCGACGCCGGAAGACCGCACAAAAAACGTGTACAAGCGACACCCCCTCTCCTTCTTTCTCTCCTCCCTTGAGGTCCTCTTTGCCGCACATCTGCAGGCACAAAACCGCACTCCCTCACACAGCTCGCCTTCTGGATACTTTGCTTCACGGCTCGTGACGGCTGTGTTGACCGGTACTAAGGATGGCGCCGTCGATATTGCGGCGTATCAGGTGTCAGAACAGGCTGTCGGGATGCTACAGGCGGACATGATCGAGGCCAGCGTTGACCCAGGTATAATGCGCGTCAAAGAAGATAGCCGCGGCGAGGACGGCGGCACAGCGCGATACGTGCCCGACGTCTTCTTCCGTTACCGCAACGAGTACGGGATCGAAGTCAAGAAGAGCGCCAAGCCCGCATTTCCAGTCGAGTACCTACTCGTCAACGTACGTAACCCAATCCCAAACTTTCTTCTTTTTCTTTCTTCGTATCTGAATAATCAAAATTGTTCTAGGTCACACACGGCTTTCCGCAAAACCCATCGCCCTTCTTCCGCTCACATCACTTTGCGATCGAGAACCGGCCGGCGATCGAAGAACAGTCGATTGAGCAGGTGATGCGTTCACTCAACGAACTGGGCGCACCAGACGTGCAGCCGAGTCGGCAAGATGCGGGCGACGGCGGTAATGCCCACCGCCGGCTCGAGCTCGCAAAGTGGCTCAGCGACTGGCACCTCCTCTCCTTCCTCGGTACCAGCGGGCTTCTTTCCGAGGTAACTAAAAAATCCCGCCCGTGTATGCATCATGCTCACTCCAACGGATGTTTCATCCCCCCCCCCACTTCCATTCACTTAGGACGATGCGAAAGTTCTTATTCGCGTCGCTACTTCCCCGAATATGGAGAATGATGCTGCCGTACTCGACGCGCTGTTGGAGACGGAGAGTTGGCAGACCCTCGCCACCTTTGCACGCGAAAGTGCCCGTAAGTCGCTTTATATACATCTATTTATAACGCGCCACGAGTCAATTGTCCGGCGCTTATCTATTTTGTTACAGCCCAACCACCAGCACGACCCGCGCCAGACGCACCACCGACTCGTATCATGGACGACGACATCCCGCCCGAATTATTCGATGAAGTTGCCACGCCTGCTCATGGTAACGACCGGCCGTCTGCTAATGTACGCGTGTGTCCGCACTGCACCTTCGAAAACACGAACAGCGGAAATGATTGCGAGGTGTGCTGCCTACCATTGTAAAAGGTTTGAAATGAGAGTATAGGGGAAACATGTCTCGATTTGTGAAATGAGGTTCATAGAATGTTGTTGTAACACTTTACTCATCAGCGCTATCGTATGGTAGTAAAAAGCTTAGAGAAACTCGTAATTCCGAATAGTTTGTCACGGCAGCACTTGGAAGCATAGACAATGTAACACAAAACCCACAGGGCAGTGAATGGTTGGAAATGACATGGAAATAGTAGCACAATGTTTGACTTTTTCTTTGAGCGGCTTTAGCTTAATCTCGTGTGAGTCCGCGTCGCAAAAGTCCGCTTATCTTTCATCACTGCCGAAGCATCCACCATACCGTGAAAGTAATGCCACATAGCACACCAATGGCCCGCAAAACGAGCACGACAACAAGTGCCTTGCGTACGGCAGCGTAGAAAGTCGTCAACGCAGCACCGGTCCAGTTAACCCTATACGGAACCGGGGGACGTGTGAACTTCAACACGAACCACGACGACATGGTAACGTACCGTGTGTCGTTCGTACCACTTACTCGGAGAGTCTCTTCCCAATTGCGGATAACTTGACGGTAACGTTTACCGAATACCCTATCATTGGTAGTCTTATTAGGACACAGGTTCTGCCGGTGGAAAGAGTCATCATGCCGGTCTGATACGACAAACGCACCAAATCCAAAAATTGACGTCCGGATAAGAGAACCGAGGAAAAACGCTCGTCAAGCTCGGGGGTGCATTGATCCTCCCTTTTATATCCCTTTTATCGCCCTTCTCGTCCTCTATGACATCCTCCACGCCCATAAGTTTATCAGAGTCCCATGGCGTAAGGGGCATGCCGGGAGTAGGGGACATATAGGACAAGAGGTCAAGTGTCATTCCAAGCGACATGCCCCAGAGCTTGAGGGCCTGGGGCTCTGCATAGTTGACATGTGGATAGAGTGAGGCAGATGCGGGATGGAGGGCGGGGTTAAAGGCACCAGCTTCGGCTTTGAGGGAACGGCGTAAGGCCTTGTTATCAAGTGGCCCAGCAGTAGCTTGGACAGTGTTTGCGAGAACGAGGGCAGGAAACTGCATACTGCCGACAAGGAGACGCATGAGGGGGCGGAGTACGAGAGAGTGCTTGGGTGTCAGTCGCGAAGCTGTGTCCACTGTAACTGTAGACCATAGAGGCTGGGAGATGATGTTTGGACCAGAGCGCTCCGGATAGAGGGCATTCAGGGGTACCCAATGAAGGGTAGTTTCGGGAATAGGCTCGGTAGGTGTTTCGGTAGGTGTGAGTTGGAGGAAAACTTGGAAAGGGTAAGTAGAAGCAGAGAGAAAGAATGAGGGGCAGCTGACCGAAGGGGGAAAGGATCATGAGAAGACGTTTACCAAGAGTGGTGGTAATCTCGCGGTCGTCGAGCTGACCCACACATGTGTAGTCGCTCTCGGCAAGGTCAAGGCCGATCTCTTCCCAAGTTTGACGCATGGCTATGTGAAAGGAATGGGGGTATGAGCAAAAACCGGGGGTAGATGGAGAGAGATTGTGTACCGGTGTAAAGGCTGCCTTCATCTCCTGGTTCTGAACGACCACCGGGAAAGGCGACATGGGCATCACGAGTGTTTTCATTGATATCTGCGCTCTCTGGTTTCTGACGGCGGACAAATAAGATCTCGGGACGGGCAGAAGGATGCTTCACCCAATCCAACTCGAAAAATTCGGAGAGGGAGAGAGGCGCGGACGGTTTGGGGGGAAGAGGAAAGTTTGGAGGTGGTACGACCCGGATGATAAGGGCTACTGCCGCACGACGGGGCTCTAGGAGGAAAAGGGTGAGCGGGGGTAGGAAAGAGAAAGTAGAGATGATGATTACGAGTTGGTGGAGAGGCGATGACCCTCGGGGGAGTTGAACGAATGCGGTGGAGGGCGCGGTAGAGGGAGAGGAGTGCCATGCTGCTTGGTTGAGTTGCGCGTCTCAAAATTAAATAGAGTATGATATGACATCATCAGCGCTACAGCTACGGCTATAGCTCTGCCCAACCCGCTTCGCCTCCCCCGCCCGTGATGGCACCGAGTACAAAGACGATCGCGCCTGCCCCGAGTCTTACCCCAAGTCCCCGGTAAAGCTGTCCCAACCCCGTCCTTCGCCATGCACCCACCTCTTCTCCTTCTCGCTCTTTCCCCTTCTCCCTCCCCCTTCGTCTTTTTACGGGCAAATCCGACCGCTCCTCAGTGAGTATGTGCCATAACGCATCCACAACTCCGTTATATGGGATCGGCCGTTTCTCCACACACGTCTTCAGAGGCTGTGCTCGTCCTCGGACCTGCACTTCAAGTCGCCGCCGCACCGTTTCAAATGGCAGCGTCGCTAGTAATCCAATGCAGCTACTTGCAAATTCCACAACACCCCACGCAACTGGGCTACTCTCCATCGAAACGGGCGTCCCAGGGAATAGCCATCTTGCAAGCAGTGGTGGCAACCCCAACGAGATTACGGGCCGAATCGTGTTGTCCAAGATGGTCGGGATAAGTAAGTGTGGGTGTAGGTACAGACCCCGTATGCCTCCTTCATCTTGTATGATTTTTCGTAGAGCGTCAATCGGTCCGGTATACGTCCTGTATTGGGGGTTGAATGACTGGACAATGAGACGCGTCCGGACGAGATCCAGAGGAGATAGAATAAACCCAGTGATGAGATGGGAGGCCACCGGGATGACGAGTGAGGTAGAGGTTCCGGGGAAAATGTATAACGGAACCAGAGTAGGAGCAAATACACTTTGTAGGGCGTTGTGAATTACTGGCTGCATAGTTGACGAAAGCATCTCAGTTATACACTCGGTGAGCAGACCTTTTCGCACCAGCGGCAATCGCCACTTCAGTATCACGTTCAGATGAGTAGCATGTCCAGAACACGGACCTTTCCATAGCGCGAGCCAGCCCTCGCCGCGAAACTGCCCGAGTTTCTTCATCATAGCCCATACTCCATCTACGCTCCCGACAGGGATGACATAGTCTGGTCGGGTGCTCTCTTCCATGACATTCCTACGTACAACATATCCTCGCTCATCCGCAGGATGCGGAACGGGAAAACGCGACGACACCGAGTTGAGTGGGTCTGCGAAGTACGATTCCTCGCCAGACTCGTCATCACTTATCTGCGAACGAAGAGTCGAACCGGATCGAGAAAGAGGTAAAGAAGGGGCATACCTCTTCTGCTACCTCCTCAGTCGGCGGCTCCGATTCGTCAACTTGTTCCGCGTCTCTCGGAACCCATTGTACCTGTAGGAGACACTTGCCGACTTCCCATGGCATTGCAATGGCTGTCGTTGTGTACCCTAGTACAACACCAGCGATAATCGTCTTGAGAACGAAACCCAAGTCTATGTCTATTCCTCCTGGCTCTGCTAGCGTCGGAGAGAGTTCAAAGATGGAGTTTTGCGCTGGGCGAGACGGAAAGGTATACGAAGGACTACCTGTCGTCTGCGGGGGCGGTGGTGGGCGGGAAGATGGACCGGTTTGGATGGAAGGCGGGGTGAAAAACCATGTTGGTTGGTGTGCGCCGTAAAGATCTCGTAGGGACGAGGGATTGCTCATGGACAGACACTGGGAAGGGTTGGTTTGTTTGGCCTTATTTTGGACGTCACGCTTAGAGGCGGTCTGATCCGAGTGGACCGCGACCCGACTGCCGTCTTGCTTCCTCTCAGGGGCAGCACGAGGAGGTAATAAACGGCCATCGAATGGCTAAATGCAATCATTCACGTCGAGAGAGACATGGAATGGTTCCAGCCCGATTTAGCACGGACTTGGCAGGACTGCGCGTGGTGATTACTTTATGGGGCGATGGCGACGCCATGATGACACGGGTGCGGATGTATGCGCTTAAACGGGTGGGTGCTATTCGCAGTATGCACCCACGCCGCACCACGCACCACAAGGTTTGAACGTTGAACGTCACTCCCTTCACCCCTTATTCCCTCCCGCCACTCTCCTCCTTCTCCATGGCTTCCTCCTTACCTCCGAATGGTTTGTCGTCCGCAAATGCTATCCGCGCTCACGCCCAAGCCAAGGACATCGTCCAAAACGACGCTTCAAGAGGAAACGTACCCGTTCACTCCTTTGACCCAGATGCTTCCCCCAAGCAAAAGGCTGCTGTCGCTGGCAAAGCAGGAAATCAATTAACTAGTACTCTTCCTGCCAAACCCACTGAGGGTGGTCGAGGTCAGCCTTTCCTTTATGTGCTTCCTGCGTCTTGCCGAATTGGTTCTTTTCCTTTACAAGAGCTGGCCGTTGATACTGGCAGTGATGGCCCCATCCCCACCATCACAATCGAGGATGTAGACAAGGAAGGGCCCAAGGATGCCCCTCCTGTTCCGGGTCAACTACCTGCCTCCAAGGCACCTGTCATTCCCGACTGGTACAGAGTCGGTTGGCGTGCCTTCACAGACATAGACAAGCCTCCGGAGGACGATGATCAGAGACAGCTTCGACTTATGAATACCTGGATCTCCGAACAGTATTATGGCCAATGGTACTACAATGCCGCAGTAATAATTTTCGTATGTCACCCTCTCTTATATCCCGCTACAGCGTGCCACTGCTCTCGTCGTTTTTCTGACAATAAACAAGGCTGTATTTGCGACACACTTTATGACCCGCTTCAACCTTGGCTTTGGCTGGCTCTTCATTCTCTTGGCCTCGTGTTGTACATACTACATGACCTCCATGGCTCGTGTACGACATCGTGCGCGCGATGACATCCAACGTGAGCTTGTCAAGACGACGTTGGCATCAGAGCATGAATCCGCAGAATGGATAAACCAGTTCTTGGATCGCTTTTGGCTCATCTACGAGCCTGTCCTTTCTAAGACGATCATAGCCTCCGTTGATGAGATCCTAAGCACAAACTGTCCGCCGTTCCTTGAGTCCCTTAGCCTTACTGATTTCACCCTTGGCAACAAAGCCCCCCGAGTGGACAAAGTTCGCACCTTTCCGAAGACAGAGTCTGACGAAGTCCTCATGGACTGGGCTCTTTCTTTCACTCCCAATGATATCTCAGACTTGACCCCGCGCCAGCTAGCCACCAAGTCTAATCCGAAAGTCATCCTCGGTATCCGAATCGGCAAGGGACCCGCCTCTGCCACGTTCCCAGTCTTAGTGGAAGACATGACCTTCTCTGGGCTTTTACGCATACGCCTCAAACTGACGACCAATTTTCCCCACATACGGACAGTGGATATTTCGTTCCTTGAAAACCCTCTCATCGATTACGTGCTCAAGCCTATTGGAGGTGAGACCTTCGGCTTTGATATGATGAATGTACGCGCGCCGCTCCGACTCTTCCGTCCTCATATCTAAGAATGTACATGACGCAGATTCCCGGCTTGTCTTCATTCATTCGTGACACGCTTCACTCAATTCTCAGGCCCATGATGTATGATCCCAACGTGTTTACTCTCAATCTCGAACAGCTTCTCTCCGGGGCTCCGATGGATACGGCAATTGGTGTCATCAAAGTCACTGTGCACGGTGCACGTAGTATCGGTGCAAACAAGATTGGTGGTGGAACGCCTGATCCATATGTCACTTTCAGTATCAACAACAGTACAAAGTTGGCAGAAACGAAATGGAAGCAGAGCACGTGAGCATTCCCGCCATTCATACATACATTTTTTCATGACCGCTTTCCTTAGACACAACCCGACGTGGAACGAGTCCAAGTTCTTACTCGTTAACAACCTCACTGGCAACCTTGTCCTTACGATCATGGATTACAACGAGTTCCGAAAGGACACGGAGATCGGTGCAACTCTATTCGAACTCGCCAAGCTCAATGAGGATGCCACTCATGATGATTTGTCGGCCCCTATATTAAAGGATGGCAAACAGAGGGGAGAATTGCGGTTTGACGTGGCTTACTTCCCTGTACTCAAGTCTCAAGTCAACGAATCGGGGGTAGAGGAGCTGCCTGAGTCCAGTACGTTCCACTTCATTTAATTTGCCGATCTTCGATACATCCGTAATCACGATTGTAGGTGTGGGCGTTGTGAGATTCACGATTCACCAAGCCAAGGATCTTCAGATGGCTGGGGTTCGGGCAGGTGATCTAAACGCCTACGTCAAAGTGTTCCTTGGGAATTTCTCCACCCCACATCACACTACTTCCCGGCCTAAGCATACTGCCAATCCAGTTTGGGAATCTGCGACAGAATATCTTTGCGTAGATCGGTCGACTTCTACCATCACGGTGAAGGTGATCGACGACCGTGAGTTTTTAAAGGACCCCACCCTGGGTTACCTGTCAGTTCGCCTCCAAGATCTGTTGGATGCAAGCAAAGAGGAGGACCGTGACTGGTGGCAACTCAGCGGGTGCAAGTCTGGGCGCCTGCGTTTGACAGCAGAATGGAAGCCATTAAACATGGCTGGTAGTATCTACGGTGCTCGACAATACACACCTCCCATAGGAGCAGTGCGATTGTGGTTGAACAATGCCACGGACGTGAAGAACGTGGAGGCAGCGCTTGGTGGCAAGGTGCGTCGAATATGCGAGTAATTGGTGCTCATTCAAACCGGATGACGTTTCATCTAGAGCGATCCGTACGTCCGCGTGTTGGTCAACAATATTACTCAGGCTCGTACAGAGGTAGTCAACAACGGTACGCTGACTGTCAGTTGCCTGTCTGGAATTGCTTGCTTACTACTCGGTAGACCTTAATCCTCGCTGGGATCAGATCATCTACACACCAGTACATTCGCTCAAAGAGACTCTCCTTCTCGAAGTGATGGATTATCAAAACCTCACCAAAGATCGATCTCTGGGCACCGTTGAGCTCAAAGTCAGCGAGCTTGCTCGAGAAGTGATGGCAGGTGCAGGTGACTCCCGCTTTTCCTTTGAGTCTACAGGCAAGATGGACAAATCCGAGCGAATCCGCCTCGACCGAGGAAATCAATACAAGGGTCAGCTACATTACCTAGTCGAGTTCCTGCCAGCATTCGCACTTGAAGGTTTGAAATTCGAGACTGGCTCGAATGAACTTCAGGCAGCAGTTGAGGCCGTCGAAGACGGTGATGATGCCGACGACCACTCTTCGTCGTCATCGAGGCAGCGAGAAGCTAGGGCAATAACTACCACGGGTCCAGTAGGCACGCCCGAAGATAGCTCCAAGAACCACCAACCTACGAATGCGACACACGCTACAGAATCAACCAAGGGTAGCAAGTCGGCAAGCAGTCGTGAAGGATCTCCGCCGACTCAAGTCGGTAAAAAGAACGGCATGGAACAGAAGAACGAAGGAATACGTATGCCAAAGGACGAGCTCCTTACTCATCGTAGGTGGTAGCTGCACCCTGATACTCTCTTTATAAATCTTGGTCACAGAGTCCGGGATCATCATTTTCCACGCCAAGTCTGGCGAGCTTTCCAAGAAGGGTCGCCTGGAGGTCCTCCTCGATGACGGTTACTGGCCTATCTTCAGCACCACACGTGCCCATGGTCGTCATGTGGCGTGGCAACATGTTGGTGAAGGCTTCCTGAAGGAGATCGATTTTGGGCGGGTATGGCTCCGGTTGAACGAGGCAGATGAAGGAGATAAGGATGTTATCCTCGGAGAGTATAAGGAAGATGCGAAAGCGTTTCTGTCTCGGACTCTGGTGCGCTCCTTACTATGGTGTTTATCAGTGAGCTGCGCCTAAATGTCACAAACTAACTATAGGATTCTCCTGCCAAGTTCGAGCTAGTCAATCAAAACGAAGTGGTAGTAGGAGTAGTTGAAATTGAGACCCGTTATGTCCCGGTGCCTGTGGTATTGGAACAACAAGAAACCGTAAACAGTATGTCACTTCATTTTTTCCACGTTGGTCCTCACATACATTCTTTCTATAGACCAGGGTTCTCTTCGTGTAACCCTACTGACCGGTCACGATCTGCTTGGCGTCGACCGGGGAGGCAAATCTGACCCTTATGCTGTTTTCACGCTGAATAGAGAGCGCGTTTTCAAATCTTCAATCAAGAAAAAGACGGTCAATCCTGAATGGCACGAAGATTTCGCGGTTTCTGTGGTAAGTATTCACATATAACGAACAGCAAGATGCATAATAACTCCATCTAGTCATCACGTGTCCGTGCAGATTTCCTGGTAGAGATATTCGACTGGAATCAGTTAGATCAAGCAAAATCGCTCGGAACTGCAAAGATCACTTTGGAAGAAATCGAGCCTCTTATTGCTATCGACCGTACCTTGACACTTTCTTCGGAAAAACATGGGGAAAAGGCCAGATTACGATCAGGATGGTTTTCCAACCTGAAATAATCATGAGGAGCCGCAAGAGCACGTCAACATTCTCCGCTGCTGGGCGCACTATGACAGCCATCGGTACTGCACCTATTAGTGCAGGAAGAGGTGTTCTACAAGGGGTTACCAGTGTCTTCAAGCGCGTACATAGTGAGGACGGACCCAATGTCTTCGGTTTGGGCACAGTGCCCGAGTCGAAAGTTGTCCCTGGCATTTCGGGCACTCAAGTGTCCCAGCCTGTCACCGACGGTGAACACGTAGTTCCTGTTGTCTCCTCTGGAAGAGCCGTTCTACAGGGGGTTGCTAGTGTCTTCAAGCGAGGACAAAGTGAGGACGGACACATTGTCTCCGGTTTGGGCACAGTGCCCGAGTCGAAAGTTGTCCCCGACATTTCGGGCACCCAATTGTCCCAGCCTGTCACGGAGGGGGAACACGTGGTTCTTGTCTCCTCTGGCACGAACGCACAAAGCACCTCCACGGATCCCGGTATTCTGAGGGTATCAGTTCTGGACGCAAAGGACTTGATAGGTGGCCAGGATGTCAAGCCGTATGCTATCGTACGCGTTGGTGAAAAGGAATTCAAAACAAAGCATGCAGGTAAAACCGTTGCCCCCGAATGGTACGTCTGCTCTTGAGCATATGAACTGCACTTATTCGCCTTAGGAATGAGACCTTTGATTTCCCTGTCGGACCTTCAACCCCCAAGCTCTACGTCTCAATCTTTGATCACAAGACCCTTGGTAAGGATAAGGCGTTGGGGGATGTAGATATTGATGTCAGTAACAAATATATATTTCTATAGCCAAGAGCTGACACAACCACTTTTCAGATCTGGCAACACGTGCAGCCAGCATCCAACTCTGCTGTCAATGTCTCTGCGGAGATGAAGAATGGCCACGGCATCGTCACGCTACGACTCAGCTATAGCGCTGAGCCAACTGCTCTCGGTCGTAAATCAAATGCCTCTGCTCCTGATCATAACGGTACCCTCACGCCACCCTCAAAATTCAGTTTAAGAGGACGGCGGCCTGATAAAGAGGAGTAGGAATCTCATCCGAGACTGTCTAGTGAATTCCAAGCACACCTACGTAGTCGATTGACTCTAATATCTCGATACATGTTTTGTTGTCCCTCGTTCTATCATAAGCTCAGAAGTCTTTTTTTAACTGTGTATTCTCGCCGAATCTAAATGATTTATATCCACGATAACAGTCGCCTGTTCATACGGTATGTGCAGGGGGCGATGATCGTACAAATCGAAGGACAAAGAGGTATTCGCGACCAGCTCTGCGTTCCAAGACAATCTAGGACCTTTGATCAGGGGACAGACCACGAGACCGAAACAGTTTATTTACCTCACTCTGCAATGAGAAAGTCTCCAACATGAATTCCCGTACTCTAGGAACGTTATTTTGCCTCACTGCGACCAGGTAAAATCGTCCTCGAGGTGACAGCAGTCCCTACATATATTACGTGACTTGAGTGTGGGTGACATGGGACGCCGAACAAGAAAAAATAAATCACACCAACATCAGCTTGTCTCAGGAGTGCATCGGTCACTTGCATCCCATCTGCGCCGCCGGCCCAAGACCCAGATATCCCAGCATCGTGCTGCGCAGCGTCCATTTCCTCGTCATACGTTGGCACGTATGGTGGATTGAATACGAGGATGTCGACCGCGTGTTCGAGGCGGTTTGTCAGTGGATGCGCGAGTGATGTGACGAGCGGTTCGAGTAGGACCTGTCAGTGCAAGAGAATGTTATGTTTACATTTTCATCATAACAAATAACCCCCCCCCCAAAAAAAAAATTTAAGGAGGTGTGGGTTTGGCTTAGCTGTACCGTACCTTGTTTTGGGACCCGGTACGCGCGGTACATGTTGCTGCGTGTGGATTGATGTCGGTACAAAGGAAAACTGAAAGGTGCCCCAGGGGGGAAAAGCACAGTCATCATCAGAAATTCAAAGTCCAAGGCAAGTGAAGTTCTCTGCACTGGGGCAGAGAGGGAGAGATGAGCAAGATGCACGAACAGGAATTGGAGGTTCCGATTATCTGCGCGAGGAAAGTCGAGACGACCCCTGTGCCCGATCTTAATATTTATGATGCAGAGATGGTGGTCAACGTCTCGACGGGGATGGAAGTTGAAAAAAAAAAAAACACGAATTTTGAAGATGGGGACTCGCCCTATTTCCAGACAGAGCCGAGGAGCGAGAGAGCGGATGGCATCGGCGTCTGCCTCGAGTGCGTCCAGGAGAACGAACGTGTCTTCTGTTTGTTTTTTTCAAGGTTGCTCAAACCGACCAACTACTAGCCTCAACGGCTGGGTACAGTATTCCTCACCTGCTGGTTCGTAGACCCGATCGTAGTCATTCTTGGTCAAATGTGACAGGTCGGGTGTTGGAATCATGATCCACGCGTCTACTGTAGTACGTCTATTTCCTTGCGCCACGGCTTGCAGTGGTGAACTGGTGATTATGATCCGGAGGAGGATTGAACAAAAGCCCTATGCGGAATGTCAACAATACAACGATGGAACCAGTACTACAGTTGTACATGTGCAAGAAACCGTTGTTAAGACAGATACAGATACTGCCATGGGTTGATTTTAGGCATTGTTATTTCAAATTAAACCCGTATGATGACGCGATGACGGGTATCCATGGGTAGTAGTACCTACACCACGTTGAATTTCTCAATATGGCTCCACCAGCTCCACCACTAGGGGGACTTCCCGAAAGTAAGTTCCGTGCCCCCTCTTATGGTCGCATTGAGTCCGCACCACGTCTCGTTAGACCAGTATCGTGGCGCTCAGACGGTGAAAAACAGAGAAAGGGAGCGCGCTCGTAACGAGACCCGCAAGCACGCCGCGACAATCTCGACGGCACCCCCCACCTCGGGTTACATCTCCTCAGGCACGCCGGGCCCTTTGCCCGGTGCTTTGGTGCGATTCTCAGCATCTGACTGCTTAGAACAATAAACGGCTCCAGGCTCCCCATCGTACTGGTCGTTCCCTAGAGTTTCATTTTTTTTTTTTTTTACTCTGGGCTTGGGCAGCTTGCATCTCAATACGTTGTACTACGGTCCCTACGGCCTACGTACCCATGATACGGAGGGTCGGTTTAAAAAATATTTTTCGTCCGTTGTCTGTACAGAACTTAGAGGGATACTTCGTGTAAATGCTGCCAGTGCGAAACTTATCGATTCCTTCTAACGCTGTTTGGCCACTTGATGTAGCCTTACTCCCCAATGTGGTTGGATGAAGTTTCGAGGATGTGATGGAATGAGCACACGAACTTTCTCCACAAAGGACATGGCATGTCACCGGTCGAGCCTGCATAAGTAAATTTACTGCGTGTTGCGACAGATTGAGCACATTTCCTCTGTGAGATGAAACAAAAAAAAAGATAGAAGATCGGGCTGCGAGACTCTTCTGCAGTCGAAGCTGGATGAGCTCCTGAAAAGCAATCTAGGGTTCCGCACGGGCACAGTACGGATCGGGCTCGACAACACACAGTCAACACACCCACTCCAGGGACATTAGCCGGGTCCAATTTACCTGTGGGTTTTCGTAGCAATTTTTTTTCAGATTCATTAATGTGCATCTCAGGGCAAAAACCCCCATCTAGCACTAATGGTACAATTTATACTATTTATGTTTTCTATTGATGCGTGATCGTGATTGTTCCTCGTTGTGTAGCGCGAGAAGAGGCGAGCGAGGGGGTTTGTGGCCATGCCAGGTTGCTCGGTGCGGCAGTGCCAGTGAGAGCGTGCCGGCGGAGGAGCTTCTTCCAAGAGAAGAAGGGCATGCTCTTAGATCAGATGGTGGTAAAGTAGAGAGCTAAAAGGCGGGAAATGGGTCACCTGTACGGGGATAGAGTTGAAGCTTGAAGATCGGGACTCTCCCTATTCAATTTCCAGGCAGAAGCCGATGAGCGAGAGGGCGGATAGCATCAGCGTCTGCCAGTGCTTCGAGTTCGTGACGCGTCCAGGAGAACGAACACGTCTTCTGTTTTTTCAAGGTGCTCGAAACCAACTTCCCCGACGGTCGAGTGCAGTGTCCCTCACCTGCTGGTTCGTAGAACCGCTCGTACATGTGACAGATCGGGTGTTGATCTACGCGTGTACGGTATGTCTATTTCCTTGCGCTACGGTGATGATTAGGATCTGGAGGATGAATAAAAACCCTTTATGTGGAATGTCAACAATACAATGATGGTACTAGCACTACAGTTGTACATGCGTAAGAAACCATTGTTAAGGTCAAGGCCGGCGATCTACAGTATATATAATTCATCCGCTTCCGCGTGCCATTCGCCGGATATTCCTCCCGTTCTCAGACTTTGCAAGCTGATCTGTGGCCTGCTCGATGCTTTCTTCAGTATAAACCCGTTTGTTTCCAAGTTGTCTAGAGGCAACCAGCTTTAGAGGGCGGCAATGAAGCGACTGTCACCAACTTTGAATTCTTACCGTTTCTTTTTCTTTTGTCCCTCGCCGCCTTTAGTATTCTGGACAACGATGATTGAGTCCTCATCCTTATCTTCATCTGTCGCCGACATCGTCTTCGATTGTCGGGTTCTAGTGGGCCGAGCCGCTGGTTGGTGAGCCTTTTCACTAGCCAAATTGAGCTCTCCAAGATCGTGGGCTAGCTCAGACACGGACGTCTTGTTACTTCGCCGGGCCTGGGCGCGTCCTGCCTTGACGTCTTTTTCGAATACAGGTGATGGCGGCTGCTGGAGATGAGGCAACGGCCCATTTTGTGGGATTGCTGTCGTGGACCACGGGCGGCTTGATGCCGGTAACCATTTGTCGGATTCCATCTTCGCGATGTCACTCTCCTCATCTTCCGTCTCATCAAATCCCTCTTCTTCATCCTGGGCATCCAGAGGCGAGCTTGTCCGATCAACTTTCTCTGTCACTGTTTGTGGGGCTGAGTGGCCGGGTCCTGCAGGAGCCGTCACACGTATATCCTTAGGTAGGGTTTTGCCGCGACCAGCAAGAGGCGATGTTGTCTGGGAGCGGAGAGCGGCTAGGCTATCGACGTCGTCATCTTCAGATGAGCCTTCTTCTGGCAACTATGCAGAAGGTCGCTTCAGAGGAGAATATTCATGAAGTAATACCATTCTACCTACCACTTCTGTCCCCCAGTTTCTGGCATCATTCTCATAAGACTTGTGCGATGGGAGTCCCACTTTGCCGGGCGTCTTGCCTATCACACCGGAGCGGTGAAGCATGTCGATCTTGGCGTCCATTCTCACCTCGTTTAACTCCACCTGAAAAGTTACAAGTGACGGGTCAGCTTTTTTGCCTATCTCATTCGGATAAACACACCTCGTTCATTAATCGCCTAGCGAATCGCTTCTCTATCTCACTAATCCGCTCCTCCATTTCACCCATCACTTCCTCACGCGTCTCCGCCTCAATAACAGCACTACGCATTTCGGAGTCAAAGAGCTGGGACACAGTCAGCGATATGAGGAACTCTGATCAATCCATGGCTACGGACCTGCAATCGTAACCGCTCAATCTCATCAAACAATGCCTCCACCAGCCCGTTCAAAGGCTCTTCGTCTGATTCATCTTCCATATCTTCGTCCTCTAGGAGTGCATTTCAACTTACGCCACTGCGACATAAACATATAGATTTGTGTTCTAACCTTCAACAACATCAAGTTGAGTCTCGCTGGACTGGCGATCACCTCGTCCGTATGTGGACAATAGCACCTTTCGGTGATGAGATCCTGTTGACTGGAGATTTCCCGTATTTCCTGGTGCCTTCGCACGCCCTGTCGGTGCTACGCGTTGGGTCGGAGCGGCGATTGACACCTCTCTTGCTAGGGCAGAAAACTTCATGACATTTGAATTCTCGTCAAAACCAGTATCATAAGGATTGATATTAATGATCACTGTCTGCGCGGGGTTAGCTTCGTGCACTAAAGAGAAGCAACTCGCAACATGCTTACCACACGTCCTTCACCCGTGAGATAGTCCATTAGGATTTCAGTCAGCTTGCTATGTCGGAAGGGGACGACGGCCAGCGACTTTTTAACGTCTCTTGTATCAGAACGTTGACTCTCGGATGCTCCAAGACTCTGCGCAACCCGCTTCTGGTTGGCACGCATAACTTCAATACATTGGCCGAGGACCATCAAAGACTTATTGATATTGCCCGCCTCTTTTAGTCGTTCGCCGCTCGTCTGCGTATTTTTGCTTCTTTCTGAGCCAGCTAAATCGATCAGAGTAAGACGTGAGGTCATGTATGAGGAAGGTTCCTGGACAGACATCAGCGTAAGCTAGGGAATTGAGAAATATGACTCACGTCTTTTTCACCGCGATGCTTCCTGAGGAGTTTGATGGTAACGATCCCATGGCTACGGCTACTTTGGCTATTTGCTAGAGTACCAAACACTTGTCGATGCAGCTGACCCAGCTTAACCAACTTCTTTGCTTCCTTTGCGCTCTCGACGTGGACGTGTGTTAACCCCGAGATGTATTTACCGATGGGTCCGTCAGTGTCAAGATTGTCAGATGGTGGAGTGGGTTTCAAGGACAACGCTTTGCGGGTTAGAATGATGGGTTGGGCGCGTGAAGGGCCTGCCCCTGCGTCCTCTACATTGGTGAGAAGATCATAAATCTTCTCGTTGTACACTTCGGCATAGGATAACCATATCGAGAACTCATAGTTACGGTCGACTTTGAGCGTTGTAGGGTCATGACCCACTTCAGAGGGGGTAGAAGTCCCAAAATGTTCTGCGAGAACATCACCCAGGATAGGCTGTTGTGTCGGCAATGTGAAGTTATCTAACGAAGGTGCGCGGGAAAAAATTGACGATGAATCGCTCAATTCGACGCCGTTCAAGCGAACCGGCCTATACTGTGGATGGGAAATTATGAAGATGATATAATTTATCGAATGTGGAGCTTACCTTGGAGCTGCCATGCAAGCCTTCGATGCTATTGAAAAGCACGTCGATGGTTCGAGGCAAGATGCCGGAAGATGATTTCTCGGAGCCTCCTTGCATGGTATAGGTTTTACCGGAGTTGGTCACACCGTACGCAAATAGCAAGCCATCCTCGCCATCAATAAGGCTTCTCACAAGTGGCAGGGTGGTTTTGGCGAAAAATTCAGGTTGTTGAGTGGTAGGTGGGAAGACATGGGTAAAGGTATAAATTGACGATGTAGGCGCTGCTGAGAGACGGAAGCGAGGAATGCCTGAATAACCACGTGGGTCGTCGCGCGAGGGATCCACCATGCGAACGGCAGTGTCTGAGAGGCTCTCCAGGTAAGGTACTCTTTTTGGCGCATCCCCACCTATATCCGGCCTTATCCTCAAGAAAGCCTGAGGACATGAAGACATCAGCTAGATCTATTCGTAGACGGCGTCTTGAATAGGGCATACATTGATTGGTTCTCTGTCTGCATCAATCGTAATTTCGGTGGCCACTCTCGAGATCCCTCCTTTGGCGGGAGAAGCGGCTCTCTTATCCTGTGGATGATAGTCAA
The DNA here is from genome assembly GCA_022496225.1 of Russula aff. rugulosa BPL654. Classification (NCBI taxonomy): domain Eukaryota; kingdom Fungi; phylum Basidiomycota; class Agaricomycetes; order Russulales; family Russulaceae; genus Russula; species Russula aff. rugulosa BPL654. Next base: position 103,389 of record WTXE01000017.1, read on the forward strand.
TACACTTACGATTCTGATCAGCGATCCTCCTACTGGTCGAGCAGACATCGCACGAGATGACTTTGTCGTTACCGCACGCGCACCGCGGGTAGGCGCAGGGAGAGAATCTATCTGGGCCGTTGATCTGGTCGTGCGAGTAGAGGCCCGGGTTGCCATAGCTTTTGGCTTTGCTCTGGATGTCATTGCTTTGTGAAAGGAGCGAGTTCAATTACAAGTTCAATTATAGTGTAATTATAATTTCGAAGCAACGTGTTGTGGCACGTGATCGCGACGGGCTCACGTGCGCGTCGTGGTTTATCGGACGCGCGCGTATTCACTCTACTTTACATACTCTACACCACCGGACGAGATGTCTCCCTCGCCGAGCCGCCGCAAGTCCATCGCGGTAACCCATCAAATAAACAAGCCAAGACCTGCTCACAAGCGCCGGCCGCACAGCATCACACCCGGAGACTCCGTCCTCAAGCAGCTTAGCCCAGCATCCAGGGCCCGCCGATCACTTGTTTGTCTTTAATGCCTTTCCCCGCATGCATATCTCATTTAGCACTTTGCAGGGCCCTCGAAAGAGTATACTCAAGTCTCGATCTTCTTTGGCTCCTGAAGATGCAGATGATATCACCCAAACTATGGACTTCACTCGAGTTTCAATCAACGACAACGCGTCCCGTAAGAGTCTGGGACGGCGCGTGAGCTTTGCCTCCCATGCTCAAGTACGCGTATTCGAGAAAGATCCGAACCGTGGTGACACATCTCCTTCTGCGACGAACAATTCGGGCCAATCTACCCAGTCCGGAGCCGAGTCCGGGCCCATTGTCAATGATGAAAACGATTACCCCGGTGCTTCATCCACGACCCGACGCCGTGGTTCTTTGAGACGTTCCGCAGTGTTTAGTGAGAATGGAGAGGCATCTATGGATATGGATTCGGAGCCAGGATCTTCCCCTCTCCCCGCTGGTTTCTCGGTAGAAGGATCTTTTCTACAAGATGAAGAACCGGACGACGTTTCTGGAGTCTGGGATGAAGAAGCGGATATGGACCTTACGACAAACCTCGCCGCAAGCAAACCAAGACGATCCTCTCTTGGTCTGTCATCTCTTCCGCGGCCAGGACAAGACATGAGCCTCGACGATCCTTCACGTTCTGACGACATCCACATGACTTATCTAGAGAGGAGTCCGAACCCACCGAGTTCACAGTTCCCCTCAACAAATCTTTGCGGAAGCCAGAACCTCCGAGCGCCGAATGGCTCGCCCTCCGGGCCATGACACACGCAGGAGACAGCTCCTTTGAACCTCCGCCTTCCGATATGGATGAGGACGGACCACTAGTTCAAGAAGGTGGCGTTGGCTTGGGCGAAGAAGATATGGATCTCACCGAGGCTGAAACCAGGATCAGGCGCATGCGTGAGTCTCTCGGACTTGCAAATGTTCCACAAGAGGACAGCTTCACGAGTTCCGAAGGAAGTTCTATTGGCGACGGGGACAACCAAACTATTAATTTGACTAATGTCTGGCGTGAGAGCCTTGGGACAGACTCGAGCTCGGAAATGGACTTGTCGAATTTCCAGGGTAACCCCGTTGAGAGCAGCGCGGATGAAGCTGTTAACAGAGTCTTTCCGCCCAAGCTTTCTCTTGTGGACCCGGCTCCCCTGGAGCAACACAACTCTCAACCCGTGCCATTTGAACCAGCTTTAACGACACCTCCCGCCGACGTGATCGACTCACCTCATGATCTCCCTCAACCCCCTGTTCCCCCCGTCTTTTCCAAGCCCGGTCATGTATTTTCGGCACCTAAGAGCGCATCTCTTTCCCCTTCTAAGCTGAAATCTCCCGCATCCCCTCGAAAAGCAGGCACTGCTGCCTTTGCGTTGCCGGTAGCGCGTCCACAACCAAAGAAACCCGAGGCAACCCCTCGGATGGAGGATGATGATCCTTTCCGTTACGAGGGTGGAAATAGTTCACATAATAGGCAAACATCTCAACGTTCGCCCTCAAAACTAACAAATGATCCAGCACCCACAGAGCCAGTGGCAACAACTTCGGCTGCGCCGCGATCTAGCGCCGCAGGCTTACGTCGGCCATCTGGATACTTTGCTCAGCGCAAGAGCCTCGGACCTTCTGGCGCCCTAAATATTCCTCAGCCAACATCACCCCAGAAAAAGGCTGCCCGGGGGCGAACAAGTGAAGCTGGGATTTCCGGGATCGATCGAAACGCGGTGAACTTCGGACGTGAGAATTTCGAACCATCAATATCGCTGCCGTATCCTCGGCCTCCAGTAGAGGGCCCATCGAAAGAAGCCAACTTTTCAGATCCAAGCGAGTCACTCCTACCTATACCACTACCACTCTTCGCAGAGACCAACTCGGTTCCGCCCGCCGAGTCAGAGGCCCCAGCCCCACAGCCAACCGTTACTTTTGCCGACGTTGATGCAGCAGAGCAATGGAGGAACAATGTCCAACCACCCAACTTCACTGAAGACGAGGGTGTAAGAGCACTTTTCGTATTATTCTATCGAGTGATATTTGCTTACCTTGCGTTAGCCTCCCATATCTATTGAGCAGTTTTTCAATATGACGGGTATCCGATTTCTGGACGAACTTTCTGCTCCACGACGCTCGACCATTCTCCCATCCCAACTTCAGTCTGCACAGCGACGGGCATCTCTTCAAACAAAAGAGGCCACATTGGCTGATTACGCCATAGCGATGGCCGTTGATGCGCCGCAACTTGAGCTATATTCTCATGTTGCGGCTGACTTACAGAGATGGATCGAGCACAGCAAGGAAATTTATCACCAAGCAGAAGAGGAAGCCACTAAGGTTACTCCCATGCTGTTCCGGGAGTACTCGATCGCGGATGAGCAAACTCAAGTAGAGTTGCTGGTATATTTCCCATCGTCCCTAAACCATGTCCAGAAGAACTGATATCCTTGCCTTAGCAACAACTCAAGCTTATCAAGGCCAATAACCATGCCACGGCGAGATCACAGTGGTATGATTGGAGGTTGCAATGGGTAGAACAACTCTATGCCATTGCCGACCAGGGCTTTAGTGAGCTTGAGCAAGTAAGAACAAGTACCATAATGCGCTTATTCGCTTTATCTGACGTCGCCAAGGATGCCAGTACCTTAGGGACCATAATCCAACAAGCCGACAGCCTTTTGCCTTCGTTGCGAGAAGAGCATGCTCAGGTTATCAGAGAATTGGAGCAGGAGCAGAGCATCACTGCCGAGATTGAAAACTGCGACCAGGGGTACCTGAGCGAGCTAAAGGCTACACTTTCAGAACAAGGGTATTGTCTCACTTTCACTATTAGAAGCGGGAACGACAGCTAATGCAGGCGAGCAGTATTGCGCTGGATGAATTTCGTGCCGAAGTCGCAGAGGCAAACGCGAAACTCGAACGCTTGGAGGAGAAGCTCCGGGACCTCGAAATCGAAAAGTCAGAAACGATGACATCTATCGATGCTTCTCAGCGGACGTTGCATATCCAGAAGAATAGCACCCAAGCTGAGGCTTTACGATTGAAAGGTAACGCTCCTTTCGAAGCGAAAGGTCCTTGATTGTAATTTACTCACTTGGCATTCATGTACAGATGAACTCGCCTCTCTAGAACAACTTCATCTTTGGCATACTTCCAAAGTCCATGCCGATCTCTTCGAATTCGTCTACGCATCCCGCTTCCACGTTCACATTCCTGCTCGAGGTTCAAGCCCTTGAAGAACCAGATCCGAATAACAAAGACGAAGGAGATGATCTTCAAACTGAAAGATCAGTTCCACCGCTTCACCGACTTGATAATCAAACTGGCCGAGCAGCGGTTTGCCTCGTCTTCCTCCATCAAACAAGTAAATAACTTTTTTTTAAATCTCGCGGTAACGCGGACGCTCGCTGATTCGCCGTCCGTCCGTAGATTGTTCAGGGCTTGGGCGATTTTTGGTTGGGATGTGCACAGCTGCACACACACTTCACGTTCCTATCCATCAAATATCCTGTGTCGGTCGATCCTCAACCGCCACAGGGCAACGGCGATCTTCAAGGGCTCGTCGCAACGGCCACAGTCCTATTACCGAGCGTCCAAGCGAAATTATTCGTATCGTTTATCTTGGATGCCGATACCCTTTGGGCGTGGCCAATGTCGATCGGAAAAGTCGATTGCCAGATCAAGAAGGCCTACGGTCCTGACATCGAGTACGTTCCCCCTCCTTTGGTAGTGTTCTGTGGCCCCATTCGCTAAACTAAACGGATGCACACTTGATCAGCATTGAGAAGATCCGCAACGCAGTTCTTCAGCGCATGTCGAAATCCACGCCCGATGATAACCACGCCTGCTTCTTAGACTCCTGCATCGAAGCCACCTTGGAGTATGAAGTAGTCGAACAGTAAATTATATATTCCTGCTCTCGGTCCTTGTAATCACTGTACTTGTATGCGGATCTTCTATTCTCTACATTATAATCTGAGGCTTGTCGGAGTAAGTAGCGAGGCGGTATGGTATGCATGACGAAGGTGTGAAGGTGGAAAGACCTACACTGAAAGAAAGTGGTACACGAGTAGAATGAAAAGGGGCATGGTAAGTAAGGAGGCAAAGAAGGATATGACACAACTGTGGAAAGCAAGTACTCAGACGAAGATAGAAGCGACGGTGTAGTATAGGGCGAGCGCGAGGCTCACGAGTGCCCAAAAGTTGAACTGGGCCACACGAGGTGGACTCACGAGGCGTGGCAATGCGTAAGAGCGTGCGCACGCACGAGACTCGGCGCGGACAAAATCCGCCAGAACTGTCTACCAAAAGGCAGCAAGGCGGAACTTAGCATGACATGTATTACGCAGCTTACTGTTAAACATGTAACCGTCTGTGTCACTTTAGATCAACTCATCCGTGCATAGAACGGGAAACTGGTAGTATTTCATACATAGATACTCAATATATTACAGTCTCTAGTAAGATCATAAAAAACATTGTGGAGCATGGCATAAATCGTATTCGGTGGTCGTTTGGTATCGTTAAATATCTCAACGATCGTCGTCTTCGTAATAAACATCATGACACTACAAGTCACGGGTCAGGACCCCACTTGTATGAAGTAGACGAAATGGACTCACTTATTCATGCGCTCATAAAATGGCATACTTGCCGATTCTGATCAAGAGTCGCCAACAGGAATGTCAAAGTTTCGCGCTGATCCCTCACAAAGTCCAGTTCGCCCTCTGCCTGTTCGCGAACAGAGACCCATGACGTCGCGGCACCACGTGCTGCACCAGCAACCTCGCATTTACGACGCATACCTTCCTCCGTAGCGACCCTGAGCCGCGCCGCATCTTCCGTGACTTGCTTCACCGCTTCTTGCACAGCCAAGTCCTTGGCCGCAGCTGCTCCACGTAACTGTTCCTCTACCATGAGGCGCTCTTCGGCAGCGCGCTCACGGCTCTCGAAACTGACATGCATTTGCTGCTCAAGAGCAGACACTTGAGCTGCGAGGTCAGCAGCCTCACGCAAGCGTGCATCCTTCGCTGCACCTAGCTGCGCCTCAAGAGTAGTAATCTGGGTGAGACGCTCCTTGGCAATGTTCTCCATAGACGCCAATTGCAAACGCAACATCACTACGAGTGATGCATCCGCCGCGGCAGGCCGACTATTCTCAGGAATGAACTGCGACTGCATGTGTTTGATTGAGACAGGTGATGGCGTCACGTCGGGAGAAGGACCCGGGAAATGGAGCCATAGCCTGCAGGCGAAGGGAGAGCGCTAAGGGAAGGGCTCTCCGGTATGTTCAACCGGAGATCTACTGTGCTTGCCGCAGGAGAGAATGGTGCAGGAATATCTGCGATCATTTTCTCAGCCTCCCCTTCGCCCAAAGTTTTGTCTCCAACTGCGACCAACTGATCCCAGGAGAGTAGGGACCCTCTGTCATGACCAGCACGCATCAACCTGACGGAAGAGGGTGCACAGGTAGATGGAGGCACCGGTGAGAGGTAGGAGAGGTCTGCACGGGTAGGGAGGTTCAACGTGCGTGAAGGTGTTTGTGGTATTTCACCATGCTGATGTCGGATACGAGGTAACGCCGGTGTCGGCGCAGTGGGTGAGACAACTGAGCCGAGCATGAACTCGATATCATCAGCACTGTCCCCCTCTGTGAAAGCAGAACTGGAACTTGACGCCGAATGCGATCGATTGAACTGGTCAACCTTCACAATCTTGGGGATGCCATCTTGTCGGCTGGGTTTCCCCATAAGGGATGCCGGCTGCTTGCAACCTGGGCTGCGTGATGGTGCTCCACCTTTGACCGGGGAGCCACTGCGCACGGTGACCTGCCGAGTTGGCGTCCTAGGTGTAGGTAAGGAACTCGAAGACGAAGTAGAGGATGGGGGTCTAGGGATGGTGGAGCGGGTAGGTGTGCTGGGTTTCGAACTTCGGTCTAATTTATTTGGCGGAGTAGCAATGTTCCGTGCTGATGACGACCGAGAGTGGGGGGATGGTTTGGTGGGTGAGGATGGCGGTAGGGCCCTCTGAGGAAGAGGGCTTATGGGTCGCGTAGCCATCTCGCGTGTCACAGAGGTCCCGGGCTTGAGTTTCATAGGGACACCCCTGCTTCTGCTTCTGCTTCTGCTTCGCCCCTCTCCTCATCTGAGCTACTGGCGCGTTTGCGTGTGCCCAGGTGAGGAGGAGAAGGTGGGGGCTTATGGGACTCGACAAGGGTAGACCTTGGACGATATTTGGGGAGAGCAGACGGATTAGCAAGGGGCCGTGGTCGTAACGTCGACCGCCTCGTAGGAGCAGCGGGACCGAGTGGGGTGCTCGCTTTCGCTGGGGAAGCCAAAGACGCAGGAGGGACTGTATCCTTGAGGGTAGAGCGTCTACGAGAGGTACGAGTGATGGTTTCTCCAGGAGAGAAAGCGTCCTCCTTAGCAAGAGGTCGCTCGCCGATGGAGCTGCGCCGATCGTCGCTGCTATTCGTATGAACGGATGCAGCGCTCGTTCTAGTACGAATGCTATCCCTTGGCTTCTTGGCGGCGCGTACATGAGAGGGATCCTTCGTGTCTTTGTTCATTACGTCTGCGAGGGCTCTACCAAAAGCATTGAGAGAATAGCGAGTGGCGGGCTTCCTGGCAAGAGATTCGTCGTGGGTCATGAGAATCAAAAGTGGTGGGTAGGTAAAAGAGAGAACACAACTTGAATGTTGAGATTCATCTTTGTTTGGCCATAATTGGCCACCGCGTCGCGTCGCGTCACCCTTACGTCACACTTCACACCAAATCACAGAGCAGGATGACCAGATGATCACCAAATGAATCGCCCAACGCCTTCCCGCTCCTTGTATAAGAACACGTACATAGTGCCCGCGTTAATCAACCCATACCAAAATCCCTCTAACAACAGACCCCATGTCGTCACGTCCACCAGCTGCGCCCGCATTAGTATATAGGGTATCAAAAAGTAGCGAGGCTCCAACAGGGGTGTCGGAAGTAGAACTGGAAGTGTGCATAAAGGCAGGAGTAGGGTCTGCAGAAGCGTTTGTTCGCGCCCTGGGCAACAATGATTAGCCCGTCGATCAACAGCATGCGGCACATCCTTACGCACCCACACGGAGGAACCAAATCCACGCGCACACAATGTAACCTGGGATGAGCAGGTACGGCATTATCGGGTGCAGCATGAATATCCGTCTCCAGACATAGAAAGTGTAATGTCGATTGTCTGAAAGCAGAAAAGGGTGATGAATTCTGGATGCAAGCTCAAGGTTAGGGGTGTTCTTGTAAGTATCACTTGCACCCACGTGAAAAGCTTTATTGATAGTCCCATGGCCATCGAGACCGCTACGTGCACCATGGTGCGTCTGATCAGGACGGACAACTCAGACCCTCACACCATGCATATACAATGAGGACACACCTTTTGCTGCCACATATTCGATCCCGAACGTCATTCGCTAGTATTTTCCATCCACTATCTCCGCTGGCCAGCGCTGGCCAGCCCATGATCGTTGCAAATGCGATAAAGTAATACAGCTGTGGTAAGTGAAATGAAGGCACGTGGTTCGACTTGTCGCCTGGAAGACATTAATCAAAGATAACACAAGACTGGAACACGGGCTGCATGCGGCGCAGTACGTACCAAGCACAATACCTCCGTTCCAGATCACGAACCCGCCGAACAGGACCAGAGTCAGGGCGTACGGAATGAACGGCGGTAGGATCTCTGGTAGGATTGCCGGCGCACTCAGCACTGATCGAACAAGATCCACTGAAAAAGGAATAGCCAGTGTGAGGCCCCGTTTCTAGAAACGGAGAATAGGAGACGAACGGAATCCTGCGGCCAGCGCAGGAGGATCATGCAGCCTTGCAGGTTTTGAGCCGCCCGGTGGTGCACGTCGAAAGCGCAGGTGCATTAGCTGGCTGGACGCGTACGCATATAATACCCAGATAATATTTGTCTGGCGAAACGTGCAACTTATAATCCCTAACTGGAAATACGGCTCTGATTAATAACTTTCTCCTGAAAAGCACGCACATCACGACCATACTCGCGGTCCAATGCCGCCCCTGCGACGCCGCAACGATTGTGATAATAACCGACAACAGGCTGGGCACGTCCGTGTAATACAGAAACCCAAAGAACCATGCAATCGGGAATGTTGAGAGCACCACAGCGTCGAGTGTCGGGGAAAGCAAAGAAGGCGGCGGGCGTACCCGTTGGTGGTAGCGTAGCAGGCGTGTGGTTGCCAACGGGAGGAGAAGAAGCGTAAGTAAAGGGGCCAGCCGAAGAGTTGCGAGTCTACATTTGAAGACAAAGATGTTTTTGAGGAGAATGGTCAAAATGTAGCTGAGCGCAACAAGTTAGCATGTGTGAGCAAAATCAAAGCTGACATTCTCACAGTCCGGGGGGTGTCGTGATTTTCGGATCCCAGTAAGACCAGTCCCCGTTGCAGTATGCCTGGACCTGGGGGACGTGAAACGGCTCGTCCTGAGGAGCGATGAGATTTATGTGGTACGGAGAGCGGAAAGCGGACCATATATGGCTCAGATACTTGAACATTGAGTTCTTTGAGTGTCACCACAGAGAGAATGGCGAAAATGATAAAGGCGGTTGAACCCAACGACGAGGAAGACATGACATGAATTAGAGTGGATACCAATTGATGCGCCCGCTCAGTTCCCTCACGCCGAACGCGACGGGCCCAAATGCCTTCCGCCGGACGGAGCGCCTGTCAGGAAACGTAGGGCGCATCATCGCAAACCATCGCAAACATGCTCAGACCAACAGTATATCTCTCGTTTTCGTGCAATGAGCGCAGACACCCACCATAAAAATGGTTCACTAATTCAAGGTGGGTTACTAATCATTTCAGTCTCAGAGCCTCAGACTGGGACCGCGTTGAGTATAGACTCGGACTGGCGGTGGTGCTGACGACGTCTCACACTCCATTGGTGAAATCGTTCAAGTCGTCGATCAGCGATCAAAGTAGCGGCAGGGTTTTCTTGCACCTGCTACCGTCTCTTTCAGTTGCAGCTTTCTTAAGAGTCCAGCTATGTCACGCAATATTAATGATAACACTAATAAATAGACTTACCAGGTTCGCTCCTTGGTGCTTTGCCGTTGTAAACTTTTATGTTGACGAGTCGTCAACATAGCAGAACAACATGGTAGGGAAGATTTGAACGTGTATTAATTTATCACAGTAGTTACGGCGTGAAGTCACGACGAAGGACAGTTTCTTCGTTTGCACAATTCTTGCATGAACTACCCTCCGTTGAGAGGCATATGATTGAACCCATTGAACTTCCTTTCAACATACTTGTCGCGCTGAGCACGAGGTAGCGGTTCTTCGTCAGCTGGACGTCCGCAAGGTGGTACTTTCTACATTACTAGTTTGCCAGGACACTAGAGCATGGCGAAATCTGGGACTCCGACTGGGAGGTTCATATTAACGAAGGCGAACCGTATCACTGCTGCTGTACTCCGGACTCTGAGAAACGTAGTGCGATGAGAGGGTGACGGTCCAATTCTGAAATATGAAATCACTTGGTGGTTTCTCCGCGTTTAAAGTAAGGAATGAATGATGGTAAAATGACACTTCTTAACAACAGCCAAAGCTATCTTACACACGAGTACTGCCCCCCTACAGTAGTTGGCACGCCACCGTTTCATCCATCATGAGCACAAACCGAGAAAAGGGATGTACTAGTAGGGCGACTACTCTCCCCGTTGTAATTCAAATACCGTTGAAATCTCGGTAGTCAGTCATAACGGACTATATTATCCGGTCGAAGTCTTTATGACTCACGTGGGGTGGCAAAAGAGGAAGCTTCGAAGATGTAAAGATGTTGCTTCGCTCCATCAAATATGCAACAAATGGCCTTCGCCAGAGTTCAAGATAGCATCTCTTTGTCGTTCGAACCAGGCACACCTCGGCTCACTAACAATGACGGATCACGTATTATATTTTAATTTTGTTTGATCACATGGTCGTTTCCAACAGCTCTTGGGACTAGGCACCATTAGGCACGGCACGAGCAGTGGGGCACGGGCACGAGGAAGCCAAGTTAGGTTCGCGGCTCTGAGCATTCTCAGAAAAGGGGCAGAATTTGAGACATGAGATTGAGATGTGCATTGCGATGAAAACTTGAATGAAACAATCTTCTGATGAGGACCAAACGGCCAATACATACCGGCTGTCAGCGGCGAGTCACCTGAGTCAGTACACCAGCCGGTCTCGTTTTCCATTCCAGGCGAAAAATCGGGACGGCGGGCTAAACTCCGATCAACTGAGACGAAAAGAAGGACATGTGGGAGTCAATTGATTCCGTAGATGTCCTATTTGGAAACGGAGAGACGCGAACTCACGGAATATATTTCCCGATAAGATAAGATTATGTCATTATTTGTTTTTGTCTTTGCCAAAGACAATAAGAAACGTCTCGGACGTCTCGGCATCCCACAGCTCATTCCACTTAAACAATGTCGTACTTTGCGCCTTTTGTCTCGCCGTAATTGTTTTGAGCGACCAATCAACCCAGAGCGATATGTTCCTATATAATCATCACATGTGGGTCTCGCGGGCATCACTTATTTTTCTCTTAGCCTTTTCTCCCCCCCGCGTACGACGGCTAGCGTCGTCGCCCTTATCCCTTTCTCTTATCACCAACACTTGATCAGATGGAGGAAACTTTAAAGTCGGCCGCATCTGCCAGCCTATCTGATGTCAATCAGCTTCGTCACCGACAAACTGCCCCCGATGTCCCGGAGGATATTGATGATCAGGTCATGCACCATTTCAATGACCTTAATTGGGACTTCGATGCCAACACTTCGACTATATCCATCACAACCGACACGGATGGCATAGAGCCTAAACGGTGGTCAAAGTCTTCCACCTACATGGGCGCTAGCTCGGAAATGGACACAGAGCTACAAGATTCAAAGGCAGACTTCTCATCCGAAACAACACAAGTCCAGTGCGCACTCCTTTCTAGCCCTTTCTACTGTGCTTTTTTACTCATTCTGTTTTACTAGGGATTCACCGTACCCTGAGGTTAGGGCAGCCGTCGCGAATACTGACGATCCTGATATGCCCGTGAATACTTTTCGAGTGTAAGTCAGTTTCTTTCGATGAGAGTAAATTTATTCACGTCGCCTTTCGCAGGTGGTTCATTGGTCTCTCTCTATCCATGTTCATATCTGCCTTCAACACCGTCATTTCGATGCGATGTGCGTGATTTCCCACGTCTATTCCGACTTGTTATATTTACCAATCTTCTAGTTCCCTTCGTCCTTATCAGTGTCCTTTCCGTCCAGATAATAACTTTCCCTATTGGCAAGTTCCTGGCGTGGGCTCTCCCAAGACGTCGTTTTTCCGTCTTTGGCCGCTCGTTCACCTTGAACCCTGGACCATTCAACATCAAGGAACATACTCTAATCTCCATTATGCTCAACATCGACGTAGAAGGTGCCTCAATCACGGACATCAACGCGGCCATGCGTATCGTCTACGGTGTCAGGTGGTCGATTGGCAAGCAATTCTTCCTGGGTATAGTCCTCCACGTGCTGGGTTTCTCTTTTGCCGGCGTGCTCCGCCAATTCCTCGTTTGGCCGTCAAGCATGATCTGGCCTGGTGTCCTTGTTCGTTGTTCGTTGTTAAATGCCATGCACTCAAACTATGGCAAGAAAGACACCAAGCACATCTCAAGAGAGCGCTTCCTTTATCTCGTAATGCTTGGCAGCTTCCTGTATTATTGGCTCCCAGGGTATCTGTGGACCGGGCTCAGCGTGTTCAATTGGGTTTGCTGGATTGCTCCCAATAATGTTATCGTAAACAGCCTCTTCGGTACCATCAGCGGCGTCGGGATGGGCTTGGTCACATTTGATTGGGCCCAAATAGCTGTAGTCGGCAGTCCTCTCGTAATTCCGGTATGTTTTCTTTATACGCCCGCGTGCGACACAACACTCACCGCTGAATGTATTAGTGGTGGGCACAGCTCAACATGTTAGGCGGGTTCGTGATCGTTATCTGGATCATCTGTCCGATTATGTGGGGTATGTCTATTTCTGCCTCGCCTTTAGACCCATGTTTACACTCGTCATAGCCAAGAATGTATTCTACTCACAATTTCTCCCTGTGTCCGTCGGCCTGGCGTTCGACAACACTGGCCTCCCTTACAACCTTAGTGCTGTAATCTCCAACAACACATTCGACCAGGCGAAGTATGAGCAATATTCTCCGATGTACCTACCGATCACCTATGCTGTCACGTACGGCACAATTTTCGCAACCTACCCCGCGGTCATCGTTCACACATTCCTCTGGTACCGCCATGACATCGTCCGCCAGTTCCGCCGCAGCATTCACGACGAAACCGACATCCATTCTTACCTCATGCGCAGGTATCGTGATGTCCCTCGCTGGTGGTTCCTCGCTTTTGGCATTCTTTGCGTCGTCCTAGGGATCGTTAGCATCGAGATCTGTAAAAGCGAGCTTCCTGTCTGGGCGTTTTTCCTCGCGCTCTTCTTCGCGGCGATTTTCGTGCTTCCGTTCGGCATTATACAAGCCATTACAAACCAACAGTTCTCCATATCCGTTCTGACGGAGGTCTTTATTGGATATGTAGTGCCAGGACGTCCACTTGCTGCAATGCTCTTCAAGATCATATCCAGCGACACTATCGCACAGGCAACTTTGTACTGCGCCGACTTGAAATTCGGACACTACATGAAGATCCCGCCACGCCTCGTCTTTACGAGCCAAATCGTCGGCTCGGTGCTTACGGTCATTTCTTCAATTGTGGCACAGACATGGGCCTTCGACAACATTCCTGATATCTGCTCGCCCGGTCAAAAGAATTTCTTCACTTGTCCGAATATCAATATATTCACTACGGCGTCGGTCATCTGGGGTGGAATTGGCCCAAAACGACTTTTCTCCCATGGAGCCCTGTAAGCACATACCTACTTCAGATGACGATGACGATGACTGACTGACGAACCTCCTCAGCTATTATCCACTCGTCTGGTTCTTCCTGGTTGGTGCAATCCTACCCATCCCCTTCTACTATCTCGCTCGTCGCCGTCCTCGCTCGTTTTGGCGCTACGTCAATATCCCGGTTGCGTTGATAGCGCCCGACTGCGTCCCACCTTTCAACGGCGTAAACTTTACGTCGTGGATCCTGACGGGTTTCATCTTCCAGTGGTTCATGAGGCGCTTCCACTTCCGTTGGTGGATGCGATACAATTATCTCACCGCGGTGGGACTCGATGCGGGCGTCATATTCGCCCTCATCCTCATTTTCTTTGCCCTGCAACTACCCAAAGGCGGTTTCACCGTCAAGTGGTGGGGCAACGATGTATGGAAGAATACTGCGGACGCGAATATGGTGCCGTTGAAGACACTCCGTAACGGTCAAACTTTTGGGCCATCAACGTGGTCATGACATTCTCTGAATTTTTTGCACGACTCCCAATTCAACTTGAAGGACTGAACACGTATGATTATGGTCTCTAGCTTCTATTATGTACAGTATATCGTCAAAATTTCTCACCTTTCCTTTCTTTCATCGGGCGCATCGACGTCTCTACATTGCGGTACCTACTCCCACTCCAATCAACAAATACTGCGTATTTGCACATAACATACGATATTGATTTACCACGAATAAAAATGACTGAATGATGCCCAGCGAAGTACGCCTCGGGAAACGAGCACCTTATGAGCGCCTTTGAAATAAAATATCCCGGAGAAAAACGCAGCGGACGGGGTGAAAGGCTAGCCGATGTTAGGCGCAGGCAATGACAGATTAGATAGAATCAAGCGAATACAAGCTAAAACTTGACTACAAGAGTAGAACATTGGGACAAAGGCGATCACTCTGGCAGTCCCCAAATTCTAACCTCCCTTCCAGTCGTCCCCCAGACCTCCTTACTCTCGGGACCAAACGCAAGGTTAGAGACCTCGCCACCTTCCTGGAACTGCACGAGCTCTTCCCAAGTTTTGTGGGCAAAGATGCGGGCTCCCTCATTACCCGCAACACCGAGTAGCTGGGCACTGTAGTCGTACACAACCTTGTTCACCTTGAAACCATCGCCCAGGGGTATAGAGTGCCCCAGCTTTTGCTTACGTAGATCCCATATTCCGATCGAGGATAGTGAGTCGGGTGCAAGGAGATGATAGCCGTTCTCCGAGAAGCTCAGGCTGTTGACGGTGAAAGGGGAGTTTTCAGGTGGCACGAGCGTCGCAGCCATGTCTCCAGAGCGCACATCATAGACGTGAATGGTAGACGTCGGTGTACCTACGGCGAGGATAGTGCCATCCGGGTGCAGAGCGAGAGAGGAGAATGGTTCCTCTGCAGGAGTGGAGCGGTACAATTGGGAGAAGTCGTTTAGGTCATGTATGGAGTAGGTCTTGTCGTGGGACGCAAGGAAGAGTAATGTTGATGAGGGATGGACGGCTAGGCCAGCGACATCACCCTTGTGGGTTTTGATGATAGTGCGTGGGCGGTATTCTCCTGACGCAGAGTCTGAAGACCATACACGAGCTATCTTGTCCGCACCCCCGGACAGAAGAAGGGTAGGCTGCCCTTCGCGTTCACGGAAAGCGACATGGTGAATTTTCTTCGAGTGTCCCTTTAATGACGACAAAACCTTGTCCGTACTCCTGTCGTACAGTTGCACAATCCCGTCATTCCCACCGGTCAAGAATTGTGTAGCATTCGCGCTCGAAAGGGCGATGGACGTGATTCCAGCAGGAGAAGCAGAGTGGAGGGAAGGGATTGTGTGTTTAGAGGAGTAATTTTTGACTTGAGCCGGCGTAGCAAAGCCTGGTGGTACCTTGCGCTTTTTGCGGACGGCGGAGAGTGTCTGGTGAGTTTCATCTATCTCGGCGATGACCTTCTCGGGCAGGGCATTGCCCGCAGGGGCCGTTTGGTCAGACATTTCGACATCATTGCTAGAGGTGGCGGGAATTCCCATGGAGGCTTGGACATTGACAAGGGCCCTACATACGCGTTGGTTGAAGGGAACTCGTCGTGAGCGTAAAAAAAACACATACTCTCGCGCAGCGTCGCGCTCCCGCATAAGACGCGCAATAACACGACTGGCAGCATCTTGACTGTAGAGGGCATAACTCAACTCCTGGCGAGTCGAGTTGTACTGCTGCTTGAGGGTGAACGTCTCGAGGACAAGCGCGTCCCATTCATTTTGCAGGGCAGTCAACAGCGCAGGTATGGATGAGTGAGTCGGAGGCCGAGGAACGGCCGCACCAGGACCTTCAAAAAAACTTGAGCATTGTTCACATTACGAGGAGAGGGATATACGTACTGGCTTTGACAGAAACCAAGTCAGACTCTTCCAGCTTTTCGCCTGTTACGGGGTCTGTGCCATTCTCCGTAATGTACTTTTGAACGAGACGACGCTCATAGACATGACCCGATTTTGTAGAGATGACCGGGTCTTGTGGGGGTTCACCAGAGATGGCACAGAAGAACATGACGCGTACCCGTGAGGTCGTCGTTTGTTGTGCTGGTGAAGAGGTGAAACCGTAGATGTAAACAAGTGTCAACATCGTCCCTTCCTCCACCCAACTGAAAAAATGTCTGAAAAGCAGCAGCGTCTCGTTCTGTCTATTATCGACTTTCTCAACCAGTCTATCAATGATGGCACCGTCCGGGAAGAGGACAAGGAAGGTCTTGAAGTTGCAGGTGCATATACTCGGCGCTCCCTTCTTCGCCTTGACCCATTTATCCCCTTCCTATCTAGTTCAGTGTATCGGAGAGGCATTCGGCGTCGATCCAACGGACCAAGAACAAGCGGATCGTTTAAGTGTTAAGCCTACTACTCTACAGAGCATTTTTGAGGTCTTTCTCAAGACCAAGGATAAGATCAGTTCGATTGGTCAAGTACCCCCGAACACCTCTTCAGCCGCCCCAGTGTCGCCCTCAGCGGAAGATAAGGATGCAGCAGAGAAATGCAAACAGAAAGGGAATGCATTTATGACTACCAAGCAATATGACAAGGCAATTGAAGCGTATACCGAAGCGACCAAGCTGGATCCTTCAAACCCCGTCTATTATTCCAACCGAGCCGCAGCACATTCTAGCAAGGGCGATCATCTGACCGCCGCCATCGATGCCGAGAAAGTGATTGAAATAGACCCTAAATTTACCAAGGGCTATTCTCGCCTAGGGTGCTGGGCTGCTGCTAGCCTTCGAATTGGAATATCCTATCTGACTTTCCTACGTACAGACATGCCCGCTACAGCATCGGCGACTATTCAGCTGCTGCTGACGCCTATCGTCGTGGTCTTGAATTAGAACCCAACAATGCTACTATGCAAGACGGCCTTCGAAACTCGGAGGCCCAACACACAGACGAGGATGTGGATATGGCAGCACCCAGCGCGGCGCCAGCTGGCGGACTGGGCGGATTAGCTGATTCGTTAAGAAATTTGGGCGGAGGTGGTGCAGGTGGTGCAGGTGGCATGCCTGACCTTGCGGGCATGATGAACAATCCTGCGATGATGCAAATGGCGCAGCAAATGATGGCCAATGGCGGATTGGAAAGAGTTATGTCGAATCCGACTGTTGCCAACATGGTCAGTTGCATCAATTTGCGCCCTTTGAGCGGTTGCCTTACTTTGTCTGCGCATTACCAGATGAATCAGTTGAACAGTGGAGGCACCATGCCATCCATCCAAGAACTCATGGCAAATCCAGAATTACAATCACTGTGAGTTCGCCGATCGACAACAAGCTCACGTATTTATTACATTCCCAGGGCCAAACAATTTGCGGGCAATGCGAGCGGTCAGGACGGTCAGACATGACGGTCGGCGTCGCATTGACCTGCGTGGTGGGTGATATGCATGTATTTAGATTTAGTTAATCTGTCGCAGTGATACATTGAAGATGCCAGTGGAAGATGTATGCATGACATCACTAGCGCAACCTGGACTTTATTGAAGAAGTTTATTTCGGCTCCAATTTCACTGTGGCGTCAATTCTCTGCGACGAGAGTTCTACACCATCCGTTGTGTAACGGATAATGTCACTGAAAACATAAGAAGTATGTGGGATTATTACAACATGCGCAATTTGGTGCTGTTTTGGGTGGATCCCACTGGTTTAGTCTTTACGCGTATCAAGACGAGCCGATACTACACTCAGCTCAGCAAATGCACTCTAACCCCGGCAGCATCACAACGAACAAGATGTTGCATCCGGAAAAAAAAAGTCAAACCTGTCAACACCCATGATTCAACTGGCGCTGTGCAACCACAGCCGTCCTCAGATGGGAAGAGGGAAGGGCAATTGCCTGGCTAGTCGATATACGTCACATCGGATCCCCCTTTAGATTTTTTCTCTGTCGTCGGTGGCGATTGTCTTCAGGCCGTTTAGTCTGATGGGCCCGTCATGATCTTGGAGTCTCATGCAGCGCCGCCGCCGCCGTTGCTACCATCGCTAACTCAGTAACCTGCCGATGATGGAGGGTACTAATTAATCCCCCAAAACAACTCGCCTCTTTCTTCTCTTCGATGCTATCTTTATGTGGAACGCATACACACGGCGTCTTCCGAATCTTCGAAGTTTTAAAACATCGTGAATTTTGTACAATCAAGAAAGCGTATAAATTACTGACGGGGCAGTAAAAAAAAACGAGGTCGGAATTACAACAATTCCTCACTTAACATAAGGAATTAAAAAGACGTTTTCTATGGTATGACGTGACCTTTAGGTACTTGCTGCTTGCCGTTGCAGTTTCTCTGTTACCTTACGCGCGAGCGTGGGGGGCACACTATCCAGTTGTGCAGGAGATTTATGAGAGTGACCCTGGATACGGACGCGTGTTCAAGCACTATACAGCTTATCCCGAGCACGATGGACTCACGTGAGAGAGATGATATCGCAAACCGCTAAGTTGCTTGTATACTTGCGGACAATTCGCATGAGGACAAGGATGAGTTCTCGCAGGTCGTTTCTGCTTCCTGGGCGTCTCCGATTCAGGAGGTTGGGCAGTGGAAGGGACTGTTGATGTGAACGAAGTAATGGCTTGCAAGAAATGTGCCTTCGAACTATCATGAAAGCATCTTAAGTGTCACCGGTCACCCGGCAAATTCGACTGGACCTACACTTGTAAATGGTATTGTAAACCATTGACGCTCTGGAATGATATGAGAACATCTCAGACAAGAGGTAAAATGTGAATGTTAACCTTCCAAGTCTTGTTGCAACCTGGTAATCCGCATCGATATGGTTTATGTTCAGGGAATTCGTCCGCAACATGGACAGTTCGTATGTGATCTGATAATTCCTTTGACGTAACAAACTGGACTCCAGTGGTTGAATCGTTGGCCAAACAGCGCTGATGACCGCACGCATACCCTCGAATCGCCAGACTAGATCATAGATAACATTAGCATGGAGGTAAGATTAAAAGAGTATTATTGCTCACTCCGAACTCGTAGCTAAAGTCGAAGAAAGTCTAGGGAGCCTGCGATCCACTGTGATTGCCTCTGTCGATTGAGTTTGTTTTGATGAATGTTCTACTGGAGATGCGGTGACTGGAGAACCGGTGACCGGAGAACGTGAAACCGGCTCTGGGGGGATGTTTCCGAGAATTGGCGATTGTAGCCGATGGTTATCGTAATCCGACATGGTACCCTCGGGATCTTCAAGAGAGCACTCGCTGATGTTATTGGTTTCCTCTTCGGGGATATCGACATCAAGTTGACTGATTAATGCAGGGTCCATCTCGACATCACGTTGTTCCGCGGAGGCAGAGCCAGAATCCGATCGCGTATCGGGATCAGAATTGATGTTCGTCTGAAGTTCTAACAAATCGGTTTGCATAGGCATTTCCGGCGTCTCATTGTAGGATAATCCTTGAGCCTGTTCGAGTGCAGAGAATACGGGATCGTATGAAGCAGGATATCGATAAGCAGAGATCATAGATGGAGTAGCACGAAATTCGCCCCCTTCGGAGAGCGGCATAGGTATAGTTGCGCGAGGCAAGTTGGGGGACTGTTGAACTTGTAACTGCTCCACAGCTGAGGATGTCAACCCCGGCAGAAAATCCAGAGGAGGTGGAGGAGGCCAATACTGAGATGGATCAAACATAGGCCACGAGGAAGACAGGTCTGTAGCCTGAATTGATTCAGAACGGGCAGAAGCTTGGTGGAGACGGGACAAAGGTAACTCTGTCGGAGTAACTTCTCGAATAGCTGGAGATCGTTTCCTCTCAAGCAGTCGCCATCTAGCAATCCCGTCAAGCATGAAAAAGACACACGGGAAGGGCGCCATGCAGACCTGTTTCGACAGCCCAGACTGCTGCGCTGGAGCTGTTGGCCCACCTGCACCCACTTGCCACCTAACTGTCCATACAGCTGAAGCAACTTGGCGTCTTCGGCCTCTGTCCACTCGTCCTTCTTGAGAGCCGGATCAAGAGCCTCGCGATATCGTTTTGAGCATGCATCATCCGTCCTTCCAGGTATTTGCCTGGCTATGACAGACCACTTGGTACCGTGGAGCCTGTAGAGAGACATCAACTTCTCATCCTCCTCTTTGGTCCATGCTGATTTCTTGATCGATGGTGACAGCGAGTGAAGCCATCGCTAGACGGATGTCTCAGACGGGTTCGCCAAAGGAAATGATAGATGATGATGGCAAAAACATACCTTTCGGCAAGCCTTGTTTGTACGACCGGGAACACGTTGAGCGATAGTTTTCCAATCAGCTTCACCATCGAACTCTGCAACGGCTTTGGAAAGGAGGAGATCTTCATAGGCAGACCATGGACGACCAGTGATCCTTTCGGCCATTCGACGAGAGCAACGAAAGGAGAGAGGCGAGTGCGGAGAGGCCACTCGAGCCGTGCCTGACTAGCCTGACTTGTAAACCCGCAAAGACTTTCAAATTCGGAATTTGATGATGTCGGTGGAGGTAGCGATTATGTAATCAACCCCCGTCTCTTCATGTCTCTCGTTCAGGGTTATTCCTCAGACGAAGATGCTGTCATTCACGGCGACGCTCTCAACCTCGTTGCCGTCTCGTCATCAAAAAGGCCTAGATTTCAGGACACACCGTTGAACACAACCCCTCATGCTGCTCCAGATGTTCTTGCACAGGTAGGTTTCCTTCACTCACAACGCGCTTTTTTTTGGTTAACGCGAACGAATTGATAAGGACCCACTCGACCAAACCTCTCTTATAACACGTCCAACAGACACGCAAATGAACGTGAATATCCCTTACAGCGACATGACTCTTCCTGTCCAAGGTCCAGAGAACCCGTTCGGTGACCGGAATCGGTTCATGAACCAGAACGCGCTCGCTGGTCACGTCGAGGAGCAGGCTATGACAGAGCACTCGTTCCGCACCCAGCATCTTACTCATTCTATTTACGGCTATTCTCAAAATCCTTCCGTGGATCCGAGTGCCCCTGCTATACTAGGTTCGGTTGAAGCAGCCCAAGCAAACAACTACGCGATGCTGGATTCTGTCCGCATCCCCCACGCAAAGCGTAAGGAGTTAAAACGCAAGCGAAAACCGAAAGGCGATCTTGAAGACGTTGATGGTGACAACGCCTACGTTGGCCCCTGGGCATCTTGGTCTGGTGAAGGCCCCGTGGATCTTATACCAGAGGGCGAAGAGGAGGCCGGAGATGACATGTCGTCCGAATCCGAGGCGGAGGACCCCACCGTTAAAAAGCCAAGGCCAAAGCGTGGTGCTCCAGGCCAAGAATCCTCTGTTTTCCATGGCAAATCTATGACCGACTATCAGGGCCGAACCTATATTTCACCGCCGCTCGGGGATGCTCCGCACCTCCAGTCGGAGCCTGGATCACAAGAGACATTTATTCCCAAAAATTGCATTCATACTTGGACCGGACACACCGCTGGTGTGTCTGTGATTCGCTTATTCCCGGAAACCGGCCACCTCTTGTTGAGTGGGTCGATGGATACAAAGATCAAGGTATTTATTGGACTTTTTTGATAGTTAGTCTCATCTGATGCTGTCCTGACTAGCTTTGGGACGTGTATACGCACGCTAATTGCCTACGTACCTTCCACGGTCACGGAAAGGCAGTAAAAGACGTGACTTTCTCTAATGACGGGCGACGATTCTTGTCATGCGGATACGATCGCTATATGAAGTTGTGGGACACCGAAACAGGACAGTGCATACAGCGGTTTAATAATGGCAAGATTCCATACGTTGTGCGCTTCCATCCCGATGAAGATAAGCAAAACATATTCCTGGCGGGTATGTCAGATAAAAAAATTATACAGGTATGAAAGCTACTCCGTCTACGAAATGTCCCTTAACCTTTCTTCAGTACGATATGAACAGTGGTGAGATCACCCAGGAATACGATCAACACCTGGGACCAGTGAACACCATTACGTTTGTCGACGAAAATCGGAGATTTGTGACGACTTCCGACGACAAGACAATCCGAGCA
This sequence comes from Russula aff. rugulosa BPL654, assembly GCA_022496225.1. Classification (NCBI taxonomy): domain Eukaryota; kingdom Fungi; phylum Basidiomycota; class Agaricomycetes; order Russulales; family Russulaceae; genus Russula; species Russula aff. rugulosa BPL654. Next base: position 125,333 of record WTXE01000017.1, read on the forward strand.
TGGGATTTTGACGTTCCTGTCGTAATTAAATACATCGCAGAGCCACATATGCACTCAATGCCGGCTGTCACTCTTCATCCTTCCAGTATGTCTGTGCTTGACAATTCTCTTGACAGTTCTAATGCGGTGCAGGGAAATACTTTGCTGCTCAGTCGTTGGATAATCAAATCCTTGTTTATAGTACAGACAACTTCCGGCAAAATCGCAAGAAGCGATTTGCTGGCCACTCGGTTGCAGGGTACGCCTGCCAGGTGGGCTTCTCCCCAGATGGAAAATGGATAAGCAGCGGGGACGGTGAGGGGAACGTTGTATTCTGGGACTGGAGGACTGGACGTATAAAGTCACGACTACGTGCGCATTCCAAAGTGGTCATTGCACACGAATGGTTGCCCCACGAGACGGTTTGTTGATCTTGCTACTCTTTTCCTTGTCAACTAACGACCAGGCATCTCTAGTCGAAAGTTGTTACCGCATCCTGGGATGGGCTTATCAAGCTTTGGGTAGGTCTAGCTACCTCCGTGAGACTTTTGGCTGACCAAACTGTAGGACTAACATACCGGCACTTTAACTGCGTTTATGTACTATTCCGTGTAATCGCAATTACGCCTATTCTGTCAACGACCCTGTTTTCCTGGTGGATGATATGATCTGTCTTCACTCCCTTTGGCCTAGTGTTCCTGCCCCGCTGCCGCTCCTTTAGAGTACCACTCTGTCCCTCTTCGTTCTACCCGCTTCGACTCCAACTAGTTCCATCTAGTAACGCTGGGTCTAGTAACGCATAGACTCCATGTATTTAAGATACAAGTGAGACAGTCCTTCAAAGGAAATGCGTATGCACACCAGGGATGTTGAGGAGTAGTAAGATCAGGATTAGGGCGCTCCAAGTCATTCGGTGCAAACCTTGATTGGCTTGGGGTGGCTTCTCCCATTGGTCATACGGTGACGTGACAGTTTGTCATTTGCCAGCGATACAGTGCAGTAACCCAGACTGACATCTGCAGGGAAGTCAATTTCAAAAAATGAATAAGCGCCTAATAGTTGCCGGTGCGACCGAGGCTTTGCGGCAATACCGTTTCTAACCGTAATGATTCCCCAAACGGGACCTCTGCCAGGGGGACATGCAATGCACGAATTTGTTGCAAACTTATAAAAAACATACTAGTATACAGTACTCCAACACTTTGCGGAAACACCATCAAAGCCACCTGACCCTGAAAGACGAAAATGGAATGGAACACGCCATCTTTGAGGGAACCACATGGTGCTCCTGCCAAGGCAGGAAATGCACAAATCGGGAGAGAAACTAACCAGCGCTCTCATCAAGTTTCCTCTCCAAGTCGTCAGCTGTCACTTTTCCAAAGTCGCATCCCAACGGGCATACTGACGCAGGGGAACACCCGACCAGCGGCTGTGGATATGCGATTTGAAGGAAATGGCCATCATCGGTGCTGTGCCGGATCATGGGTTACTAGTACGGTTGGCACAGGATTTATGAGGTATCCAGCCTGCTACGAATCCACGGGTCAGTGGTCGTGAAGGCGGTGTTTGGGCAGTAGTTCTCAGTCGGTGTGCCAGTAATGATCAATCACAAGACGGTGACAGAGAAGGTATCTATGACCTCGGACGAGGAAAAGGTGTTACGAAAAATAGAATCAGGACGTTTAGAAAAAAAATTAATTACATTACGGGCATGCTGGTGCCTGTTGCCTTCTCTATCCTGTGTGAAACGCGTGCGCTCCGAAATGGTCACTGCCCACCGATGGGATATATAAGCCAACCCATCGCCGCTCACACCTCAATCCTGCTCCCACCTCAATATCCACTTAGACACGATGCGACTTTCCCATATATCTCCGTCCTCTTCTTGCTCGCCAGTCTCATCTCAGCCGTACCAGTATGCCTTTCTTATGCCTTTTCCTCATACAGAAAGGAGTACACTGAATACCTTGCGCTTATAGGCTACTAGACCCGCAAGACACTTAATCTTGGTGAGTCGCCGGCAGCGTTGATGAATTTGAACACTTTCTAACCAAAGGCATACCATCCAGCGACTTGGTGGTAATTCAGAGCCAGATGGTCAGGACTGGAAACGGAAAATCGGAGTTGAGGGCCACCACTTCTTTGACACTGCATACAAGGCATTGGTGCGCATGTCACCAACCATTTTATTTCTCGATGTTTTTTGACATTTGTTCTATGGATTCCCAGGTCGCTTGTCAGCGATTGTTTCTCTCCCTCCGGGGGAGACTCGGGAAAACTGATGGGCCTGTACCTTGTCAATCCGCGGATTTATGATCGCCATCTCCGCGGGCTATCCATGTGACGCCAATTATTCGATTATTATCTCCATGTTTCAGGGTGTATTTTTGTGGCGGGGCGTATCCGACTCGTTTTCTCCTTGATATGGGTTTACGAGGCTATAGTTTATTTTCTTTTGAGATTAGATATCGATGTACGAATCAGCGAGATAAGAGCATGTATTTGACGCGATCTGTCACATTCTGTCACACCCATTTACTGTTACGTATTGATACGCGTCGCGTCCCAGGCGCATTACTGCTCACACACACACGCCATGTCGCTCCTCGATGAACCCGTTCCTCAAGATGATCTCATGCTTGAGAGAACTCGCATTTTTGAAGAGTTCCTTACAGCCGAATCCCCCATCTATAGCTACAAAGATGACATTCTCCGTATGCTTCGCCTCGAGCACTCTCGTCTAATAGTCAACATCGACGATCTACGCGACTATCGACGCGACTTTGCGGACGGTCTCCTCAAGCAACCCGTCGATTTTCTTCCCGCTTTTCACGACGCTCTTCTTAATGTCATACAGCGAGTACATGATATCGACAAGCACGACGTCGAGGGCAAGGGATATGGCATTGGCTTTAACGGCTCCTTTGGCGATCACCACGTTAGCCCTCGGACCCTCCGAGCCTCTCACCTTGGCCATATGATCTCACTCGAGGGTATTGTCACACGCTGCTCCCTCGTCCGTCCAAAGATGCTCAAGTCTGTCCACTACTGCCCCGATACCAGTCTTTTCCACGCGCGTGAATACCGCGATGCCACATCCTCCACTTCCAATCTCCCCCCACTTCTTCCATCACGCCACAGACAGATGATCAAGGACATCCTCTGCAAATTGAGTACGGGTTCAGCACTTTCAGGGATCATCAACGCATCAGCATCCAGGAAATGCCGGAGCGGGCACCGGCAGGCCATTGCCCCGCAGTACGGACGTGATTCTGGATGATGACCTGGTAGACAAGTGTAAGCCGGGAGACAGAATCCAGCTCGTCGGCATGTATCGCAGCGTTGGTGGCGGTGCCACGGGAACGTTCAAGTGTGTTCTTTGTCGCATTCCGCGTTTTACCAATTAACTGAACCTTTATTCTTTATTAAGGACGCTCATTACCGGCAATAACATTGTATTACTCTCATCAAAATCTGGCGGAGGAATCGCTCAGACGCCTCTGACTGATTCTGACATCCGGATGATAAACCAGCTCTCAAAACGTAAAAATATCTTTGAGCTTCTCTCACAATCCCTTGCACCCTCTATCTTCGGCCACGATCAGATCAAGAGAGCCGTGTTGCTCCTTCTACTCGGCGGTGCAGAGAAGAACCTTCCGAATGGTACTCACATCCGTGGAGACATCAACTTGCTCATGGTTGGGGATCCTTCGACCGCAAAGTCACAGATGTTGCGCTTCGTATTGAACACGGCTCCGTTGGCAATTGCCACAACCGGTAGAGGTAGTTCTGGAGTTGGTCTCACGGCAGCTGTCACTACCGACAAAGATACCGGGGAGCGCAGGTTGGAGGCAGGGGCCATGGTCCTCGCCGATCGGGGGGTAGTCTGCATAGACGAATTTGACAAAATGTCGGACATTGATCGTGTCGCCATTCACGAAGTCATGGAACAGCAAACGGTGACAATCGCAAAAGCTGGTATTCATACCAGTCTGAATGCGCGGTGTAGCGTTGTAGCTGCTGCAAACCCAATTTATGGACAGGTGCGTGCGCTCTCGTGCTCAGTCCCGATTCATTGCAAGTTGAAGCCCTTTCGCAGTATGATATACACAAGGATCCTCACAAAAATATCGCTCTCCCCGACTCACTACTTTCTCGGTTTGATCTGTTATTCGTTGTGACCGACGACGTCGACGAAACAAAAGATCGTCTGATTGCCGACCACGTACTACGAATGCACCGATACCTTCCTCCCGGCGTTGAGGAGGGCACACCGATCCAAGACAACCTCTCTCAGCTCCTCTCTGTCGAAAATCCTGCGGCTTCCCTGAATATGAACGAGGCAGTCGAAACCAGTCCGTTCGAGAAGTACGACCCTCTCCTTCACGTCGGAATGACGGCCGGAAAACATCCCAAGACGCGCGCGGGACAAGCAGCAAAGAAGGTCGAGGTGCTCAGCGTGACGTTCATCAAGAAATACATCCAATACGCGAAAAGCAAGCCAGCGCCTGTTCTGACACCGGCGCAGCAGACTGGATCGTCGGGCTGTACGCCGAACTACGAAACGAATCCGCCGAGGACAACAGAAAAAAGGTGAATATAGACCTAACCTTTTCTTGTTTTCCCGAGCTGACCGCGAAGCGCGCGTTCTAATGATAGACCTCCCCTTTAACCGCGCGTACACTTGAGACCCTAATCCGCCTAGCTACGGCCCACGCCAAGGCACGTCTGTCGCCAAAGGTCGAGGAAAGGGACGCCTCGGCGGCCGAAGACATCCTACGATACGCTCTCTTCAAAGACGTCGTCAAGCGCCAACGCCGAAAGAAACGCAAGCTCAACCATGGCGGTGCTTCTGGTCGTCGCGGCGATGGTGATGAGGAAGAGGGCAGTGACGAGGAAGATGACGAAAATAGCGAGGAGGAGGAGGAGGAGGAAGTTCCGCCCGAGCGAATGACGGCACCTGCAGCAGCTGTGAAGAAGGCGGCGGCGGCGATGCCTGGAAGGGCGAGGGGAATCAGCCAAGATCCTATCTGGGGCGCAGCTGCCAACTCCGCCGAGACCCAAAGCGAAGATGTCCAGATGCAGATGGATCTCGACCCGTCGACGACGACCGTTCCCATCACCGCGCCCGATGATCGCAGCGGTATCAGACCAGATCGGTGCGTGACTGAATTTTGCCTTTACTTTAAAAAGAGTCTTCTATCTATCTCTCTCTCTCTCACACACACACTCCGCAACCAAACCCCGACGTGTGCTTCGTTTTATTTTTATCCTTTCCTGAACTTGACTGGTGGTAGTGGTGCTGATGCTGGTGCCGGGATGCTCATCAAATCTCTTTTTTTTTCTCTCCCCCTTCTAGGCTTCAGCTGTTCCGAACTAGAGTTGCCCGTCTTTGGGCAACGAGCTTCCAAGACGACGAACAGGTTTTCTTGGCCGACCTTGTGCAAGCTGTCAACGAAGGCCTTGGCAACGACGTCCTGTTTGGTACGTCAGAAGCTACGATGCTCTGTCAAGCTATGACAGAGGCGAACGAGGTTATGTTGAGCGATGGCATCGTGTACAAGATATAAATGATAGTACTTACTTATACTTATTTCCGACCTGAGATGATTCGCTTGTGACATTGGCCATTGGCTCATTGTAATTAATGCTTGTAAACCTACAGTGGGTGTGCCTTGGTGGACGAGAAAACGGGTTAGCGATGTGTGAGATAAGATACGTGCCTATAATCTATGCATGGGATCAGGTACTGTCGGTATCTATGACCGTTGTTGGACTGAGTGCAGTTGCAATTCACACGGCACATGTTTCAAACACTGCAGATACGACTAAAGTTACGGCTATGCAGCTTTACTACCGGACATATTATAAAAAATGCGCCGCAGTCCGTTGCGGCGGATGGGCCAACAGAAACGGTGACGGAAGATGTGTGATATCATAAGTTACAAAGCGTATGGCCTGGCCGTGGGATATAGGTTCATCCGCCTCCGTGACAGTACTGTGTCAGACTCAAAGTGGACAATCCTCTCTCGTCCTTGCAATCATGCGGATTTCTCGCGACTGAGTTCCACGCCATCCATCAACTCCACCATTCTGGCCTCCCATTCCTCCAGACCAACATCGTCGAATGAAAGCTTGAGAATCCGCATCCATAACTCACCATCTGCGCCTAGGATGCGACCGGCCTGGACCAGTCGCCTCCAAGGCACTTCAACACGCTCCCCTGCACCTGGAAGAGCAAGTCGACATGTCTCAACCCACAACTCGATTTCGCGCTGCAGGGCTTTGCGCTCGACGTCAGTGACCTCGCGCGGGCGACGGTAAAGAATAGCGCGCTGAAGGATGTGCGTATCTAGATGCGACCCGATGCGCCGGTATATCGAGTTTATGTTGGCCCGTGGAAGAGTGCGACGTAAAGCAGTCAGGTGCGATGACAAGATAGAGAGAGCTGGAAGGAGAGTTGGGGAAATTAATATGTCCGACTGAGTTGTGACATCTCCCTGACTGGAAGCACCAGGTAAGTCATTCCCCACGAGAGGGAGTGTGTGCCGGAGCGCACCTTGCAAAGTGAGTCTTCCACGCGGCCTCCACCTCTGTACAAATTTGCTGGACGATCATTTCTTCTGTCCTTATCACCAACTTTTCATATTGCTGTACGAGCTCTTCAAAAATGGTCCCGTCCACCGCGTCCAAGGACGGGTTGTTAAGATCAGGGAGGGAGGGATGTGTTTCTGCTCGGGCCCTGAGAGACGCCTTGTGGTTAATTTCGGTCCAAAGTTCTAAAAAGAACTGCATGACATGGTTAATTATTGGTTGTAAAATGTAGCCCGATGACCTTACCAAATCCTCGCCCCAGGCATCCATCGCCGTTGATATATACCTCGCACTAACAAGAGCTTTGCATAATCGCATAATACCTTCCACCCCGGCCGTTAACCGACCCCCAGAGTTACCATTCGACGTGGTTCCTAACGCACCCGGTACGACACGAACCAGGGAACTCGATAAAGACTCGAACGCATCCAGAGATGAGGAGATGCGACTATAATACTCCTCAAGTAAGGGTATCTGGGCGTCGATTAGAAAGCGGGTACGATGAGTGAAATTGGGAAGAGGCGAATAGCGATCTGTCACTTGTTCCACGAGCGCTTTCAACTGCCGTGCAGACACAGTCGGTCTGATGTCATTATTATGGCTTGCAGCATCGTCCGACTCGGTGGCATCGTCAGTCATTGACCAGGCGTCCTTGGCACCAAGAATTTCGTAGTACCGACTCATGGCGACTAAATATGTGTGTGCGTGAGTTAGCGACAAAGCACGCGTATCACAAAACACCAAACTTACACGCTTTCTCGCCTTCGACCCAACTGTCAAACCATTCTTTGCGCCCTAGAATGGTTTCACTGATCCCTTTCCATTCGGCGTCATCCGCGTTACGCCCTGAGAAGGTGCCGATTAATGAAAATCCGTCCTCACGCAGCGATGTATCAAAGGCTAAGGCCTGGTATATTGTATGAGCAAGGAGTGGAGGGTGGGACATAGAAAAGGCATGGTTCTCTTGATATGACGGGAAAGGATGGGTAGAAGACTGTGGGTGAACTCTCGCTAAGAGAATGTTAATAAGGCGAAGGAGTAGTCTCGTAAGGACCATACCCATGCGTTAACATCGCTGAATTTGGTGGATACGAGGAGACGTTGGACGACGGCATCGAAAAACAGTCGATGTTCGTGAGAAACATTGAGTATATGCGTGAAGTACCACTCGGGCTACACAAAATGAGAAAATATGAACGTAAGCGACGTAATAAATCGTACCTTGCCCAACTTATTTGTTTCTCGTGTACCTTCAAAGTGATATCTAAATCGTTGAGAAAGAGGCTGCACTAGGGCCTGAATAGGATAGAGGCCATCTTTTGCGGAGAATTCACCATCATCTGGATGTGATTTCTCGCCACTGGGGAGACGTACTAAGTGAAGGAGCCAAGGGAGCTAGTATAATACTTACATTGCCTGAAACTCAAGCAGTCTACAAAACGCGCTCTCAAAGGCGTTTCTGTGTTCTGGGCTCGCGGCAGCATAGTCGACTGGCATCGGCCAATGCAGGTTTTCTGAGGCGGCAAGCAAAGCACTATGCATCGAAGTCCGACAGATTAGAGAAAAATAATCATTCAACAGTAGAGCAGTGTACTTAGAGAGAACGGCCCTCATATTCAACCATGTTCGCCTTTGTGTCTCTTCTAGAAAGGACACCAACCGTAAAGAAACGTTGGCCTCTCCCGCATCGCTGCCCGGTGGCGAACAACCTTGCTTCACGGCGGAAACAAAACCTCGTAACGTGTGATACTTAGAGACGTTGATCGGATGGTCAGATCGATCAGAGCTAATTTCTGCTGCAGCAGATTCACTGGGGAGCGGATTTGAGATTGCAGACGTGCGTGAGAAACGTTGGGGCACACCTGAGCTGCAAGGCTCTGTGAATGACCTGAACATATGCCTTTATGCTTTCCTGCTCTCGTAAATTCCTATGCATTGCTTCTAGATCCTCTAAAAGCGTCGGAGGCTCATCCGGCTGGGAATGGTCCGAGAGAAGTTGTCCGAATAGTGAAGTGAGTTCATCGGCCAAAGAATGCCCGAGGAGGGATAATTCCTGGGCAGAGTGGAGACGAAGAGACGCCGATGTGACCTGTTCAGACCTCAGTTTCTCGATGTCCGAGTTTGAAGCAGTCATCTGAACAAGGGAATGCGCTCAGAATGTGTCCGGAGGGACGTCGGTTGTACGCACTGAGCTTCGGAGGCTGTCTCTTTCATGGCGTATGCTTTGGAGGGCGTCCTCAAGCGACGAGGTTGGTTGAGAGAAAGGATGGTTATCATTAAGGTAATTTAGTGCCTTTCTTCTGGATGGATTGAGGTCCGGCTGAGCGAGATATTGGCTGATTTGGAGTGAGACGCTGGACATCGTCCTGGACGTTCGCTGCACGTGTCTGTATTTCACATGGCAGTTCGCCCAGGGTTAATAGACACATCAACGATGACGAGACAGCAATGACCGTCCTTTCCACTCTCAGACAACGCTCTCACCCTGCTTTCGCTTCCTTTGCTAACACTTATGCTACTCACAGACCTCTCATACAACGTATCCTCACCGCAGGCTTCATTGCACATGTCCTCGCATCAACCTTCAGCAGGTTATTGACCCGTCCATCTCCCGTCCTCATCCAAAGGAAAGGGAAAGGCTCGCGAGCAGCCTCCGTCTGCCGAGGCGGGAAAGCCGCCCAGAGTTGCTGTACGCGCATATTCTTCGACTAGCTCTACATGTTTAACTCCCTTGTACCAGGTCGACGCGGTGTTCTATCAGAGGCTCTCTCGGATCCTCCGGCTTGTAATACCGAGTCTCCGCTCAAAGGAGGCCCTTCTGCTCGCCATGCACTCTAGCTTGTTAATATTCCGGACCGCAATATCTCTATACGTTGCCGCGCTGGACGGAAAGTGAGCTACAACATACCCGATCGTCGCTCTCATATATTGACCCGGGCCCTTTTAAAGGATAGTCGCATCTCTGGTGCGCGCACAAGCACTTCCATTTCTATTAAATATCCTTCGTTGGCTACTAGTGGCCATCCCCGCAACTTGGACCAACAGCTGGCTGAGCTATGTTCAAAATAAACTTGCCATAGCGTATCGCACACGCCTTACGGAAGAGGTACTGAAGCAGTATCTGGGACATCAACATGAAGGACCAGAGGGTAAAGTTTACTACAAAATTTGTGGGTACAAGTATTCTCAGTCTCCGTCGCTGTAGCTAACGCCTCTCCAGCCAATCTTGATGACCGGGTCAAGAATCCCGACCAGATGATCACCCACGATATCCAGAAGTTCTCAAATAGCCTTGCAGCCATTTATGCGAACATGGCCAAGCCGGTTCTTGATGTCATACTATACAACTACCAGCTCTCCCAGAATGTAGGCGCAGAAGGATTAGTCTTGCTTACTGTTCTCGTACAACTTTCCGCAGCTCTTCGTAAGGATTTTTGCGTTACCCCCCTTTTCGAAAGTCTAAGGTTTATGCGATATGCAGTGCGCAGGCTCACACCATCATTTGGGGCCTATACCTCAATGTCAGCTCATCTGCTGGGTGCTCTGCGTCACACACACTCAAGGCTGGTGGAATTTGCGGAAGAGATAGCGTTTTTCAGAGGCCAGGAGACTGAGAAGATGCTAGTCGAGCGCGAATATGCAGGTCTCATTATGCACGAGAACAGGGTTCTTGTTCGTCGATGGTGGCATGGTTGCGTTGAAGAGGGTATCGTTAAATGGTTGTGGGGTAGCTTTGGGGCAAGTTCAGTTGGTGCTGCTCACGGGTTGTTTGCTCATGCAGTGGGAATAGCTTGTCATTTGTGCAATCCCTGTCTTCTTCAAACTTCCTGGAATCCACAACACCGATTTGGGGAGTCGGACAGAAAGTGAGAATGAGGGTCCATAACATGTACCTCCGTGTGTCTCACCGCTTACTTGCATCAAGGTTTTGTAACGAACCGTCGTCTTCTCTTGTCCTCCTCAGGTAATGTTAGATCGTACAGTCTGGCTGGCCGTGCTGATTGTTGTCTCCAGATGCTTTCGGTCGGGTGATGTATTCCTACAAGGATCTATCTGAGCTTGCAGGTTACACCGCCAGGGTGTCTATGCTTTTAGATACCATTCAAGACACGAAAAGAGGCAAATTCGAGAAGGCCTTGGTCAGTAGCGCAAGTACGGAAGAGAATAGCAAGATTCTCAAGGGACGTGGCCAGATAATTCCGTCTGAAGAGATTCGATTCGAAGATGTTCCCATTGTCACGCCCAATGGCGACGTATTGATCAAAAGCTTAAGTTTTTTTGTCAAACCAGGGGTAAATGCCTTCGTCACATAATACCGTATTGTGATCATTAATGAGGTATTAGCAACATCTCCTCATCGTCGGTCCCAATGGTACGAAGATTTGTACTGAACGGACATCACCCGCTGAACTTGTTCTTAGGTTGTGGGAAATCGTCGCTATTCCGTATTCTAGGGGGACTGTGGCCTGTGTATGGTCGGTTGTCTTATTGGTATTCTACTTTCGGCGCTATAGCTTGATTCACAGGGGGAGTCGTGCACAAGCCACCAGCCGACCAGTTTATCCTCATTCCGCAACGACCGTATCTACCAATCGGAACGCTACGAGACCAGGTGATATATCCTCACAACAAATCCAAGATGGAGGAACGTAAGTTGGACTTACAATACCCCGATACCGAAATTAACGGGTGCTCTAGGCGGTGTGACCGACGACGATCTCTTGGGAATCCTTTCAATAGTGCAACTGGAAAGCGTGGTGGAGCGCGAGGGCGGATGGGATGCCGCGAGAGAATGGCGAGACGCGCTCAGCGGAGGTGACAAGCAGAAGATCGCATGGGCGCGCCTATTTTATCACAAACCCAAGGTATTGTGTCGAATTAATATCCTGAGGAATAAGCTGATCGGAGATGGACAGTATGCCGTACTAGACGAGGCCACATCTTTGGTTCCTACAGAAGTCGAGGGCATGATGATGGATCATGCCACAGAGCTAGGCATAACCTTGCTGACAGTTTCACATCGACCTTCTCTGTGGAGGTACCACGCCATGATATTGCACTATGACGGTATGGGGGGATACGTGTTGTAGGTCTCATTCTGGTTCGCGTAGTAGTGGCTCTAACGCTTACGTGACTTCCAGCACGCAGTTGGATGTGGAGAAACGGCTAGCGCTGCAAGAAGAAAAGCAAGCACTGGAGGCAAAGTTACTTGAAGTGTAAGTAAAAATGAATTTTAAACATGGACGTGTTTTGACGCGAGAACAGACCCAAGATGAGAACCCGTCTCTCAGAGTTATTAACAGCAAGGAAGGAGCAGGCAGCATAGGTTCGTATTCAGAGGGTGTACTGTAGCCATAAGATACCAACCGTATGTCCTATGGAGCTGTTTATGACGGCAAGATGTGTCCGTTCGACTGTAGTGATGTAGTGGATGAGGAGGGTATTGCAACCAAAGAAAATGGGAATGGTAGGATGGATGAGTAAAGACCGTACGAAGACTTGGCCTTTTTTGAGTGAGGCCGGGACTATGAAGCCCGGCAGACAAGCTCTCCACTGATATGCAGCTGCAATGCCTCTCTAGCTTCCAACCATTCATACTCCTTGTTTTTTGTCCGCACAACTGCGATCTCGCCCATACCCAACGGCTTGACGGTGTTTGCAGAATGGCCGGTACACAGCCTCCGGATCGCGCTGATATCCATGAATACGCGTTTGCTCGGCTTGCTGACGAGGTGCATATTTTCGAGCACTGGCCTGTCGTTTCTGTATTTGAGGTCCGCCCAGATTCGGCGTTGCGCCTCTCCAGCTTCCAGAAACTTTTCAGGGGAGGGTGCCTCGATTGTGCCGCGGGTGATATTGGTTAGGAAGCCCGCGCGGAGAAGGATAGAGAGAATGCCGAGGTTTTGAGTGGTATGGGGACGGAAATACGTGCATGGCGTGCACGAAAGGCGTTTTGGAGACGAGCGCAGAGGTCGTAAGGGAGCGGCATCGGGTTCGGGTCAAAGTTAGGGCAAGTTAGGGATCACCCGTGAGAAACGGGTTATCGTGTCGCCAAAGTCGCTCCGACGACCCGCCCATTGTCCGATAATTTTCGTTTAGCCTTCATTCCGTTCTCCTCCCCCTTCCCCTTATTTCTTCGCCTTTCTCCCCCTTGCACCATGCATTATTTCTCTCAGTCGTTCAACTATGAGTGTGTATCCATTCTTCTCTCGCACCACTTTAACAGGAAACTCACTACACCTTCCTCGCTCACTGTTCCGTAGTCACTCGTGGGCGCATGTCATCATTGGGATGTGGCACAAGTACCCAAATCCCCACTGTTCCCATGTTGTAACCGTGGATGTCATCGACCGCGCTGTAGATCCATCGACTGGCATCATTCGGACAGAGCGGGTGCTTGGGTGTAAGCAGAGGACCCCTACATGGATCGTTAGAGTACGTTCCCCACCGTCACATTCTCGATATTACCCTCAACGAGCTCATGCATTATATAGTTATTCGGTGGTTCAGAGGATGCGTTCGTTCGTGAGATCTCTTTTGTGGATCCATCCACACAAACAACAACAATCTCCTCTGTCAATCTCTCACTCTCACAATTCGCGACGTGCCACGAAAAGATTCTTTATTCTCCCGCACCTGATGGACGAACCGCATTTCACCAAACGGCCGAGATTCAGACACGGATGGTGATGTGGCGAACTGCGGCGGACAAGTTAGAAAATTGGCTTGCCATGCGCTTTGAACAAAACGCCCAGCTGGGAAAGGTCGGCTTTTCGGATGTGTTACGCCAACTTTGGGAGGATGCAAAAGACAAGAACCCAGCTAGCACACCAGCATAGATATTCTTTGCCTGCATAGACGTACTTTATGCGTACTTTAAAAGCTCCAGACGACTTGTCGGCACACTTCATATCATGGTACTTTATGACTTATTCTTTTCGCATTGTCCCCTTCCCCACTAGGTCATCATTATTCATTTAGATACTCGTCCGCGATGTTTTACGGTAGTGCAAGGAATATGAGAGGTGTCTCATTCGGGAAATATGGTATGCAATCACGTAATACAGGGTCTCCCTTGCCATCCCGTCCGCTGCTCTCTTCGGTCTCTTCGATCCCCGACTGTTCAGTAACATTCATTTCCAACGGCTATTGGGAGCTGTAAAATCCGTTTATCTCGTCGACAACGACAACAACACCCGAAATCTTAATTAACACAACACGAACGATCCGAGAGTGACCCTGAAGGAGGGAGGTTCGATCCCTTCAACTGGCAAATTTTCGTTGCTTGTACCCAAGCGATGGACGATTTTGTACACCACTGTCTCCGCGAACTCGCCTTTGACGGAGATCTCGGTGAGGTTTTTTACGTGATTCTTGAGTATGGAGAGCGGGCTGGTTCGAACCTGCTCATGGGTGTCGTGTCGTGTCGGCTAATCGCACATCTCCGTCCGCTTGACTAACTTGAGCCTTTCCAGGATGCCACCCTTCGCGACTCCGAGATTTTATTGCTAGCTATTATTCGGATTCCGAGCAAGTTGTCGATGACGCATACTTTGCATTCGCCTGGTCCCTCGTCGTCTCTCAGCCCACAGTGCGTGTGGGAACCGTACCAGATGGGGCTACCACAGAAGTATATATTGCACCCCAGCAAAGCCAGAAGAGGAAATCAAAGGGGAAGGGGAAGGAGAAAGATCAGGATCAGGATCAGCGTGGCGACACGTTGTCATCGTTGACCTTGCTACCCGACGCAAGATCAAGAACGCTCGAAGATCTACAGTTGCAGTATGGGAGGCGCTGAGAGTCGCAGTTGACGCGGAAACGTCGTTTGCCGCGATCATTGGCTCACACATTCGAGTGCGCTCTTTCTTTTTTTAGGTTGGGTTCACCCATTGATGCTTGTATGCGCACAGCCACCGAAGTTAACCCCAATGGTTTATACCGCACTGCAGTTCATCACTCGTGGCCGTGAACATGGCATTAGTACCGTGGACCTTGGCAAGAAAACAGGCTACGACCAAAAGACTTGCTTTTATCTGATAAAGCAGCTGCTTGAGCTTGAGCTTGTCGTGAAGCTCCGCCGTGGCGGCGTCGGCACCAACTTCTGCGTCCACAAGTACTTCTTCGAGCGCAGCCCATTGTGGCGGCAAATTCAAGATGAAGGGGTGAACCCACCCAAGGATATTCAAGAAGCCGACGTGGGTGGTCTCGACAACGAGGAGACTGCCTCGACACAGGATGGCTTCCAAGCTCCTGTCCAGTTTGATCCAATTGATGCTAGGCACCTGTCTAGCCTGTCTCTCATCCAGTCTAGAATCGTCAAACTCCTGAAGCACTCGGAGTCTCATACCCACCCTTCCAACAACCTACTTGTGACAATAGTGAGCACCCATTGAACTTGGATTTATGGTCATTTCAACCACCCGTTTTCAGGGGTTCTTGAACCCTACAAAGACCGACCGCCGCTTTTTCCAAACCCGGCTCCGCGAGCTTATTGAAAACCGTGTCGTGGAGAGAGTCATGGTACCCAGTGCGATTAGAAGTGGACCGGCGTCCGTACCATGCATCCGGTTAATCTCCAACAATGACGATGGGGCAAACCAGCCGAGTGAGACTCTCATTACAGGGGAACCTTCCACGCATGTTGTACCAGGTTCGTATGTTAGGGTCAAGCGCTATGTCCCTTACTAAGACCACCGTAGATGAACAGCCTACCACTCTCAAGTTGAACATCACGCTTCACAAGCAGATAATCGACCTGCTGGCAAATGCTGGTACAAAAGGCATGACTTTAAGTGTAAGCATATATTAGTGTCCCTGAATCGGAACAATAGTAACGCTCTCAGCAGGAAATTTCAGCAGAGCTTGGGAATTTTGATCGTCGTACGCTTGAACTACTACTGAGCAAAATGGACAAAGTTCCCCCACCGACACACCTTAGTGATCTAAGAATTATCCCGTTGATGGAAACGCATGGCCGTGAACGACGTTGGCGCTACTTCACGTTCGCATCCTATCGTGAGGTCATTGCCAACGAGAAATTGGACGACCAGGATGGACCCTATTCATCAGTTGACTTCTCCAATGTTGGAAATTTCGCGCCTTTCGTCGTAGAAGACTTTTACAGCGATGTTGTGGAGTTAAATCGCTTAATGGATTACGCATTCAGTAAAACTGGGAAGATGGCAACCCCCGCGACTGGGAAGAAGCGCAAGCAGGGTGAAGCTGGATTGGACGCCCTTGTCGATCAACCGCCAAGGAAGCGTGGAAGACCCCGCAAACACCCCGTTGAAGGCGCCAATGCAGCCGAAAAGGGCGCATCAACAAGACGCGATCGGGGCCAAAGTAACCCCGAGGAACGCCTAGGATCTACCCAGCCGGAAGGCACTGTTATCTCGAAAGACCTTCATTCATCATCACCCAAAGTGCCCAAGAAACGCGGCCGTCCGCCAGATGACAATCATGGCAGCGAATTTGTTCCTGAAGCATCGGTGGCTCCAAGAAGGAGAGGCAGACCTAGGAAGCAGCCCCAGTCACGTCCACCCACTGACGAAACAGGGCATACACCACTCCAAAATGTTATTAACTCCTCCGATGTTCACATGGCTCATCACCCCATATCTGAACCCATACCGCCAAATGTGAATATGAGAGAAGCAGAAGCAGGATCTACTCTCAATGAAGGCGACATCGCTCTGCAATACCCTGAATTATTAGTCCAACCCGATCTCACATCCTCCACCATATATGATCACCATCCAGTAGGGGACCCGGGAATGGTCTTGGGGATCATCAACGACAACCAGCTTCGTCCTGCGCAACCTGGTGATCCGAATACGGATCCAAAGCCAGTAGGAACGGAAGGCCCTGGAGAACTAGATGTCGAGGGGGGTGCACTTGGTCGGATGGATATATGTTCCGAGCCCTCTGTTTCCGTTGATGCTCCTTCAGGTGCGAAGTGTCGGGTCTGTGAGATGGGACACTGCGCCTAACCTCTGAATTGTCTTTAGCGCCGCAAAAGCCGAAAGAGAAAGCTGTAGTCCCGCATTCGAGGAGCAATGTGTCTTTGCTTCGTCGCGAGAATGAATTCTTAAGGATATTGGAGGAATCTGGAGGAATTGTGCATCTTGGTTCCAAAGAGTTTCTGGACGCACATATGGCCCTTTTGGATACGCTGGCCTCAGCTGGAGAACCCACGAGTGGCTTGGCCGGTCTCAAAATTGACAAGCGTACCATCGAGAGCACCTTCGAAAGCTTAGAGAACAGAGGCAAAGTCAAGGTCCTGAAGACGGCCATCTTCACCGTAACGGGTGTCCCGCGTCCTGCCCGTATCGTCTATTTGCCCACTGTGGCCAATCTCAGCTGGATACATTCCTCGCTGAAATGGGAAAAAGTCCTCATGGCACCCCCTATTCTGTTACCGGCTCAGTGGCAGCCAGCATTCCTCCCGGAGATCTGAAGACGAAGAGGCCAGCCCAACCTCTCAGACTTCTGCAGTCGGAGCGAGGAGTTGACAACATAGGACGTTGGGCCAGAAGCAGTGACACGGCAGACCAGCTATTTCAGTCTGATGACCAGACTATTCATGACGTACTTTTGACCGAGAGGACAACACTCGCGCAATTGTACGGATTCATTCCTGGTAAGATGGTGAGGGCAAGACAGCTTCACTTGGCTACTCTGGATGCATTCGAACCTTGTCATGATCCTCCGACCCCGGCCTTGGCAGCTAAACGCGTCGTAAAATTTTCTCAGTATTTCCAGAGTTTTCCTGTCGGGGTATACTGTTCAATTGTGTCTACCCTTGTACAGAGCGACGAGCTTTCTCAAATCCTATCGACGGAGGAAGGCCGGCGAACGCTAGTTAAAGATCTGCCCCAATCCCTGCAAACTCTACTTCAGATCGGGCGACCTCGTTCCCGGGAGCGTTTGCTGGACCTTTTCGAAATACTTCACCACCTGAATCTAGTCACACCCCTTCAACCCTCTGATTCACCAAACCCTCGCATACGCTGTGAATCGAATGGAGAAGGTTCATTTTCTTTTGGCACTTTTGAAGGCGACTTGTCATCTACAAGCTATCGTACAGCTCCCGATTTCTGGCTTTTTCATGACGATGCGGCCTTGCATCTCTGGGCGTTATCTACTGCATCGCCGCCTTTCTGGAAGACAGTTTCTGTGTCGAATCGCCTCGATGCTTCCAATTACTGGAATGAACTACAGTCTGCTTGCGAGAGCAAGGCGTTCGCCCAAACCGTGACGCGAGATAGTCCTCCCTTGCCCATCATCCCCGATTATTCCTTCGCGCGCGCCATTGTCCGTGATGCCTCTTGGAATAGGATGTACGACTTATCCTGGCATCAGCGCCAATACCTGAAACGATTCATCTCTCGTTGGAGAGATGACGTGTCCTTCAAGACGAGGAGGATGGCCCCACTTTGGAAAAGGTCTCATGGACCATCAGCGCGCCATTGTCTATTGTAAAAGATTTCCTTCAGAAGGAGCAGGCTTCCCAGCTACGAGAACTCGACAAG
Organism: Russula aff. rugulosa BPL654; assembly: GCA_022496225.1. Classification (NCBI taxonomy): domain Eukaryota; kingdom Fungi; phylum Basidiomycota; class Agaricomycetes; order Russulales; family Russulaceae; genus Russula; species Russula aff. rugulosa BPL654. The sequence continues at coordinate 143,437 of WTXE01000017.1, forward strand.
GCCAGATTGCGCACCCCAGGAAACGAAGGTGACGAGGAGCATGCCGAAAAGCTTGCACAGGAAAAGGAGTTGCTCGCGAAGAAGGTGGCAGATTCAAAGGCGCGGAAAGAACGGGAGTGGAGGTCTATATTAAATGCTGTCCATGCCGGGGAGCTAGAAGGCGCAGCGGTGACCAGAGTCGTGCGAGTCCGCAAGCGGTATTTGCAATCCGGTGTGGCCAACGACAGAAGCAGATGGGAGGGCGAACTGCGCGACGCTATCCGCGGACTTGGAGGTCATACAGAGGCTGTCTTGCCCTCTGCGCAGCGCGTAGCCCCCACGCGACCTTTGCAGGGCCTTCCATCTGTTCCGGTGGCTATACCACCACCGGAATCTACGACCTCTATGCCGTGCCATGCAGGACTTCCTCCGATTGTAGCGAATCAGCCAAGAAAGTCCATCGAGCAGCTCATAACAGAGCAGGGACCTGCACGCGAGGAAGCAAGGAAGGCGAAACGCAAACAGAAGAAGAACGAGGATGGTACTGGTACGTTCTTCCTGTTTGGCTGCTCACGATACGCGGAGATGTGTTCATGTTGACCCTGTTGTTTCCACTGCGAATACAGAAGAAGGAAATGGCGAGGACGATGATCAATCGCAGAGAAAGGGCGTTTTCTGTGGAACAAAGAATACGACGAACTCGTCCAGGACGCTCACGCCATTCTTAGAGTACGGTCACGGGATGTGGGCGGACGTATGGATTGGTTCGCGTTACGCCAAATCTTTCCGGCGGTTCCAAGGAACTCCCTGCGACAGCGCATTTCGAGTCTGAAGGAACTGCAAAGTAATGAGGTGTACATGAGGCGCCTCGAGGATCAATGGTATCGCCTTTGGAAACAATATCGGGGCACAGAGCATCTACCAGACCTCAACCCACAGAGTCAGACAGACTTCGACCTCGTTAAGCATTTAGAATTCCTCCGGAAATTTGTTGACAAGAATGCGCTGTACGTCCTACGCCACTTTTTGCTTCATATGAAGCCTGACATGAGACCGCAGGCGGGTCGGATTCCAAGAAACATCAACGACTCTGATGCTGCCGGAGTCGGTCTCTCAACTACACGCGGTGTGGGACGTTCTGTCCAAACCGGACAACGCGCCAGTTTGGGAATTTCTGTGGGACTCAAAGGTCGACGAGAACCGTGAAAGGGGGCTCCTACAGACGGCACTCACAACCAACCTTGATGACATCCCATTAGCCTGTGAAGGCTCAAACAGCAGTCAAGAAGTCCAGGTTGCCGAGGCAGCAATGAAGGTTTGTAGACCTCAACCTCGCATGGATGTATGTGACGCTGACCTCACCCATGGAAGATGGTGTTCGGAACTCCAAATGAGAATTACATGCCTTCAAGAGGAGCAGCTTTACTACGCTCTGTGGGAGAGGGAGCAGTATCAAAGGCGAAGGACAACCTCCTCAGCCGCGGAGTTCTATCAAAGGTTGTCAAAGACCCTCAAAGGCCCAGACCCGGACGAAATCTAAAAATATCTGAGATGTAGTTCTATCGGCAATCTGCCCATTTTTTATGTCTAACTGTTTATTAATTTAGTAACCAGAATGCCCTCGGTGGTTCAATACCTCAAGAAGTATTCCATGATGCAACGACGCTAGATGCGCTATACCAACAAGAAGCTTGGAGGGAATGGCCATTGCGGGCATCCGATGGTGATTTGGCTATGCTAGCCCAAATAACATCAGAGGGTCTTGTGAGTCGTTGATCGAGATCAAGAGATCGATTTACGATATTGGATCTCAGGTGGACTTTAAACTTGACACCACTGGGCCGAGGGCGGCACGCACAGTGATTGATTGGAACAGCAAAAGGGCTGGTGAGTCGAGCGTTTGTTTCCTACTGGGCGAAGACATTCCATCTAATGCGTCTCGTTTAGATGACGATCACATCGAGACCACAATTTACACGCGTTCACGTCTGTCTGGCGTATTTACATTGGACACAGAAAATGTCGAAGCGAACCAGACGTCCACGCCTTCAGCTGTGGAAGACGGTGACGAGGGCCACGGGAAAACAATGGAAGGCGCAGTTGCTTGCTGCCGAAAGTACTCCGATGGGCAGGTGAACTGTGACGTGTGCCTAAACACTGCCCTCAAAGCGTGGGTCGTCCAATCTGGCCCGATGGAGCAAGAAGTGTCCCGTCGCGTCCTAGCTGTGCTTGACGAGGCAGGTCCTGCCGGCCTCCACGTCAGTACTCTTATAGTAAGTGCTCTTTATCAATTTGAAGATGGTAAACCGAAGGCCGAGTCAACTCAGAAGAACACCATGGGAGCAGGAGGCAATGCGGAAACTGCTCTATCCGCGTTGGCCTCGCTGATGGACAATCCTATTCCTCTCGTCGTTCTCGTGGGTCATTCCCGGCCGCTGGTTGTGGGTGCACGCCAGTCAGTGGCTTGGACTGTTACAGTCAGTGAAGAGCCTTGGATACGTGTGCTTCCACGTCGATGGTTGGACGTAAGGGGAGCCAAAGTGCGAGAAACGTGGCGCGCTGCTATGCGTGCCGTTATGGGGATCCTTGTGTTCCGACCGGGCATCTCGCGGGTACGTAATTGGGAGAATGTTACTCGACACGGAATCTGATGGTTCGGAACGAATAGGCTGAGCTAGCGTGGCGGTTGCGATCGGTGTATGATCGATCTGAGGTGATGGACGTCTTAAAACAATTGTCCGAGACGGGTTTGTTCGACGCCGATTAAGTTCAAACAAACCGATTGACGAGTTAGGATTGGTTGCGGTTAGCGAGGAGAAAGAAAGAGAAGAGTACTGGTTTTTGGGAGATCAGAGATGGTATCAGACAGCGATGTGAAAAAGAACTAGATATCGTTGTTCATTCGCGGTCGCTTGGAGACCGAACGTGTGAACGAACCTGTCAAGTGTTGGCTGGCCTTATGTGATATGCCTTGCTTCCATGTGTTGGCTCACTCACTCTTTCTCTTATTCACACTCGGCTGGTCCGTTCTCTTACCCCGCAGCCCATAGTGCTGCCTCGTTCTTTTATTTTTATGCCCTAGCGGCATTTTTGTCTTTCTTTGAGGTGCGCTTTGGTACACCAGTACATTCTCATGCTTACCATTCTCTGCCAGGAATTCTCTTTGTTATGCATTTCAACCGCGTTTTTTCTGTACTGCCCGAAAACCTGAGACTCTTCGTACGTGCTCTCCTCGTATCCCGGGTGACTCTTCCGTATCATGGCATATATCCGTATCTGCATCGCATTTGATGATAACGGAAGAGTCATCTATCCCTATTAACCAATGTTCTAAGACGTTTTTTTTTTCAGTGGGAAAGGATCACCGCATCACGAATTGCCAGTATCTACTTGGTCTACTCTATCCTGAATTGTGTACTCCAGGTGGTATTTCAGGCCCAGGCGTTCTCCATCAACGCACAAGCGGACAGCTTTCTCTCCGGCCTCATTAATACCGGCAATCTCTCTCTCCCAATGGGTTTCTTCGTCCTCGATTCTACTAAGCTTCACTTTTGTGACCACGTGCCGAAAACCATCAACACAGAATCTTGTCAGATTGTTTGGGGTGGAAAAATTGGCAGTAAAGGGAACACTACTGCCTCTCCGTCAGGTAACAGAAGTACAGAATCTGTCACCTCGCCCACTCCCACGACCGCTATTCCCCTTACGCTCACGACCACTGTCTTGGCCATCATCACAAAGCCCGCTGTAATTCCTACTGTTCGCGCACTCGTCCAAAACGTCAGCACTCAATCGCACTACGACAAGAGGTTCTTACCCCGACCTCAAATTAGTATAAATGGAACCCAACGTACGTCATCGAACGGTCAAACCGGTGTGAAGTTGGCGAGTCTTGAAATCGGCGGAGAGGATATCACACTCGACAACAAGTGCCTTGTCAACCTCAAGTGGTCTGTGCAGACGTAAGTCCGGCCTAATTTAGTTGATAATAAGGACTCACACGTTCATGAGCTCTCAGGCTAAAAAACACGAAGCGCGAGGATATCGCATTCATTGCCTTCCAGATTTGGGTGTTGGGAATGTCAATTGTTGCTCTGCTTAACGAGTCAATTCCCCACATGTATGTCCACCCTTCCCCCCAATCACGAAGTCCCCATTTCTCATCTACCCAATATAGCTTCGCAGCTGTCCTTACCCACTTAACCGCAACTGCGTGGGCCGGCTTCCAGATTTTCAATACGAAAACATTTCACAGTGACTTCAAAAGGCTGACAACGGATGGTCCATGTCACGTCAACCTTCTTCCCAACTACTGGTCGTCACGTTCTCTTGCTGAGATCCCGAGCCTCGCTTTCAATGCAGCGGCTTTGTTTCTGTCCTGTTTCTTATCCTTCAAACTCCTCAAGGTGACTATAAACCAGGATCATCCTCGACAATACAACTGATGTTTGGACTGCTTTGTAGCTGTTCGGGTGGCAAACTTTCAAACGTGTTGGCGCCTCTAGGACTATTAACAGAGTATACAAGCTCGTCCTTATACTATCCACTGTCATTCAGCTTTCGCTGTTCTTCGTGGTTACTGCGGTGATTATTTGGCTTGATCAACTATACAATGGGCCATTGCAGTCTTTTCCAATAAATCAAACCTCTATCGCGCATTGCTTATGCTTGTTATCGCGGTAGGTTATCATTTTCGCACCGGAAGCTAGCTCATACGAACCTTTGTAGTTGCTTATTCCTTGGCTCTTGACGGCATGTATTATTTGTATCCATTTTTGTTGATCGCTGATGGCGCCATCTCAGGGCTGGTTTGCCGCGAGATTGGAGTGGAAGGTCCCCATGATCGTGTTCATCGTCCTGTCTGCTCTGTACCTCGTCGGGTGGAGTGCCATGTTTGACTCCCCGACGTTCCGATGGACTTTTGTCGAGTGGGGTTTCTTTGGCTCGATGGCCGCCAATTCTGCGATTCTTGTTCTCATTGGCCTTATCGTTGGTATCATGTGTCGCATGAACTTCGACAAGGGTTTGGTCCATTATCGTGAGTAGATGATTCTGCTTGCGTGATTCGTCGCATTCACCCACTCCTCCTAGTAAATGCGGAGGAACCAATTCCGGAAGACAGCTTCATTCAAAGGGACCCGGACGAGGAAAGCTTTCCGGAAGAAAAGTTTGACTTCCCTTCTACGCGCCATCCTGTTCCAACGTTTAACGTCCCATTTGGGTCAAATAACGAAGTCCCACTACCTCGCCAAATGGGTCCTCGATTCTTCAACCAGTCCGAGATGCCATTTGATGGACCAGTTGACACCGAAGCGGGCGCGAATTCGTCTCTCGACCACTCAACGCAGCCAAGACCGGGTTCGACTAGCCCGTTGACTAGCCATGCCAGCACGCACAGCACGTCGAGCCAAGCCAGTTCGACTGTGTCTATGAATGCGCCAACCATTGGACGGTCACGTTGGGTTATCGAATAATTCGTGTATTGTTGTATCCGTTGTAACATGCTACCGCTTAGCTACATAGCTTCCTTTGCGTATTTTATCGAAAGCAATCCAATCCCGCCACTGTATGTAATGTGTACCAAAAAAAGAAAAGAGCTGGAATGGTTGTGGTTGTATGAGAACCGATAAATTGCCACTGATACTCGAACACGTTCGGGTTCTGGAAAGTCCGAAAAGACCGAGAGCGTTAATCGATAGATTGCACGTTCGAGTCGCTCGGGTCGTAGACTTGAACGCCAAGTAATGAGCTCTCCACAGGGGGAGGATCTGGCGAAATGCATTTGATAGCCTCGACCTCTTTCTCCTGAATTATCGCCGCCTGTCGCGCAACGGTCGCGGACTCGTAAGCCTCCTCCGATGGCATTTCCGCCGGAGGACTCTTTGACATCTCGGTCTCGTCATATGTTTGCAATGCCTTGCGGAAGTCTAGCATCCATACATGATCCATTAGTTCGAATGCGCTTGGCCTCGTGGTTGGGTCCACGGAGAGACATTCTTTGATGAAGTTGATCCCTAATCCGCTGAGTTGGTCTTGTTCGGGAAGTGGTGGATGTTGTGTGGCGACGCCGATGTGGTACATGATAGTCCTGGAGTAATCGTCCCCCGAGGAGATACAGTAAGTAAGGTATTTTTTCTTCTTTTGAGTGTGCGGACGTCGCGGACGCCGCGGTGTATTACGCACCATTCGTTGTCTAGGTGACTCCATGGCTTCTTTCCCGTTGCGAACTCCAGTACAACGCATCCCATCGACCAGACGTCCATCGCACCTTGTCGGCCGCGGGTATCATTCTTGATGACTTCTGGCGACATGTACATTGGAGTGCCCGTTAGCCTGCTGCTCATGGAGATACCGAGCCCGCCACCGAAGAGGCCTTCTGCGGGACGACGAGATCGCATCATCGTACGATGGTTTCTGGCGAGTATCTTGGCTGCCCCGAAGTCGACGAACTTTATCACTCCGAGGTGGTCCAATAGGATGTCTGTCGAACACGGTGACGGCGGTCATTGGTCGTAGAGGACATATGGAGGGGTCTATACTTACTATCGGGTTTGATATCGCGATGTACGATGCCCTTGGAATGGAGATATGCAAGGCCTTCCAACATCTGCATGGTATAGACTTGTATGATGTGTTCGTCCTCGATACGTCCAAGCTCCAAGAGAGCCGCCAAGCTTCCGCCTTGACAATACTCCTCAAAGATGTAGACTTTGTCTCGGTGCACTTCGATCCCATAGTATTCGACGACATTGGGATGACGTAGCATCTCCATTACGCGAAGCTCCTCACGGATTTGTTGGTAAAGACTTGGAGAGCCAGAAAGCTCTTGGAACTTGATCTCCTTCACCGCCATTAACGAACCGGAATCCAAGTTGACAGCGCTGTACACGGAGCCGAACGCGCCTGCACCAATGAACCTCCCCTGCTGCCAGCGAATGGAGATATTGGAGCTGAAGGAGGCGAGGAAAACGACGGATTGATCCTCCAGCTTCTCGTCGTCTAGCACACGGCCGGCCATACGTTGTTCCGATGTTAGGGCAGCCCTGTCATGTTCGAGTTTCTCCACCGCATGCGATGTCCTTTCCCAGAATTCGGTGATTGAAGGATCTACGAACCCGGCAGCAGCCAGCCGTTCGTTATTTCCAAAGGAAGAGAAGTCTCGGCGTCCAAAGGGGCGTCCTGCCGTCGCTTGCCTTGTTTTCCTTCTCTATACTCGCCTCCAGGAAAGAGCGTGCTCCAAGGATATCAAAGTGGCTGATGAGGAGTGTCATGCAACTTGCCACTTTCTGCTGGAGCATCTCGAATTGGTCATCGGGGAGCTGCAGGATGTTGTTACGTGTACGGTGAAGCGTAAACTCCAGTGCATTGACTGCCCACTTGAAGGTCTTCCGTTCGTTTGGATCGCAATCGTCACATATGAAGGAGACCCACGAAATCGCGAGTCTCACGAGGGACCGATTGAACTTGAGAAGTGTCGACCTGTCCATGGACTTCTGGACGTGTTGACCGTGTTCAGAGGCAAACAAGTACCAGCTTTCCAGAAGGTCTTGGTGCTTGCTGGTTTCTCGGAGAGTGTGGCGCACATAGTGGACAGATTCGAGGATAGACCCCGCAAGTCGATTGATGGCGCGATTTATCTTCCTCATCTCTGTATTGACGGCGGGTAAGTGGGCTTGCTGCTCTATAATGCAGATCGGAGCCTTGATGTCCACTTCACTATCCTCATCCGCGATGAGAAACGCCTCGGCGAGCTCTTGCTTTGCCAATGCCAGCCTATGTTGACCACCATCGGCTATGAGGCGACTCGGTCATCGTTCAGACCTAGATCAATCTTGGGAATTTCCAGCATGAGGACAAGCCCATGCCAAAGGAACCGGCTACGAGGGGATAAAATGAGAAGATAACCAGCCTCCTCTGGAAACTCCGTTTGAAGGTCATAGAGGTCGACAATTTTGCGACCATCATCCTCTAGTAGTTCGGTTACATGAAAGGCTTCCAAAAGGATTCGACGAATGTAATCTGGATGTTCCCGTAAAGAGCTTGAGGCGACGATATATGTCCCCTCTTCCTCATATGTTTGGGTAAAGACGAGGAAATGATCTGTTTCCACTAGTTGGGCGATGAATTGATCGATAGGGACGTCCTCCAGCGTATACTCGGCGGAGTTGTTAAGTCTCTGGCAGACAAGCCTCGGCGGATATCAGTCATGTCTGGACAACAAAAAGTCATGTGCCTTACCGAACAAAGCGTTGGAGTTTGCGATATCGCAGCCGGACACTGTCCAGAACTTTGCGATACCAACTGGTCATTTCTTCGTCGCTCTCCTCTTGATGCGACACTGGGCGTGTCGATCCGTTAACACTAGTCGCCGGTTTTCGCCGCTGACTCGACGTTGGCCTTTCCGAAGCAGGGAGTCGAAGTTGAGCATCAAAATAGTTGGTTACACGGACCATCAACCTATTAGTGAGAGCACTTTTGAAAGTTCAGAGGCAGAATGAATCCCAATTATGACTTCACATACCATAGTTGCTCTGCAACCACTGTTGCCCCTCCCGGAACGGTCAAGGCAACATCGTTGAACGTCGGCCACTGACTCTCTATTAGGTTGGTTTCTTTGAAGTAGATATCCTTCGCGCCGCTCTTCAATTTCCAGTGTATCAACTTGAAAAAGAAACTTAATGCGTCCAATACGACGGTATCATAATCGTTGCTGATGCATTGAGGTAAATTCCAATTGCCACCCGGGTCGGGAGAAAGGAAGGCCTCGTATTGTCGCTTCAGCGTACACGCTATCCCAATGCTCAGTTTGAGGTCGTCCGTCATCTGATCGATAATGATGACAGCAGGCTCCTTTAACTTCCGCGCGTAGTCCAGTCGAACGCGTAAACTCGCCAAAGCAAGCTGTGTTGGGAAGGAAATCAAGGGAACGAGCTCTCGCTCGAAAGAGGGAAGATTCATTTTCTTCAAAAGGGGAGCCAAGTTGACTTGGGCATCTCGAGATGCGCCAATGAGTGAGTGGACTGTCGTCATGAAACCTTTTGCGAAGGTCATTTGGATAGATTCCTCTTTCATAGCTCTCTCAAGGAATGTCGGGCCATCCGCGACAGGGCCGTTGTCGCCGATGGTGTCACGAGCACCCAAAGGGCTATCCGTATTGCCAACAGGGGCAGTGACGTCCAAAGTCTCGCTTCCCGTCCACTTCCGCAGGACATTAATCTGACGGCGAAGAGACGTGAATATGGTGGACCACGTAATGAGAGCGTCCCTGTGAACTTGAAAATCTGGTTCAGCAACAACAGGTTTGTCTAGGTGAAGGGCTTTGTGTGTCGGATATAGCGTGTGCACGATATCCAGATGCCGCAGCACCTCGTTCACTTGTTGTAAAGCAATGGCCCCTGGATCATCTGTGCCTTCGAGGTCTTTAGCGCAGAAAGTCAAGACTTCGTTTATGACAGGATCAACTGTTCTGAGTCTCAAATCCTCAAGTCTTTTTCTCTCCTCCTCCTCAGAGGTGCCCATGATCTTGGCCCTGATGCCCAGCCAGAGATTATGGTTATACTTGTCCTGCTCCTCACTCGACGTAGCGAGCGCCACAGCTATCCGCGTCTTTTCAGACTTCAATACATCGCCGTCCAGGACTGATGCAAGCATGGTCTGCCACTCGAGTCGCTCTCTGTCCTCTGGCGTCTCTGGTACAATGGACTCGGACACGAGCAGTGAAGAGAACATGTCGCGAGCATCACCAGAGCTATTCATTGACGTGCGTCCGTAGTCCTCTTCATCACTATCTCCGGCATCAATGGGCTGGCTTAGGCCCCTTTGGAAATATTGACTATCGGGATCATTCCTAGGATCCTCTGACCCGGGGCCAGACCCATATCGCATAAGGACTTGAGAAAAGATGTCATGATATCTTGCATAGTACTGCGGCACCTGTGCGGATGAAGAGGACGAGGACGAGGAAGGGCTGAAGGAACCGGCGGGGGAGTAAGTCTTGAGACGGGACTTGAGCCGGACAGTGCCGGGGATGTTGGAAGATGTCGCGGCAGAGAAGGAAATGGGTCTCGAAGCCTGTTGGATATCCCAGGCGTCCTCTTCTTCTTGCGCTGTATCCACTTCTGCGTGGGGGTACATCGTCGGTTTGTGTCGTAACATTGCTACGTTAAGGTCGAGTCTCCCAAGAGGAGAGCACTTTACCCCCACAACGGCCCGGACCGCTCACCTTGCTTTTCCTCGATTACTGTAAAACAACATAACATGGGCGTCGTAGAGAAAGTGCGTCAACTATGCCTCGAAATCGCCTCGTACTCACATGTACTCCCCAGATCAAAGAGATCGAGGGTGCGTCTGCTTGCTCCTACATATTCTTACTCTCATGTACAATGGATCGTCCTGTCCTCAGAGGAGATGGCCAGGAGTACGTGCTTACAATCGGCTCTCCTCGCACCACTGATTAACGTTTTCCGATAGCGCAGAAGAATAAGGTGGATTGATCCTCTGATCCTCGTTAAACCGCTCAAAATCTCGTTCAAATAGGCCACAGAGTACCACCTCGGTCTGCTAAAAGCAAAGCTTGCTCGTTACCGTGCTCAGCTTTTGGAACCCCCCACGAAATCCGGCGGTGCAGGAACTGGTTTTGATGTACAAAAGTCAGGAGATGCTCGTGTTGCCCTCATTGGTTTTCCGTCTGTCGGAAAGGTATGGCCCCCCCCATCTATCTCTCACCCCTTCGATCTGACATCCGTCAGTCAACTCTTTTAAGCAAAGTTACTCACACCGCTTCCGAGACCGCTGCTTATGAATTTACAACCCTTACTGTGAGTCTCCTAGAATAGATTATTCAGCAAATTGCCCACTGACGGTATTTGTTAGGCCATTCCAGGCGTCATCGAGTATAAAGGCGCAAGGATACAACTCCTTGACCTACCGGGTATTGTAGAAGGTGCCAGCCAAGGACGAGGTCGGGGTCGACAAGTCGTCTCAACGGCAAAGACAGCGGATTTGATCGTGATGATGCTTGACGCTACAAAGTCGGAGGAACAACGACGGTTATTAGAGATAGAACTAGATGCCGTTGGGATTCGCCTCAACAAGCGGAAGCCAGACGTCGTCTTCAAACGGAAAACAACTGGCGGGGTTAGCATTTCCTGATATCCAATTCTTCACTTTCTTAGGGCCCATCTCCGTAGATTACGGTTCGTCCAGTCATTCACCCCGAACCGGCACACACTTCTTACAGATCGCTCAGTTGACTGCTACTGTGAAACTTACCAAGACCGACGAAAAAACGATCCGGACAATCTTGGCGAGCTGTACATAACCTCTTATCGCACTTGGCGGTTCTTAGGCCTATCTTCAGATAAGTTACACAACTGCGATGTCATGATTCGAGAAGATGTTCGTCGTGTCTACTGTTACTTGAGCCACAAAGCTGACCATACTAAATACCAGATCACTACCGATGAATTTATCGACGTTCTCATTGGTTCGTGCTCCCACCCTCATTCATTCATGGTCACCTGCCTCATCTGCCTGTCTAATAGGAACGCGAAAGTACATACCGTGTCTTTGTATGTCAGGCACCCAGACTCTCCAGGAGCTCATGCATATGATTACTAGACGTCTATAACAAAATCGACGCTGTCAGTCTCGAGGTGATGGATCGCTTAGCCCATGAAGACCATACCATCGTCATCAGCTGCGAAATGGACCTTAAGTGGGTCATAATGGGTATTACGATATGATGTTATTAAATCCATGCAGTTTGGGCTATCTCATTGATCGCATGTGGGATGACCTCAACCTCGTGAAAGTCTACACGAAGAAGCGGGGTGCCCATCCTGATCTTGATGACCCAATCTGCATGCGCAAAGGGTCTACCATTGAAGTACTTGCTGAACGTAGTGTCGTCCATCACATGCTCACATACCATTTAGGACGTTTGCAACGGGGTCCATCGGTCGTTGGCCACAAACTTCCGTTATGCTCTAGTATGGTTAATATTTTTTCTTTCCGTCACCATTACGAAAGATTGATGAACCATTTTCAGGGTAAGGAACGTTCCGCAGCCCGGTCGTTCGGTCTGACGGGTACTCTTCCAGGGGAAGTCGTCAAAATTTGCACCGCACGCACAAAAGGTTGGGCTTGGCCACCTCGTGCATGACGAAGACGTAGTTTCAAGTATGTCTTTTGATAGATACCATCGGTTTTCTGAATTTCTTATGACCGCAGTTTTCACCAAATAATTCAGAAACTTCCTTGATAAGCATAGTGTGTTACCCGTGGTGATGGCCCTGTCGCTCCCCCTGAATGTTGATATAAAATGGAGAGAACCTTTGTACTGTTGTACTCGTAGAGCCCTAATGGAGATGTGTTTCATTTTGGATTCTAGACTAGTGCAATGTCATGCTAAGCGGAGCCGTCCGACGACCCTGGAACGCGGCTTATCAGCACCGACAGTGATGCAATCTTTACATATCCTAGTACTGTACGTGTTGGTGTCAAGATCATAATTAATTCGGACACCGCTTTACTCCAATGAAGTGGTCATCTCCCAAAAACTCATGTTAATTGAGCCCTGTCAGTGTATCAGTATCCCCGGCACGCTTAATCTCTCGTTGCCGGCCCAATGCCGGGGGTAATGTTTCCGACCATTACGCCCGCAAGATAAAGATTACAGTTGATTACACTACATGTGTGTTCTATACGGAGAAATAGGGCGTCATAGCCGCCACCGTGATTTGATGCTATCAACTTTGGCGCCTCGCGCTAATTGCGGAGCGTGATCGAGTAAAATGACCGGATTGGCAGACAGCCGTTGTCCCAGTGCTTACTTTACAATTACTCTGGCGCCTGAGTGGCGTTTCGACAGCCATGCTAGAGTTAGTTCCTTGACAGTTTATAACGCGCTTTCAATCTGCAATTTTCTTCATCCATTTGGTATTTCTTGTGCTTCACTGTATGCCTGATACAGACAACTCTCCGCCTCTCGCACCGCCCGCCCCCGTTATCGAATTCATCTTTTTGGGTACTGGCACTTCAGGCAGCTTGCCAAATGTGTCCTGCCTCACAGCTCCAGAGACCGCCACTCCTTGCAAGACATGTTTATCCACCCTAAAGCCTGAAGGGAAGAAGAACATACGAAGAAATACTTCTACGGTGATGCGTATCGAAGGGAAAGACGGGAAAATGAAGTTCGTTTTTCCACTATAATGCCCTCATGCGGACTTAAGAAGGCCTTATTTCAGGACCATTGTTATCGACGTTGGCAAAAATTTCCAGGCTGCCGCTGTCGAGTGGTTCCCAAAGTATGGACTGCGACGGATCGACGCTGTGCTGATTACCCATGCCCATGCCGATGGTGCGCCCACTCTGATGCCCAGTCGGCTTTATATGCTAATGTGTGGATTAACCTACTACTAGCCATGAACGGATTGGATGATCTGCGTGGTAAGTGATTAATTTGTCATGACGTATAGTAGCAGTCACGCATCATACTTTCAGGATGGACCTTGAAGGGGGCAATACAGCAGTTCATTGACGTCTACGTGTCTCAGGCAACATTTGCTGAAGTAGAGCGCGCCTTCCCTTACATGGTGGCTAGGGAGTTTGCTTCGGGAGGCGGTGATGTAAGGGGTTCCCAATATAATGCTCTCGTCACCTCATTCACACCCTTCGTATCTCAGATTCCTGAATTCAAGTGGCATATCTTCGAAGACAAGGTACCTATCGACGTCGCAGATTCCGGAATTCTCATCACCCCATTCGAAGGTCGGTTGCTCTTTACCCGGGTTTTTTTAACTTTGACATGAAATGGAACGCAGTGCAACATGGGCGCCTGTGGGCGGCGAGTGCGCCACCCGGGTTTGCTTCAACACCAGCCACATCACCTTCGACGACGCCGCCCGAGCGGCCTTCCACGCCAAAGATTAATCCCGCGTCGTCCCTCCCGGCACCTCCAGTGGTCCCGACCGTGTCTCGACTTCCAGCACCAGCAAGTGTCAACGACGGCCAGGGCGTACCAGAGCTGCATCCATACATATGCCATGCCTTCAAGATACAAGATACTGTTATTTACCTGTCAGACGTGTCGTGGATCTCCGAAGAGTCATGGACATTTTTGAACCAACTTTCCAAAAGCGATCCCTCGCACCAATACGCAGTCGCCATCGTGGATTGCCTGCGACCGCTAGCGCACATCTCGCACTATGGGATTCGGGAGGCCGTAAACGTCGCGAGGAGGATAAATGCGCAACGTACATACCTGATAGGCTTTGGACACGAGGTGTCACACGAGGAGTACTTGACCGTTGGGGAATACGTTGGAGGAAAAGCCGTGGACAACCCAACTGAGAAGGAGAAAAAGTGTATCGACATGATAGATGAGGGAAGGCGTATCTGGTTGCGTCCTTCGCACGACGGATTGCGGTTTGAAGTGACTCGTACTGGGATTGTGAGGGACAATAACTACGATTGTTGATTGAATAGCTTTGTTGAATAGTAATCACTAATCTTATCTCCGGCGCGGGGCTCCGTTGCCCGAAACGACCTCTCCTCTCCCACCATTCATTCCGTTCAATGAGGTTTTTCTCCCAATCTTTCTTGTATGAGTATGTATGCTCTCCATTCGCATGTAGTCTAGCATTGACTCTTCTCAGTGATCCCTGGCCAATCGTTTCCCTCGCATTCTTCCTGCGATATCCAAACCCCTATGCCTCACACGTCATTTCATGCGATGTGATATCGCGCGAGTTCACTCCCTCAGGCTCTCTCATGACTACGCGTCTTATTCTCAAGACGGCGACGTTGCCAAGATGGGCACCAAAGGGCATCATCTCTCGCTCGGAAAGTTGGATTCTCGAAGAGAGTGAAGTCGACCCACAGGGGAAGGTGGTGCGCTGTCTCACCCGGAATCTTGAGCACGTCAAGGCTATGCAGGTACACGAGTCTCAGACCTTTAGCCAAGTGGAGGAGGGGTGTGTGGTCTCTGTTTTCGGTTTTACCTGCACTAGTCTCATCGCGTTATTTCAAAGAAAAACCCTGCAGACTACGGAAGCTCGGATTGTTTCAGGGTTTGGGTGGGGCCTCACGAGACAGATTGAGAACTATGGCCTTGCTCGCTTCAGGAAGAACGTGCAGAGGGTAAGTCTTTTCAATAGACCAGTGCCTGTGTCTCACGTCTTTTTGCAGTCGCGTGAAGGTGTTACTCTCATTGTCGACCTCATCCGTCAGGCTCGTCGGCAACCCATGCCGGTAGGTTCGTCATACCTCAGCGCCACCAGCGCCAGTCGTTTCGCGACCACCCATCGCTCCTTTGACCATCACGGACCCGAGTCCCACCAATTCCCAGGATCTGATAATTTCCCTCACCGGGGCTAGATGTATTTGGTTGGATTCACCGTTGGACTCGTTTCCACAATATTGACATCAGCCTGGAACGGTTTGCTCGCTGCATTCCCCCATGGTATATATCCCTCCTCCGTCGCATTCTTATTTAGTATCTTTTCTCGTCACCATTGTATTAGTACGCTTTATTGCAAACATGTAGTGAGGTTATCTTGTCTGAAGTCGTTCGGAGTCCCAGGATGGGGTCAAGTGACAGGTAGTCCAAACGCCGCTCAAAGGCGCCATTGACGGTATATGTATTTCCCCACCTCCGTTGCACGTCAATTGTGCACTGTCCCTTCATTGCCTAATGTCTCCCTGAACCAGTGCTTGGGGTAGCACCGAGCCCTCACAAATCGTTATTTTGTACACTTACAAGAAACGGTATTGCCATCTGGCGCGTCAGGGTGTGTCTCACCTGTGCCCGCTTGCCGGTCACA
This sequence comes from Russula aff. rugulosa BPL654, assembly GCA_022496225.1. NCBI lineage: Eukaryota > Fungi > Basidiomycota > Agaricomycetes > Russulales > Russulaceae > Russula > Russula aff. rugulosa BPL654. The sequence continues at coordinate 159,240 of WTXE01000017.1, forward strand.
ATCTCGACACTTGTTATTTAGCCGTTGGCCATCCTCACGTATCTTTCAAGAACATCCACGAGTGTGAAAGAGCACGGAGAAAACCAATCTGCTCACTGGTCTACTGATGGAACGCGAATCGTCATTCGGGTACGTGCTCGATAACCAGTGTTGCGAGCTGCAGTCGAACGACCCCGCTTCAGACTACAAAATCATATTTGGTCCTTGCCTCCCTGCGTCAGAGACCAGATGAAACTCCCTATGGTACTCCCCGTTTGGGATCCAGTTCTATGCGCACATTTCTTCCTGGACCAGGAGAAGCTCTACCGCTACAGGCGCTTGTAATACATTTCGAGGGCGTGATTCGAATTGAAGGGAACCTTCTCAGGTGGGCATTCTCTCATCTAATATCTGCTATTTTGAATACCCCGGACTAGCGTCTCGCCACGAAAGCATTGCATCCTCTTTTCTACGAAGAGCCCGCCATCTGTCCAGCGCATTCCTTGGCCTATGAATGATGGCTCGGAACCGCATGATGGTAATGAAGAGAAGGAATACGAGTACGATAGTTGGGTTCTTACTGAGCAAAGCTTTCATTGGCTCATCGACACGAACGGTCAGTGTTAGCAGATGTTGAGCCGGTCAAATCTCATATTCTCATATGACTTCAGTTACGGTGTCGAACATTTCATCGTTCCGCAACACGGACGTCGAATCTTGGATCACGTCGGACGGCCGCGTGTATCTCGTGCAGCTAGTTGAGAGTGATGAGTCGGACACCATAAATTCACATTGGGAGGGGCCCCAACAGACCCTGAGGTAGGTTTCTTCAGCCGACGCGGATTCCGTGGCGGAATTAACGCTTCGCTTTTCTACTAGACGTTTGCTAATGGAGCCAGACATGCAAGAAAGTCCGTTGACAGTTCCGTTTCGCGATCCAACTCCCGATGGCAGGGCTCTTGCGTGCATGACGTGGAGGTGCCCAAATGGGTGCAGAAACGGAAACAAGTTCATCCAGACGAGGAAACGGGCACAGTGGATTATGAACAACCACGCCGGGCTGCCAAAGTAGTTGTCAACATGAAGTTCTCTCTTATCGCCGTCGGCACTCAATGGTATGTCAACTTACTTTCTTTCACACATCGTTACGTATGTTATGACACCCACACCCCTAGTGGTAATGTCGAGTACTCAAGCTTTCCCTCGCACCGCGGTGTAGCACCCAAACCTCAAGTGTTGGAAACCCCTCAATCTTACCATATCAAAGATAAAGGACCGGTATGTGCCATGGAATGGAGTTCGGATGGATACGTTCTCGCTGTTGGTTGGGAAAAGGGGTGGGCTGTTTGGAGCGTGGCTGGACGGTGTCTGGCATGGAGCTTTGGGTGGGAGAACCAGACCGACGAGAGCAGGTACGAGAAATAGTATTGGGCCTCGGCAGCAATACTAAGCTCAGATTGCCAGATTCAAAGACGTGTTCATGAATGGCATCCAGGATCTTGTGGGCTATTCGATTCATGTTGAATTTCACTTTCTCAAAGTTTAACAGTTTTGGGCTCCTGGTAACTTTGAGCTTGTCGTCCTCGCTCACTTCCACGAACGCAGTGAGTAATTAATAATGGCTTCGGCTCACTATGTGACTAATTTCTGTCCCAGAACCTGACGGGCAACTTTATACAATCCCCTTTGCAAAGAGCGCCACCACAGGGCAACATATTCCTGCAAGTCAGCCTCTCCATGCGGGATTGTGTGACATCTGAAGAGAATTTCCAGGACAACACTGAATACGCTTTTCTGCAGATGGATGATCGCGTCCTGGTTTACAGGGGTGCGGATCAACCCGACATGAGTGTGATCAACCCCGAATCTGATGTTTGGCAACACATAAAGGCTAGTACCTGATCGCATATATACTAGCGACGCCACTCAAGTTGTAGTTCCTAGATACCTCAAAAGTATCTGGCAACAAATTGGCCAATACGCTACTCTGCCATCAGCGCTGACGGGAGACTGATTGCAATTGCCGGTAGACGAGGACTTACGCATTATAGCTCAACGTCAGGGCGTTGGAAGTTGTTTGGAGATGAGGTTCAGGAGCTAGCCTTCACCGTAATGGGTGGCCTTCTATGGTTTCACCATGTTCTGATTGCCGCGGTGGAAGTCGGCCGATCATGGCAGGTAAGCATTAATATGCTTTGCTAAAGGTATACTCAAATCACTTTCAGTTACGCTTGTATTCTCGAGATTTGGAGCTCAGTAACCAAAATGTCCTTCACCGCGAACCGTTGACATCGCCTGTTGTTATCCTCTCCCTCGTGGACAACTCTCTATTGGTTTATACTACGGACAACACCCTGCTTCATTACCTAGTTGTTCCGACTGCAGAGACGATCAAGTTACATCCTGCCGGAAGCATTTCATTCGACGGCGTGATTGCCAACCCTAATGCGGTCCGGGTCCTGAGTTGGATGGTCCCTGCTGCCCAAAGACGTCTGTTTCTCTGGGTAACACTTATGACGGTATTCTGATCGTTCCCTTTTCGTTGTTAGAACTCGGTGATCCAGCGGACGATCTTGCCGTTGCAACTGTCTTGATGATGGTTGGGGGCGAGTTGGTATTGCTCAAGCCCAGAAAGGTTCACAAGTCTCATGTCCTGACTGGCCCGTTTTCTGACCAATTTTTTAGTCTGGTGACCAAGAAGTTCGATATGACATGCAGATCCTAGCCGACCGGATAGAATTCTGCTGGATACATTTACGCGGTATTGGGAGCTTAGAAAACTCTTTATGGGGCTACGATGGGAAGGGCATGAGAGTTTGGCTCAATGCCCTGACCATAGAAGCTCCGTCCGAGTCCTCGGAACCGCAGAATGGTCACGTCCGGGAAAGTGTGAATGTTCCTCTGGATTTCTATCCACTATGTAAGTGTAGATCAAGCTCACCTTTCCTTTTCGTGCTGAGAATATCTGACTCGACTCGACGCAGCCGTTCTCATGGACAAGGGTATAATCATCGGGGCTGAACACGAGAGTAGTGTTATGTCAAAACTGCCATTTGTGACGTTCCGTCATGCAACAAGTGTAAGGATTAGTTATGTCCGGAGTGCATTCTCTAACCAAGGCCATAGTCGCATTTGTTTCTACATCACATTTTGCGTTTTCATCTGGCAGCTGGCCAAGTACAAGAGGCGGTGTCGTTCGCGTCGCACTACCAGCATCTGGTTTTCTTCGCACACGCTCTTGAAATTCTCCTTCACACAGTCGTCGAGTCCGAAGCAACCGGAGGGGATGATTCGACAACGAATACGGAAGACAGTCACCTTCCGTCCGTCATCGAGTTTTTGGACCATTTCGATGTCGCGCTCGACGTGGTAGTTGGATGCGCGCGCAAGACAGAAATGACGCATTGGCGTCGTCTGTTCGACATAGTCGGTGACCCGAAAGCATTGTTTGAAGTATGTGTTTTTTGCTCCTGCTGCGCTCCGCGTCGCGTCGCTTTTGTCACTATATAAACTGAATTATTATTATTATAACGTAGACATGCCTAAGCTCGCAGCGACTGCGAACAGCAGGTTCGTACCTCCTCGTCTTACACAGTCTCGAGCAGCTCGACACGGGTCATGAGGACGCCTTCCGGCTGCTGCGCGGCGCGGTGGCGGCCAAGGATTGGCAGTTGTGTCGTGAACTCCTACGGTTTTTGCACTCCATGGACGATAGCGGGGCAGTTTTGAAGGAAGCACTGGCTCAGCCTTTCATGATTGAGGGCAAGTATGATATACGTTGTTAATACAGCACAGTGCTATGGCGCGACTGCATGAATATACATCAAATCACAGATCAGCACCCCCTCTGCGCGAGACTCCGAACCCATGCGTGTGTGAGTGGGTCATTGGGCCCACCAGAAAGTTGGCGAGCAAGTATGACATGAGTAGAGGCTACTATCTCATCGTTCTCAAAGGCATGAACTACCTTTAAGACCTCGGAGTCATCCTCTGACAGCCATTCATCGCCATGTTCTTTGGAACACTGGATATTCTTGAGGAATTGCCTAACTGCTTCTACCTGACGCGAAGTTAAAGGAGCAGGGCTCTGAGTCTGCATAAGCAAACACGAGCGAGAGCTCAGTCACATGCATCACGCGTCAGGCACGTCAGGACCGAGTACAGTAGAATATAGAATATGCGGGAGTGATTCTGACGCGGCATCGGTTGGCAAGCGTGACGGAGTCTTCTCATTTCGTTCGCTGCGCAACAATATATGAATATATATTAAAAAGAAAAAGAAAAATTACTGTAAGTTAGTGTGTGAAGAGTGGGATCCTGTGCGGCGAAGCTTGCAGGATTCAATGGTTTTGCCAGTGCCTAGAGCCTAAAGTAGTAGTGCCTAGGACCGGAAAATACCGAGAAGATCGCATGACGTTCACTTCTGGACGGACGTGTTTCAGCCTGATACTGTAGCGCCCGTGTCAACCTCTTGCTACGTCCCACCCCATGGCCGACCGCTTTGACGACGCCACACAGGTCAGTTCCCCCACGCCTTTTCAACTTTGAATTCCTAAAAATACGGACTCTGACTCGCCTTGTTCGCGCTTCCAGAAAGAGCTCCAGACTTTCCTTGAGCGGGAGCAGGCGCAGGCGCGGGTCCAACAGTCTATCCACACATTTACCAGTATGTGCTGGGACAAGTGCGTTCTCGCCTCTTTCTCTTTCCGTCCCCCATATAACCGACCATTGCAATTTTTTTTTTTTGGTTTGGCCACAGATGCATCACTAGTACGCCCTCAACGCGGTTCTCTCGGGGTGAAGAGAGCTGCTTGGTCAACTGCGTTGAACGATTTTTGGATACAAGCCTCTTCATAGTGAAGAAAATCGAGTCTCAGAGACACGGTACCTAGATACATGCGCCACCCTTGGATGGTCTCTGGACAAAAATCTACATTTGACTAGATACACTTAATATAATGATCCACCCCAATATCAATTGAAGAAACCGCGAGTGTCACGGTAGCCGAGAAGGATGAGTGGACCATCATCTAGTTGCACAGTTGAGAGAAAAAGAGAGGTATGTTAAAAAGCACGATGAACTCCTTAAATCGTTGATTTGGTCAGGTGCAGAAGTTTGCAGTCGGCTCCACGCGTATCCTAGAGCAGGAATTAAAAACAAGAATATACCAAAAATTTCTCGCTGGCGCCTCAGCTCGAGTGGTACGTCGATCCCAGGGTATTTGTCGAGCGAAGAGGAGAAGGTGCCAGTATCATGGAATCGTTGAATAAAATTGTCCTTCTCGATCCACCTGTCACGCAACCAGACATCAAACGCGTGCCGCTCATCTTCTGGCACGTCAACGCCAGGAACTTCCCCACGTGGTGGGGTTTTGGACATGCGATGAGAGACGTTGCCGATGGGTACATCCGCAGCTACATCAAATCGGCGAATGTGCATGTGAATGGCGGGAGGGGGTATCCCATCAAAGAAGATTGATCGCAGAGTGTAATATGATTGGCCGTATCCCATGGGTGGGATTCCTCAAGATACAACATCAGCTTACCTGGTCAGGTGAAATGATGAAAGCGACATACCGGGGTATGCCACAGTGATATCTAGCAGTTGGAGATTGGGGACAGAAGACAACAGGGCACGCAAGCTGTGGTGCAACCCTGTTGACCGCGGAAGGAGGGTATGGGTCATGTCGGGCTGCGAAGCGATAGCCAATAAGTGATGGTAGAAGGTAGGACTGCTGGTGTAGGGGCTTACAATCCCGAGTTTGTCAGCATACTTTTTGCTGATAGGGCGTGTATTTCGGCTGACGAGGGTACCCTCCGGGTAGAGGATAAAGGTGAGTGGGGTGTCATGGGAGTGAGCTCTTTGGCCTAAGAGAGCTAGCTGGTTTACGAGATAGATACGGTCTGCAGCCCAAGAGCGAGCAAGGAAGACGAAGTTGAAGAATTGCATGCCCTAGATCGACAAGCTAGAGAACACGTAAGGAGGGAATAGTAATGGCTTACCCAACCGACGACAGGGATCCACTGGAGACCTTTCTTGAGAACGATGCAGACATCTCTGTGGGTGTCCATGAAGTAGGTCAAGCACCACGCATACCACCAGTCTGCATAGACCTAAAAAGTGGTAAGGTGGACACGAGAGCAGAGAGTTGCTTGGGCAGGTACAGACTTGGTGATTCGCAATCAGAACCGATTTGAGGGGCAGCTTGAGCCCCAACACCCGCCCATCCCTCTCTCCTATCACCATCTCACCGATCTCTTCCATCGAGAACGCGCCCGGGCCATCTCGCTCGAGGGTGATAACGAGACGAGAAGGTGCAAACCACTGGCACATAAGAACTAGACATGTCAATCCATTCAATGGAACCCGTCAACAAGGAAAGACACTTACTGAGAAGAGAACCAAAGGCGCCCTCACTGAAACGTATTCCAGCATCATAGAGTGACTTTGCCGAGACGAATGGAATGAAGCGGAGAGGCAGGATGAAGAGAAACTGCGAGGCGTTGATTGCGAGGCAACCTAGATTGAATACGAAAAAGAAGAGTATGCCATACGCAATTTGCCGCCACGATCTGGGAGGTCGATCCCGGATTTCAGTAGCGTGAATGCTTATACTATCCACGGTCATCACGCGTGGCAAGGGCAAGCGACACAGAAGAAGGGAGCAGGCGCCCTGTGAGATATTCCATCCGGTGAACGGATAAGTCGACCCGGGCGCCGCAATTAGTCACGTCTATCCTTGAGATGCATAGTTACCGTATCGGATTTGTAACCATTTAGTTCCATACTTGGCAATGGGAATATGCTATGCTCTGTGACGAGCCAAAAAGGTGTTTCTGTGAGAACGCGGAAAGGAGGGCGCTTCTCGGCGACCACTTCTGTATGTCACTTGCCTCTCGCAGGCTCCCAGCTCACTCGACCCTCCCACCACGCTCTCTTTTCCCCTCACTCCCCTCCCTCGTCCCCTTCCCTTTCATCACCTCATGGTCTCCTCCATCCGCCCCCCTCCCACGTCCACCGCCACTTCTATCATATCCTCCAATGACGCCGTTACCACCACAATTATCGACACCGCCACCACCTCCAGTGCTGATCCTTCAGGCCCGTCGCTGACAGTTGATAGCCTGTCGCTCGTGTCCAAGGGTAAAGAGAAGTTATCGGCATCAGATCAACCGGAAATCCATTTCCCTATTGGTCGCGGGCCTTCCTACTTTGACTGTTATCCCCGTCAACCACCATCAACGCAACAAAGAAGACATCATGGACGGGCCACGAGCAGCAATCACTCTGATCTTTCATCAAATTCGAATTTCGCTAGCGTGGCCGTGACCCGGTTCAGCGGCCGCTCCGATCCTCTTCTCCCACATTCTTCCCGTTCGACTCAAAACGATGTCCTCGTCCTGAAACCTCCCCCTCGACGCCGCAATCGTCGAGTCGCGAACAGATCCTCCAGTGAAAACCGCTCGGAGCTGTCCCATCTCCGAATATCCGATTCCTCCTCCTTTACCCAAATCGAGACGCCACCCCAGACGCCAATCGACCTATCTACTCAGAGACATTTCTTCGATCCCTTTTCCGTAGTTGTGTCTGCCCCTATTCCGGGAGTAGAGACGATGGATGCCTTGGTCGACGGAATGAACAGTTTTGGAAAAGATGATTTTTTCATGGGTACAGGTGGCATTTCCTCCCGTTCCGCGCGCCCCAAGGAAAGATTTCACCCACTCCACCAGCCTCCCCTTCCTACCCCTCCACCAGGCGTCACTCTCGGTGGTGGCTTGGGTCGAACCACGTCACGAGCCTCTCATCATGACGATGGTACGGATGCCGACAATGACGCCGATGAGGACGACGATGCACGTCCTCGTATATTTAAAGTGCTCGCAGCTCGTCACTCTTCTCGTTCCAAAGCATCAGCGCCTACCTCTCCCGTTGTTGCCTCTCTTCCTCGTTCCAGGGACTGTACCCCTCCCCCATCACCGCACCCCTCTCGTTCTGACACAAAGTCTATAAAATCTGTCACACCTTCCATCTCCGACATCATTCGTGCGTATGCCCCTCCAGAACAGCAAGCACGATCCCGTCCACCTACCGTACGAGATTCCATAATGGCGAGCAGCCACGGTCATGAAACTGTGTACGAAGAACAAGAATCTGAGCCTGAACCGGTGTCTGCAGCGGAGGAAGCCGAGCTTGTTTCGCGAACATCAGTGGATAGCATTGCCGAGGAAGTGAGGGTAACTTTCCGCAATCAGACAACGTCCCCAGTCGTCCAAGCCCCTGCTATGAGCTCCCAATCATCACGTTCTCGACATTCCTTCATGTCAGAGCGTTCTTCTGCTACGGGGTCCCCATGGTCGGATGCTCGACGCACCATACCCTCTCACAACGATGGAGACCCACCTGAGCAAGCAGCAAAGGTAGACTTTACTCCTCAGCCGACGCAGTCACAGGCCATTGCAGAATATCTTCGCTCTGTCAGGTTAACAACCCTACTTAAACTCACTCGTTCTCCACATGCATCTGTAGAGAATCCTCTTGTCGTGAGTTTATCGGATTTGGGAAGCTCAACGGGCTATCCTCTTGTTGTATTCTTGGGTCTGGGCGGCGTACGATATGTTTCCGGCCTCTACGACGAAATGGCAGAATGTCTTGGCATTCGTCTTATCACGATCGACAGGTAAGTCTTCTGATCAAGCGTCAAGGCTGGTCATCTTACGAAGGCTCCAGGTGGGGCATCGGCCGAACCGAAGTGCCTAAATCCAAAACAGCGAGGGGCATCCCAGAATGGGCTTCAGCTGTTGAAGAGGTTCTCGACTTGCTACACATTGACCAGTGTAGCGTTATGGCTCATTCGGCTGGCGCTCCTTATGCGTTATCATTTGCAAATAAAGTCCCTGAGCGTATCCGCGGTGAAATTTTACTTCTCGCTCCATGGGTCGGGGGTGTGGAGGGAGGTTCGTGTTATCTCCTCAAATCGCGTAGTGATTCATCTCACCCGTATCTGATCAGCCGGTTACAAATGGCTCAAGTACGTCCCCACCGGTATACTTAAGACCGCCCAGGCCGCAGAGTGGAAAATCCAGGCTTGGATGCTTGGCAAACCTCCAACAATTGCCTACAGAGGTATTGGCTATAATGCCAAGTCTACGATGTCAACGCCACCTAATAACACATCTGCACGTCGATATCCGGATAAGGACACCACCCCGACACAATCTCTTCCCCTCCCACGTACTGGGCGACGACCTAGCTTTGGTTCGAGTGTCTTTAGTGATTACGATGACTTGCGAGATTTCGAGGGTCGGTTCGATAGTCGAAGTACTCTTGGCGCTCGAAGCTCTGGCTCCCAACGTAGTCGCACGCGAAGCGAGAGTAAGCCGCAGCCTTCGTTCGCACGGAAGACATCAAGAGGGTTTTTAACGAGGTTCAAAGGCGGCTCACATCATCCGCAACCACCTTCTCCAGACAAACCGAGCCCCTTGCCAGGAGGACGGAGGTTGAAAGCGCTACGCTCTATGGGCTCACTCCGACGATCGTCTGCAACACAGTCAATCAAAGGGCCCACAATTGCAACTCCCCCTCAAGTTCCTCCGCCGCTCGCCTTCGATGTCGGGCTTGACCTTGATTCGTTTGACTGGCCAGGTGCTGCCAGCGCAGGTGATGACCCTCGCGGTACTTTAAACCCACCTTCAGAGCTTTCTAACCGCCGTGCAGGTGGTCGTCGGTCCTTGTCTCAGACTGCCACTTCACGGTCATCCCCACCCTCCCTCAGGTCTCCGCCGCGCACAAACGTTCTACTGTCGCCCACAACCGATGAAAAGGCAAGCATCACTGCGACCAGTGCCTACCAGGCTGCGCTGGGCAACGCATTGATCGCTGCAGCTCACGCGGAATCTTCACGTGGGACCCACGGTGACTTGCTGCAAATCTTAAACCACGATCAGCAGCCATGGGGATTCTCATATGCGGCATACCCGCATGCCGTGCGCGTGTGGTACGGTGATCGCGACGAAAAGATTGCAGAGAATGCGGTGCGCTGGATGGAACGCACTATGGGACTGGGGCGTTGCCGTGTCAAGGTTGTGCAGGGTGCGGATCATGGGCTGATGTATCGCAGCAGCGTCGTAGTAGATGTGCTGGAGCGTGTGCGAGACGTCTGGGAGGGCGTCTTGTGAACACACTCTGAGTCAAGCAAATGAGCTTCTTCAAGCCCCCCAGCTTGGTTTGTTTGCGCCTGCCATAGATGAGCAGTGTTTATTGTTTTTTTTTATTTACTTCGTTCCAAATTCTCACTTTTTCATTGGCTGTTTAGCAATCTCTCACTCACATCTATCTCTTTTCCATACCATGTATACTTATTGGATACCATTTATTAGGGGGGTCTTTTCTTTCTCGCTGTACAGTCTTTCAGCACAGCCTGTCCTTAATTGCATTACTTCACCACTACCTTTATCATTTTTACTTGCTACGACGCTTCTTCGTCGAAATAATATAACAAGCTCAGGAAAACACTACGATGTCATTGCCGGACTACGCAAGGAGCTTGTGGGGGTTCAGCTGGAGGTCGAGGTATGGTTTCAATTTCACGATGTATGCCAGGCGCAAGCGCAAGGACTGCTAGGCTAAAAGCGCAACATACATACACGTGAGCGATGGAGTGCTCATCCTTCTTGGAAGGATGTCTTTGAATGTTCCATTTTGTCACAGGTCACTTGACGATACTGAAAAAGGTGGAGCTACTCGTGACACTGGCCTCGCCCACTGTGTTGTCGGGTTATCGATGAGGGAAGCAGAGAGAGCGCTGTTTCAAAGCGCTGCCATCACTTGGAAGCAATGTGGGTCGATTTCAACTCAACTTTCTCTAGGAGTTTCCATGGCTAAAATGAGTGATTCTGTGTGACGAGTACTGGGACTGCCCACGGGGCAGAGAGTGAGTTTGTATCCGAGGGTGAACCAAAGTTCTGTTCGATGGCGAACAGGAACAAGGACACCATGTGCTGGAAAAGGACGAGTGGCGGCTGACAGTGGCAGACGGCGCGATATTAATCGGGCAGAAGACCTCGTGAAAATCGAAATCGAAAGCGTGTGCCGACAAATTCGATGCGCAAGAGTCTTACCATTCTTAACACCTGTAGTCTAGCTTCGGTCTCAGGTACAAGATTCGATTCGGAATCATCATTCGACCAACTCTGATAACCTTTACCATTACACCCAGTAGTCAGGCCGGTCAGGGGTCGTTGGTGTTAGTGAGTACAAGTGGCTGAGACATTGCAAATTGTGACCATGGGTCGAAAATCACAGAGTGTTCGAGGCCATCCATCTCTGCGGAACATGCCTGGAGGATAGCGCCAGGAGTACAGTAGTTAGTTGTAGTTGTAATAGCTTTGCTGGGGGAGGGAAGAGTTCGGCCGCGGTGTGCTGCCAGACCATGCGTGGCGCCCATGTTTGGGAAAATGAAAGGGAGATTGGATCGCGCTGAATAGGAAACTATGACGACTGGCTGGGGCAGGACGTCCACACACAGGAAAAAGTAAAGTGGGACATTTCGGATCGGTTGATCGAGCCTGGCTATGACATGACATCCATTGTTACCACGACTGTTCTTCTCCATTCCCCCTCTCTCTCCATCTAACATGGCCACTACTCAAAAGGCCACCAATAAGTACGTTTCTGCCGCTTCTCCATCATCGTTTTCTCTTCTTTTCAATTTAAATTTATTTTATTTTTCTAAAAAAACCTTTTTTTTTTTTTTGGTTTGGTTTGGTCGAAGCTCGTCGTCATTCGCCCGCCGAAAGGCATTCGCAATAAAACACCAAGAGGCCGAGCCGCTCAACCGACGGGACTTGCAATATGACTTTCTCTACCACATTTTCGCCGCGCCGGAACGCGTCTTTACGGACCCGACTCTGCCGTCGCCCTCGCCGCTGCCGCCGAAGGAGCAGGAGCAGGAGGAGGATCGGGAGAAGGGAGACGGAGAGCTACTAGAGGGTGGAATGGTCACGTTCCGGGACCTCTATGTTCATGCGCTGATGAGTTCGCCACGGTGTTCCAAAGCACTTCGGGAGAAGATGCAAGAAACGCCGGAATTTGCGACAGACTTTGCCAAGATGTCACTTTTGGCCAATGTCGGTCGGGTGAACACCACGATGACATGTCGGTCTTCCCCGTTTTGTACAGCCTTTTACCACTCTTTGACCCGATGCTGCCCCCCTCTGTGTAGTTCTTCCGGAGATGCGCACGGCATTACGTACTTATCATCCCGTCCCTTCGTTGCAGAAAGTCGATGCGAATCTCCAAGATGCGCCTCGCATTAAGAACATTCTCAAAGCTTGTAGCTTGAAAGACGAGGCGGCCACCAACGTACCCGTCACCCCTGCCGAACTCCGTACCAGAGCGGTAAGCACCCCCAATAGATCCCACCCTCCGCACACCTCCGTTCTGATCTGACCCCAGGCAACTGGCATTGTCCCATCCACCAGCATTGTCAACCTTCTCTTCGTTCTCTCCAATCACTTCACTGTTCGTTTTCCCTCTATACATTTTTTTTCCTCCCATTTAACTCACTCACCCGGCTGTCTTAGACCGTGGCACATGACCATTTTGGATGCCAAGACATCGATTTTCTCGATCTGTTCCTACCTATCAAGATTTCGTCGCCTTCTCGTGCTCGTGCCTTCCTCTGGCTCGCCTTTCACTATCACGAGGCACCTTCGGTGAACCCGTTCGATGACCAACATGCAAGGAAGCACCTCGGGCTCATCCCGGAACTTGTCCCGCTCTCTGAAGAGGAATTCGAGAAGGAGAACGTTGATCAGGAAGATGAGAGAAATTATGCGGCAAAAATGACCAAATTGCGATTCGATTTCCTCGCAAAGAACGCGCAACAAGGCGGTGAAAACAACAACGGCAACAGCAACAGCAGCAACCCAAAGGACAGGAAGGGCACCGCAAAGTCTAAAGCCAGAGCACCGTCACGTGGGAAATCTATTCCTGCGAAGAGAGAACGATCCGAGCCCGATTCCGCCGTGGAGGACGACTCTGATCATCTCGGTACATTCCACTTTTGATTCGACCCTGAATCATGCTAATCTATCGCCCAGTGCCTCCTTCACGTAGAAGACGACCCAATCCCACAAAGAGCCTTGATCCAGAGTCCTCAACATCCCGCACATCCAATCGACGCTCGAGTGCTCCCCACCGCTCCGTTCTCCAACGTATGAGCAGACCATCTTCCGCGCTTTCTCCCATCTGATCGTTAATTCTTAACACAGAGGCCTGGCATGTCGTCACCACCGTCGATGCCTTTCTCGATTCCGATGAAGAGGATGTCGACGAGCCTGCCCGGCATGCCTACGGTGCGTCATCGGGTCATCCTCCTTCCATGTCCGCGGACCCATCCATACCTGACTTTTATTATTATTTTTCAGCCATGCGTCTCCAGGTACTTGCTGATTTTAATCAGACTATCTCCGCCGATTGTCCTCGTCAACGGCAACGAGCAAGCGTTACCTAACATTCTCGTCTCATGTCCAGCGTCATTAACCCCTCACCCTCCTTTAATTTCCTACACATATATTTTCTCGTAGCCAACTACTGGTCTGTACCCCACTTCATCACACGCTCGCATAAGTTATTTCCTGTTTATATGTTGACGGCCGAGGACATTTTACTGTACATAATCCTGCGCCCCCACAACGACCTGTCTAATTCCGCGGATTCAAAGTCAATCAACTTCGGACTTCTCTATCATGCTATAAACGATATATTTATATCGCGCATCCTTGAATTCTACTTGATGAATTTTACATTGCAACCGGAGCTACTTGCCGTGTAAGGCGCGCGACGTAGGAAGATGAACAAAAGACCAGACAATAGACTATGGTATGCGTGCAGGGGTGATCGCAGGGCGTATAGGTCTGAACAAAAGAGATAACCAGTGTACGAGTAACGTATGGTGCCAGTCAATATTCACATTCGGCTCAAAGAAAGGGGAAAAAAATAAAATAAAAGACAGATAAGGTGACACTGGGATGATATGAAAGGTTGAAACCGAAGCACCAGAAGATGTAAGGATATATATCCGCGCCAAGGTATGTAGTCCCCGGAAAGCATATAAAAAATACAGCGACAAGACCGGCCGGGCCCCCTCTCCCTCTTTTCCTTTCCAGATATTGATTGAACACAATGAGCGTGATGTGTGGTGTAGGATGGACGGACGGATGGATGGATGGATGGATTGGAATCGATGATGCGGGTGAAAAGTGGTTCGCTCTAGGTTATTCGGCAAGCCACTTTTCGCACTTCTTGACGTATTTATCGAGCAACTGTGCCATGTCACGTACAACGAACGTGAGGACCACGGTGGCGAAGAATTCAGACGATCGTCGGAGCTTGCTCTCCGTGGCGGATCTCAATTCCGGGGTTAGACTGGCATAAGCGGGCGCAATGGGTTGCATCGAAATGGCGCGCGAGTGCTCATCGAGGAGTTGCGCTTGCGCGAAGAGCCGGCTAAGCCCTTGGACATACGATGCGGGAGAATCAAGGCTATAATAATGAATAATAAGACACGTCAGAATCAGAAAAAGAATGCAACTAGAATGACGGGGAACGCATGCTGACTTCTTCTGATTGGTGAACTTGTCAAGCTGGCGAGTCAACTTGCCACCCCACGATGTCACCTTCAATTTGCAGTCAATATAAAAACGAACCCTGGCGGTTGGCCAGAAAAAAATAATCGACTCACCCCGCTAGTCTTCTTGATCATGAATCCTTCCCCGACGCCTAGCTTCTTCCCAAAGTTTGCGACCACACCGTCACAGACGTTGGAAAACTCCTCCAGCTTGAGCGACCACAGTTCGCCTTCCTTCTTGCTGATGCCTGGTACCAAGCTGGTGCTCACGTTTCCTGCACCAAAAATGCCCCCACTGATATGTTGTACTTCCTCGAGCGACGAGCACAACACCTCGACGACGCGCACTTTCTCGGGCAAGTTCAACAACCTCGCGCCACCTTGTGACCAAACCTCTTGTGGGACATGTAACCTTGGTGTGATATAGCCACCTGTCTTTGACGTCATTGTATGTCGCAAAAGATTCATCATATGATAGGGTTTGCGGAGGGGGTCCGAAGGTGCGGTAGGTGGAAGTGGGGACACCGGTGTTGTCGGTAGGTTGCTGCGTGGTATAGGTGGCGGTGGTACGAGCTGATTCGCTGGTGTGTCCAGTGGGGGAGATAGATATCCGGTAACAACGGTAATTTGTGGAAGAGATGAATTACTTTTAGATGACACGGACGCTTTTCGCGGAAGCACAACAGACGTTGAATGTGGCACCGCGGTAGCCGGCACTGGAGCGTCGAATGAGGGAGGGGGCAATCCAGCCATGCTCGGTCGCTGTCCTGGCTGTGACGAAGCGCGACCACGCGTATAAGTGGGAGGCGAAGAGTTTAACGTGGTGACGCTAGGTAGTTTCGGTTGTTTCAAGGTTGAAGGCGGCAAACCTTCGGGGAATTGGGCCACACCAGAGGCGGGGGTTGCCTCTGGTGCGGAAATTTTTGACCGTCTCTGGGAAATTGTGCCCATTGTAGTGGAATCATTGATCAGTGGAGGGGCAATGATTTCTGAGCGTGTGGAAAGAGTCGAGGCTCCTCGTGGCCGTGCTGCAAACTTGGAAGATCCAGGCGAAAGGTCTTGGACCTGTTCAATATCGCGCACAGTAGTCATGGAACCCTCTACGGGAAGCGGGGGCAAATTTTGCGATCGATTTGCATTCCGCTGAGCCTGTGAAGGGGTACGCTGAAGACGTGCCTCCTCTTCGATGCTATGATGGTGCAGCCCCTGGAATGCTTGATGCTCTGCCTGCTTATCCCCTTCTTCGTGCAGAGGCTCTAGCCGACTGGTGGAACCTGAAGGGCTATGACCTGCGGACTGTACTCGCGGTCGATTCTGGATTGCGTTCAAATGTTTATTAGGCACTGATCTATGAGGTGGGGGAGGTAAAGCTCCCTGAGGGGGAGGAGCAGGTGGTGGAGGAAGCTCAGAAGCGGCGCGCGGTCGCAGGCCGCTGCCCGGTAACGGGGGACTTGAAGGTCGAGGACGCGTGAGGGGTGAAATCGTGGACCTTCTCCCGTTTGGCACCGTGCCAGAGGGCCTCGGTATAGGCGTCTCCGGGTCATCATCCAGTAATTGGGACATCCTTGCAGTAGCAGCGGCAGAGTATGGATGATGGTATTCAGGAGATTCAACTGGGTGAAAAGGGAACGTTAAATTACATCAAGGTAAGCGAGATGACCGCGTACCCTCAGGCGAGTCCCTTCCATTGAAAAGATCCCCGCGATATCTCGCAGTTTCTTGCGAAAATCTTCGATCGTCAACGTCATCATATAGTGCGGCAGAAGGCTCGCGAGAAAGATGATCAGAAGAATCAGAAGGAGGGGAACCCGGCGACGATGGCCGAGTAGAGTCAGTGGAGGTAGATACCGAAGACAGGTATGGAGTTGAGGGGGAGTGAGGTGGAGGAGGGATAGAGTATATCAAGCTGAGAATATTCATGCGCTCAGCATAGGTGTCATGCTGAATCGTAAACACAATAAGAACAAGGGCAAAAGCAGGGGCGAAAGTAATACGCACGATAGCCTTGAGTCGGCGGACTTCCTCCTCCTGAGCTACCACGCTTCTCCGTCGACCACCCTTTCGACGGACGGATTCATGAGAGTCTTCACCGTTTATGACACGTTCCATGACTTTGCTGAGGAGGGCAACGCTCTTTCCATAGGCGACCACGGCGCCATACGGGTCGTCGTTCGTCGAATCGAGCTTGACAGCTTCACGAGCCAGTTCAAGGGCCTTTGTTAGGGCTCGACGCGAAGATGGCCGAGGACGCTCGGTAGATGGTTGGGAAGCGCGAGAGGAAAGCGCGAGAGGATCTGAGGCCATTTCTGGATGCTGGAAGGGAGGAGAATGGGTGCGCTGTCGCGGGGGGGAACGGGTTCCATTTGTTGATAGAGACGGCGCGATATTAGACACCGTGAGCCGAGACTCTGATTGGGGGAATGGAGGCAAGCGAGAAGAAGCGACTGGCCGTGCAAGGGTCTGTATCATTCCGGGAGGAGAGATGAGGGCGCTGTCGTCCATGAAGGACAAGCCGTCTGAGGAGGAGATTGGCGAGGTACTAAGCACCGGAACGCTGGGTATTGGCTGACTGGGAGGGGGGGGTTGGGGGGGATGAAAGGCAGAGGAACGTCTCCGCTGGGACAAAGAGGATGAGCGAGGCATGGATGGACCAGCATCTTGTTGCGGGTAGAGGGGGTCCCAGTCTGTTGACTGGGCGAGGAGAGTGTGCATGGATGTCGTCCAAGGGGACGAGTAGACGAGTAGAGGGTATCGGTACGGTATCTTGCCTCTTACAAGACTTGAGCCTCAGCCTCTCAAGCGTGGTCCCTTTTTCCCTTTCTCGGAAACGTCCATCAAATTCACCATATCAAAAAATTACTTTAAAAACAAACAAGAAAATTTTCAACGAGCGTGCACGCTGAAACAATCAACGCCTCGGGGTATACTACGTCTCTCTGTAGTCCACGCGCACAACACGCCACAATCCTAGTCACGGAACTCGCCCTGTGAGCCCTGAGCCGCAAGTCGACTCTCCAGGTTCCTGTGGCGACCCCCTTAGTAACATGACACGTCTCTTTCACTTTGGAAACAAACCTGAGAGACTCCTCTTTTGCGAGTAGCTCCTGCCGCTTCTCGTTGATTTCACGCTGCACCTTGAGCTCAATTTCGCGAAGCTAGAATAGAATAGTCAGATTTCAGTGTGCAGTACACAAAGCACACACAAACCTTCTCCTCCTCTCGGCGAAGTTGTTCCTCCTTCAGGCGCACGCTCTGAGTAGCAAGCTCCTCAGGGAGAATAGACGAATCACTGCAAATAGAACGCATCAGTGGCGGAGTGACATGCGAATAATTATAAACAATTACTGCGTATCAGAGTGGACTGTGCGCGACAGTTTCTCAGTACGATACGTCTCGTACAAGACGTCGTGCGTCAAGGACTTGAGATCCGCCAAATGTGAACTGTTTCCCATATTTCAAATATTTTCAAAAACCAAAAAAGGCACACTTACTTCAAAAGAGCGCTTCGCAGTCTGCTGAAATCAGAGTGCCTTGGATTATCGACCTCGACGACACCCCAAGGATAAATTCTAGCCCGAACAGGCTGGCCCTCAATTTCGATCTCCTGCTCAGAGCCCACGATAGCAAAAGGAAGCAGAGCGCGGAGCTCGCTGTTGTCTTGGATGGTCTCTTCGTCATCCTCCTCCACATCATAAGGGAAGTTGTACACGGGGATATCGTAGTGCTCGATATCCTCCATGATCTCCATCCAAGCTTCAATAAATCAAAGAATTGTGAATTGAATACGTGCTTACCCGCTTCTTGAAACCACGGAGCTCGCTTGGAGTCAAGGAATCGGCTTTGCCGACAACGGGGATGACATTTACGCGAGGTGACAAGCGGCGCATCAGTTCAATATCCATTTCACGTAGGCTGTGACAGCATTATATCAGTACCTTACACCCTTGAAACGTATTAGCGCATCTTACGCATGACCAGTTGGGGGAATGAAATAGAGAAGCGCGTGAACACGATTGTCCCTGAAGCGGGGATTACGCTTAATGCGCGATTCTTCCGCAAGAATATCATCATATTGGCGTTCTAGGTAGCCAACAATTTCCTGGAATCTGATATTGAGGCGTAAGTGAGGTTCATAAGGTGTCAAAACGCATGATACATGCGCGAACTCATTGTCAATGTTGTCACCAAATCCAGGAGTGTCCACAATTGTCAGGGCAATGCGAACGCCATCTTCTTCCAGCTCTGAAAGTAAAGGAGGGTGAGCCTCTGAAAAATTGTGAAGTGTTGTGACGGGATTGCAACGGACCGACATTGACGGGCTTGATCCTGATGCCTTCCTCTACATGCGCAGTCTCGGGGCTGTCAGAAACTTTGTGACCCAGAACCTCCGACTCGCAAAGGGTGTTCACAAATGTGGTACGTCCGGTGCCGGAGGCGCCTAGAGACAAAAAGACAAAAAACCAAAGCGAAATAGTTTGTAAAATGCCTTCTGAAGACGGGCGCAAAGAGGACTGACCGACGACCATGAGAGTGAATTGAACACCCTTTTTGACCTTGTTCCCCCTGCGTCTTCCGGCGAATGACATTGTTACGAAGCGTGGTACGAGCGAGGTGCAGAATACGAATTGGCTGCCAGGTCGGTTGAAACAGTTTTAGGCTCCGACTGAATGAGACCTTTTGGCTCTCCGGCGGCAAATGCCGGCCGGATTTGGTCCACTCGGACGAAGCCGCCGCATTCCAGCCACGTTTGAACCAAAACATGAAGATAGAACCGTATTTGCACGAGTCTCGCATACGAAATGGGCCCTTTCTGTGTTGGTCCGATGGACCCGCAAAAATTCTTGGATCATTTTCTGCCTCTCTGGATCACTCCTCTGTTACCCCGTTTGAGAACGGAATGTTCAGTTCTGTAACTAAACAGCTCTCTGTAGATGAAATAAAATCGTATGGTTTATTTGTGAGTTCTGACCCATATCGCCATTGAACATGTTCTTAGGTCTACTGTAATCATACTTTTCCAAATTAAAATCATTAACGATCGTGTCAAAAATCTAATCGTAGTCGACACATGACACCACAGACAAGGTATTCAATGACAAATTCCCTTCCGCTCTGAAGCCCGACTGCTCGGTCTATGAGAAGGGCGAAGACAAGTTCTAGCTCGATTTATCTTCCGTCGACTTTGTAATAGAGTTCAAACGTTTACAGAGCGCAGACCCATTTGTCGACTCCACAAAAGCAAGAAGTCCAAAAGCGAGAAGAAGCCCAGCGAGGAGTCCGAAAGCGAGGAGCCCTAAGCGAGGAGCCCTAAAGCGAGGAGCCGAACCCAAACCCCTTCTTGTGCCCAGGTCGTAATCGCCTGAACCTAGGCCAAATAACAGCTCACGCCACTTCGATCCTGAGCGCTCAGTATAGAACGCACACCTATATGGTGCTCGTTGTAGGCGACCATGCAAGGCTCATTCGATGGGACCGTGGTGGCGCGGTCGTGACGAAGAAGTTCAAATGGTATGAAGAACCATTCCTTTACGACTTCTTCATGCGCTACGATACTGCAGATCCCGAAACTCGTGGCCGTGACTCTACTGTTGGTGTACCCTACCCGGAGGAAATTAGACTTGCCAAAGACAACGTCAGTGAATTGGCCGGCGAAGGACATCATATCTGACTGTTACGGTATCAAATCAACGATATGTAATAAAGTCTCCTGATTCTCAACCTTTTATCCCCGTCGGTCGGTGGACACGCTCGTCATTCGCATATGATATCGAAAATGGGCGTCGTGTCTTCGTGAAGGACTCTTGGCGTATCCTTGCGGACGACATCGAACCAGAAGGAAATATTTATGAACGGCTCGAGAAAGGAGATGTTCCCAACGTTCCTCGTTGCTTGTCGCCTGGTGATATTGGCGACGACACCCATCACCGATCCCGAACCCACGAAGTCATCGCCAAATGCCCCATACATCGCACCACTTGGGAAATAACTCCTCACCGGCACTACCGAATAGTACTTGGTACGATTGGCAGAGACCTACAGACTTTCACGTGTACCAAGGAGCTCGTTAAGGCATTGCGTGCTGCTCTACAGGGTGAGGATGACTATTTTCTTAGCAGTTAGTCTGTGTAACCTGACTCACGTTATAGCTCACAAAGCTGCGTGCCATAAACGTTCTTCATCGTGACATTAGCCCCGGGAACATCTTGATCACGGACGACGGTGGTCTACTTATAGACTGGGATCTGTCCAAGGTCATCGACCCAAATGGCAAACACGATGGCGCAAACAGACTGTAAATTGATTATGCAAAGCAGTATACCGACTCCTGACATATCTTTCCACCAGGGAACCTGGCAGTTTATGGCTGCAGATCTTGTCGAAAAACTCGGCACCGCCCACACATTAACTCAAGACCTGGAATCGGTTTTCTGGGTTCTTCTCTGGATTGTGTTGAAATGGGTTTCATCTAGCTGGAGCGATGGACAGCGCGCGAGTCTCCTCGAGACGATGAGCTCAAAGTGGTTCAAGAGCGTGTTCCTGACATCGGCGAAATTGGATGTGGAGGACGAAACATTTACAATTCCCGGAAATCCCTTTCTTTGCGATCTTCTGAAAGGAGTGGAGGTCACAGTCGCTGAGCGATATCATCGTCAGCCAACAATGGGGCATGATCCACACGACCCCTTTGGAGAAGTAACCCAAGAAGTATATGATGCTCGGATGAAAGCGTGGCATCTCGGCCAGGAGTTTTTGAAGGATCATTCCTGGTCAATTCGAGCTCGCTCTTGACAAAAGCAATTACTGGCCCAAAAATGACAGCGCTAAATCTCAAACGATTTTGAGCCACAAATTCTAACTCCAAGAGGTCGAGGTCGATAGCTGAAGCTTCAGGTGCTTTTAATGAGCCATCGTCGAGCAAGCGGAAGGGTTAGCCGTTTCATCGCTGTTGGATCTCGCGTCGTACTACTGTACTACAGTATGATGTTGAGTATTAGAGCATATTCGCAGCCCTACAGTACATAGCGCGCTGAAGCCAGGGTAGCGGACACAACTCGCCTTTTCCGGCACTTGCCGAGGGCCGATTGCCAAACTTAGAATGTGTTTAAGAGAGGTAATTTTAAACGGTAATTTTAAACGCTGACCCTGTTCGTATGCTCGGTTCGACTCGCCATGTCTTGAAATATCATCCTCTCACTTGCTTGCCTGAACTACTAGCTACAGGCTCGTATTGTCGTCCTTATTCTAAATCCACGGCAACAAATGCTGTCTCCAAACCAACAATCACGAAGAAGAAATATTCTGAACTGCCCGCTCTTCATCCACTTTGTGAAACCACCCCGAGTGCAGTACTCGGTTCCGAAATTGCGTCAAATACCCACCATGCGCGTCATCCCCGCATCCTTGATTGTGTGTATCTTTCGCTACTCCCGGGGGTTGTCTGTTAACATGGTCGTGTGCTTCTCGATCATTCTAAGCTGGAGTTTTGAACTCGTCCTCGACTGAATCTCAGTCGTTGCCAACATATGGGCCAAAAGCTTTAGAATCTTCTTCGATAAAGAGTGCTCGCAGAAGGCGTGTCCGGCGGAAGGACAATGCTGAGGATAGTCTCCCCGAGTCAACGGAGCCGTCGAATTCAACCCCTTTCGCTCGGAATGCTGCCGTCAAACAAAAAAGAGGCAGAAGGGCATCTCCGCCAATTCCAATAGGTGATCGTGTGAATAACGATGTCCTCCAGCTGCTGAATGCCCTAATTTATAGATAGTCCAACTACAAACCAACCTCGGAATCAACTTGCCACAGAAATATTGGAAAACTTGTCAAAGTTTCCACATTGCATTCTACTTACGCGCGTCGGACAATTTTATGAGGTCAGTCCCCCGATATCATTCCCATGACCATCCCAATGACATAGTTCGGGCTGTGCAGTCATATTTTGATCAGGCGGCTGAGGTCTCGAGCCTCCTAGACATCAAGCTGACCTCTCGGAAATGGGACAATCAGTCTGTCCTTATGTGTGGCTTCCCGGTCATTCATCTGCAGAGGCATCTGAAAACACTTGTCCAACAAAATCATCGCTTCGTCGCACTATGCGAAGAGTTCGCCCGGCCTGTACCACCTGGAACCAAGCCTTCATACGATCGACGAGTTGTTCGTATTGTGACAACAGGAACTTTGATCGACGAGCCATTCCTAAATCACTACGAAAATAATTACCTCATGGCAATCAGCCCGGCTGCATCTTCCTCTCCAACAGAGCGTGATCAGCTGGGTTGGCTTGGCTTGATGTATCAACGGGCGAATTCTTCACGAAATCTACCACAGTCGAATGCTTATGTGACGACATCGTCCGCATCCACCCACGAGAAGTGGTCTTGCCGAGAAAGATGAAATCAGTCGACCCATGCCCCGTTCGCACAATTGTACGAGGGGAGTGCATTGTCGTCTCATACTTTGACACAGCTACCCCCACACATCTCCAACCTCCCCTACATGTACCTTCTGCCTCGTTAAATGCCAGACACTACATAACACCCATCCTTTCTTCCCAAGAGAGTTCAGCTGTCACCCTCCTGACCGGCTACCTCCAGTCAAACCTTTTGGAGTACATGCCAAATCTGTCTGCACCCCGTAAGGAGGCCGATGAAGCTCGCATGGAGGTCGATGCTCATACTCTCAAGTCCTTGGAAATACGGGAAGGAGTACACGGAAGGGGGGGAATTGACACGCTTCTGGGTTGCCTCAAGAGGACTGTGACTAGCGGTGGTACGAGGCTCCTGTCTCGCTGGTTATGTACGTATCAGCCATACCTGATCTCGTTCAAAGCTAACGGCAACCTTGCAGGTTCACCAAGCACATCCTTGTCGGAAATCAATACCCGGCAGTCCATCGTTGCTCTTTTCCATTCCCTTCCTCACCTTCGACGTGATCTCTGTGACCGCTTGCGGGGCATCGATGATGTTGCGCGGGTGCTACAAAAGTTCCTTCTTGGACGTGGGAATACCGATGACGTTGTTGCCATTAGTACCGCAATCTCGGTCTGGTCTTTCGTGAGGACCAGGCTTTCCTTAGAGCAAAAACTGCGCACGAAAGAAGGGGATCGCAACTTGGAAGGAGAATGGGCTCCCATTGATGCGTTACTCTCACAGATGGAGGACTTGCCCGAGCTCGAAAGGAAAATCCAGGCTTCTATGGACGATGACCCTACTCGACTGGAAAACTTACCGGAAAGAGCTGAAGGAGATACCATAACACCGCAAGAGCTGTCCGCTGAGGATAAATGGCAACAGGGTTATCGAAGGTCTATCAACCCTGAGTGCGTTGACTCAGATGAATGGCAAAACTTGCGTCGACGACTGATTAATGTCACTTAGGTTCTCCGAAGAGCTTTCGGCCTTACATACAAAACTTCAGCGGCTCATGAAGCAGCGAGACGACCTTGAAAGCGATCTGCAGCATCAGTATGGTAAGTTTTTTTTTCCATCAGGAGCGTCCAATAGCTTGATTCACCCACCTGATAGGCGCGCCATCCTTAACATTACGTTCAACCCCGTTGCAGGGCTCACATGTCCATATCGCAAGTCAAAGCGTGATGCTGCAAGAGCTAAGGTTTCACCCGCTTTCACCATTATATCCGAGAGCAACTCAACTTGTTGCTTATTTCACCAAGTGAGCTGACAATATCTCCTACATGTCTCGAGCTTCAGTTGAATATTGTCACACCAGGGTTGGGCTCAACTCGGAAGCGAACTCTCGGAAACATCACAAAGCATCGCTTCGGCTGAGAAAGCGGCATTTGAAGTGCTGCGGAATGAGGTACAGTCCCGAAAGAACTTGTGCTATTGAATCAACTCAAACTCGCATTTAGGTGAAAATGCACGAGGCCCAGCTGCGACGAAACGCTCAGATCATAGACGAGCTGGACGTAGCGCTAGGATTTGCTAGCCTTGCAGCCGACATGCATTTTACGAGACCTATTATAAAGAATGAGTGCGTCGGTTTATGGCGAGGCTTGTCGATGTTATTGAACCTCTCTCCTCCAGTCGCTCATTTCACGTCGTCAACGGTCGCCATCCCACCGTGGAAGTTGGTCTGCTCTCGTCCGGGAGGTCTTTCACACCGAACACAGTGTCCCTTTGTCCGGACTCGCAACTACATATCATCACCGGCCCTAATATGGCCGGAAAGTCCACTCTTCTCCGGCAAACCGCTCTTATCGCCATTCTTGCACAAGCAGGTTCATTCGTGCCTGCAGACTATGCAGAAGTCGGGATTGTAGATCGTCTATTCTCGAGGGTGGGCGCAAAAGATGATCTGTTTCGTGACAGAAGCACTTTTATGGTGGAGATGCTAGAAACAGCGGATATCTTGAAAAAAGCGACCCCGAATAGCCTTGTGAGCAAAAGCACTTTATTCTTTTCGAGTGCAAAGCATAACTCCACTTCCTAAGGTCATCATGGATGAAGTTGGCAGAGGGACTTCAGTCAGAGATGGGCTGGGCATAGCGTTCGCCGTAGTGCATCATCTCTACTTCAAGAATAACTGTCGAGCCCTATTCGCCACGCATTTCCACGAGCTAACTGATATGCTTGGGTGCACTTTGGATTACAGAGGCGCAGGGGTGTTCCGAAAAGTAGGATTCTTTTGCACTGATGTGGAGATGACGGAGGTGAGACCAGACCAGCTATTTATTGTAGGCGTTCTCCCCGAGTCGCATGTTAAAGGCTCTCTTTCCTTTTTTTAGCTTGGCTCTTTTGCATACTCCCACCGCCTCCGGCCGGGTGTAAACAAGGATAGCCATGGGCTTAAAGTGGCCCAGCTGGCGGGTATGCCCCCTTCTGCGGTTGCCGTTGCGTATGAAGCGATCTCCCGCCTGAAGAGTGACGCATGGATGTCGTCCTTCGATGACCACGCCCTCAAGGCACTCGGGGAGTCCCTGACTTCGGATGTCGGTCCTTTTCCCGAACGCTGAATAGTTGTCAGTCCTATAGTACGCCGGAAAACTTAATGGCTTTGCATTCGCATAAGTCAACCCTGTTCATATCGTCTATATTGAATACATCCACTTCTAATTGAATACTCGTCTATCCGCTGACTGTAAAGCGAGTGACATTTTTCATCGCAAAGAACTGACCAGGCGGGAGGCGCCACTGATATACACTGTTGATTCGCCGAACTCACAAGGTTAAATGAGCTTTGCCGAAATCAGGGAACCGCCACGGTCGCATGATATGAACTGACGAAGATACAGTTGACCGGGTTGTTGTATGCAGACGCGCTTTTCACCAGAACAGTATCAAATCATCGAAAAGGAAATGGACAATAGAGTTTACAAGGACGAGCGAGAGTCCCGGCAGGGCCCGTGGTGCACCGGCGGGCAGCACTGGGTTGCACCCGATCATTTATTGTGGCGGCTGCTACTGGGTTCGATGGGGCTGACGGGAGTCATTTGCACTACTGCGCCTGGTAAACTCGCGCACGATATGCTATGCGCGTATTGAGTGATCGAGGGGCTAACATTTTGACCGTCCTGAGGCTTCCTCAGTCAAATGTCGTCGAACTCAGCCCGGATAATGTCCCATTAGCATTCAAACTGTTAACGCTAATGAGAACATTATCCGAGCTGAGTTCAACAACATTTGACTGAGGAAGCCTTAAGTCACTTAACACGGGCCAGGTCATCACGATCGACAAAGTGTGTCAGTCACTGGGATCGAGGTATGTGAACGGGCGTGGTAGGGGACTAGGCGTTCCGAAGACTGCAAAGCGGAGGTGAGAACGGTGCCACTCGCACCAGCTCGGGGAGGCAGTGAGAGCTAGAACCTGGCTGAGGCAAGGATGCGGTATGATAGTGCGTTAACTGCTTCGAACCGCAAGAAGAGCACTCAGGCTGTAGAAGCGGCAGGATTAGATCTCTAGTCAGTAATATTAATATATGAAGATGATCGTATTTTGCACACCTTGGGCAAAACGGTCGTTGTTGATCAACCCTTCGTGCTCTTCACGTTCGGCACGATCTAACCACAGGATTCATTGATGGATGAACGGTCACAACACCTCCATGCGCACAGCATCCGCAACAGGAACCTTCCCTTCGGTAATAGAGTCCGTTGAGGGTGTTGTATCGTGTAAACGACGACCAGTAACATCGAGCGTCTGTAGATAGGAAGAAGTTGTGCCAGAACATCCAGATACGTGACCGTGGCATCGGAGGGTGGAAGAGTAAGGAGAGATACAACGAGGGGCATAGCAAGAAGCCAGATATGCAGAGTTTGGCCTCTCAATTATCTTTCCACTAGTCCTAGCAATCTAATCCCTGTTCCCCAGTTAACTCCTTTCAAACTCACTAAATAAAATACATAAAATGCTGGAAATATTCGGGTGTGATCTATGACCCAGAGGCGTTATTTGTACCAACTTTGGTGTGGATCGGTGGTGAACTGCCTGAAGGAGGTGAAATTGATGTGTCTCAACCTTTGCATCAGTGCTCTCTCCTATTTCTGTCTTGCTTACTGCTCCAAATTGTGCTGGATAACTTAATATAGTATTTCGCCTATCTAACAAAGTAATCTTCAGTGATTTTGGTTGAGCCGTGTGTGATTGGGACGTGTTTTTGTCGAGCTGTAGCTTGAGCGTGACACAGGCTTGTCTCTCTATTTGAAATAGGCCATCTCCAGGCAGCAAGAGACCGTGTCACAGGCCGGTCATAATTAACCGAGGAACGGGTTCGACGCTATTGACCATATTGACCCCTCGACTCATTGATTTTATTTCAGGAGCTACACTCATATTATCTCCAATATAATTCCTCCCTACAATTGTATAGACACCATAAAATTGATTCAACATTTTTCTAGATTTTAATAGTGGATGAGGAAGCCACTGTACATGGATTTTAATCTTGTTAACCGAGGAATGGAACACTGTAACTTTCATCGAGATCGACGGACCCTGTAATACAAGCTGCACCCGAGCCCTGGGTGATAAATGCGTCAGTCATCACAACGAATGAAAATGACAAAGCGGGCATACGGTGGAGCATCCTGCGAAGCTCCCAAAGGCCCTGTCGTTGATGCTCATCACCTGTCCTCCCAAAGGAGTGCAAGGAGTCACGACGGTCGGCATGAGAGGCACAGGTACGAGGAAGGGCGTCGTGTGTTCAGCGTTGCGTTCGAACTCTTCTTGGGTCATTTCCCCTTTCCGCATGCGAGAAACCTCGCGCTCTCGGCGCCGGAAGGCCTTGCTTTCGTGTTGTGCTTTGGCAATAGTGTTTCTCAGTAGACCGAGGACAGCAACAGTGTTGTGGTCCGATGGATGCGACGCTGCGAGGATATCAGGTTGATCAGCGGGTGGTGCAAGCCTTGAGAGTGGATAGTGTCTTGAACCGGCGTGGGGAATAAGCCGCGCAAGTCGCTGGCCGATGGTATTCCCTGGGGGAGGACATCCACACTGGGTATATGGCATGCCGTATCGTTTCTATTATGAAATGTATCAGTGTGGGAGAGAACAGGCTGTCTGCACGAACCTCCCAGGCCCGACACGTCGCGTCAAATGCATCCGATAGATGGAATTGCTCGACCTTGTCATCACTGATTGGAGCATCAGAAATCTCAGCTTTAGAGAGCGGGTAAAGGTGCACCTACTGATCAATGTATCGTCCAATATTGGTCTTGCAGTCTTTATGATAGCGGGGCCCAGAAAGTTGGTGGGAATGCCACACCAAGTCTATATCCAATGTAGGCACAACCAGCATGTGTTCCGATGAAGACATCAGATCAAGAAATCTGGCATGGTGCGATAAAGAAGTTGTTGGATTAAGGAGTAATCTCTCCTCACGCGTGATATCGGACAATCGCGTAATGTAGAGCGACAACGTCTTCCCGCTTCTCGAAGTAACTCGGCGATGTCCAGCCAAGATTATGTATTTTCTTAACGAAAGAACCCTGGCGCAGTACCTAGACATACCGCAATTCGTCAGCAGCAGACAAGGCAGGAAAGTGTAAGACATACCGCCCCGACCAGCTCAACGGAGAATGGTCTTTGGTCGCAGTAAGC
Source organism: Russula aff. rugulosa BPL654 (assembly GCA_022496225.1). Lineage (NCBI taxonomy): Eukaryota > Fungi > Basidiomycota > Agaricomycetes > Russulales > Russulaceae > Russula > Russula aff. rugulosa BPL654. The sequence continues at coordinate 187,901 of WTXE01000017.1, forward strand.
GCCCAAAACCTTGGCTCCTCTATTTTTCCTACTCAGCATGACGATAAGCCAACACCGGACAGGTACTCACATCTTGGGCCTTTGAAGGCTAAGGAACGATTTATGCACCTCGCTGAGCTTCCACTTCAAACTTTCAGCCATTGCCACGCCGACACTTTGATCCTGTTGCCACTCTCGCGAATTGAACTGACTAATTGGCTTGAGATTCAACAGCTCCTGTTTGATGCTTGTGGCTCGCACTTTGTTTTCCCCGAAAACAGAGCGTAGGGTGTAGCTGAGACTCGCATAAGGATCGGTTAATTATGAGAGTGATCAATTAGCGTACGGGAGGAACAGCTGCGCGTCAGCGACGCCGAGCTGCGATTCATGCAGCAGATGTGCCGTTAGATCTGTAGTTAGCTTTGCTACGGCAAGTCTCTCCCTGGTAATTTCGAATGAGCAGGATGAACAGGCATGGGAGAAGTTTTGTTGAGCATATCCCGTCCCGGAAGCCGTAATATATGCTAGTACGCGTAAGACACGGCGATTTCGTGGAGCTCTGGTACACTCACGAACACTAATATCAGCCTTACACTTGGGGCATAGGAGTTCTTGATGTTGAAGATCTGCAGCACTCTCAAAAGGATCGAAAGGTAAGCCCGTCTTGGAGACCCAGTTGGACCTGCTGGTCGCGTGGGGTTTCCATAAGATCATGTCATTGATGGTGTCCTTGTATGCGGATGACTCAGTCTGTGCGTACAAAGACGAGAAGTGGGGGTCGCGCCATCGGCTTACCAAGGTATCGAAAAAGAAGTGTGATAGTGAAGCGGTGAGCATTGCAAGAGGTCTTAATGATCCGAGGCGGATGGTATCTTCGGCGAAAGCCCTTGATCGAGTATATGAAATCAGATTTGGGTTGTCGTAGACGGAAGGCGGACTGACTGGGGATTCAGCAAATACGCGTGCAAGACCATCCAAACATCAAGGGGTGGCAAATTTCTGCGAACGAATTTCTCCAAAGTGTTCAATTCCGAAGGTGGCGAAAGATGCACGACCCAGCGCTGAAATCTAATTTCCCCGTAGTCCATGTGAGTGGGTCATGCACCCAGATGTCAAGTCAAGCTCATATATGTGTGTAACTTGCCTTTCGACAGCCAAGTAGACAAACCAAGACCATCGTTGCTCCCCATCGAGCTCACCTATTAAAGGAGGCAACGACCCCTCGCTTGAGGATTCGACTCTTCGCCTGAGGTCATGCAATGCGCTTAGGAAGAGTAGATGGAGCTTGAGATGCTTTATCTGCACTAGTGGACCACAAAGATCACGATGCCCAACACGGAAAGTCGACGGAGTGTCCCGAGTATGCGAGGACGAAGCGAACGGCTGCTCTGGGCAGCAGGGTACGGGTGATTCGGATTCGGATTCAGAGTATGGTGGGGGTGGTGGTGACGCAGACATTGGAGGGGATGCGAGAGAAGGAGAAGCGATGACATTTACAGTGTACAAGCACTTGACCCGTGCTTCACAGACATCAATTATCTTTCCATTTCGATTATTTTTACCGATTACAGTACTGTATACCGAAACAGGTGAAAACAAAGCTTCCGAGTCACGGACGCGCGCCTTTCTCCATCTTTGCTGCAATCTCTATTTTTGTCTGTTTCAGAACCAGTTCATCACGTTCCTTTGTGGGGTGTGCCTCCCTTCGGTTGGCTCGTAAGATAGGATGAAGTCGAGCATCCGGGAAGGTTGCCACCATCTCGATCCCACCCCAATCATAGTCAACAAGCAGGAGTCTCTCTCCATCACCTATAAAGTTTGGAGATCTGAGGTCCCCATGGACGTACCCTCGTGCATGGAGTCCGTTAACAACAGTATCCATGTCCTTCAGCCACTTTCCTCCATGGTCGGCAATTGCTTCCGAGTCGAGAATACGCTTGGCCGATGGGAAATACTCCATGGCGATACCAAACCAGCCACCGGGCAGCCTTTCAAAGGCAAGTAGATTCGGTGCATGGCCGATCGAAGCGCAGTACAGATGGAGCTCCGTGCTGTACTTCCTTGAGAATTTCACAAGTATAACTTGTGGATTGGCCCGATTGGCCGTCGTGGTGGCGAGATACATATATCGTTTACCTTGCAAACCCGTCGTGAATGTTTCCGTTATTTGGAAATCGAGTCGTCCTCCGGTCTGCCTGTTATCGCTGGAAATCCGGGATAAACTGCAAACACTCGGGTGTCGCCTACATGATCCAAGGATTGCTGGCGGTGGTGATGGCGATGCGATAAGGCTTGCTGCATCTTCTCTAATCCTGGCCAAAAGATGATATGCAGCTCCAAACGCGGCATACAGCGGCATTCTATCGTGCAGTTCGCTGTCATTACAGGGGAATACTACCGTAAGTGGGAGGATCCGAACTTGTTTGTCGACCATAACAAGGCCGTGGAACGAGATGTAGGTTCCTGACACAACGTTTGAGTTAGTGACTCTACCGAGAAGACTATCTCGCCTCACCTCTGATAAGAAGGCCGAGGGCAGGCTGTCGCCATTGACGAAATACGTCCTCATGTGATTTCAGGGCAAGGCGAATAAAGTAACTTGCAAGTTGCGGTTCGGCCGCGGCAATTTGCCTCTTATATTCCACGATGAACAGTGGCCCCCCGTGACTTGCTAGTAGATAGCCATCCGTTGTCGCTTTTGATCCGTTTTTGACCGCATAACTAAATTCTTTAGGATGGTCCAGAGATAGTATTTGGCCCAAATGCTCTTGCGCCTTGGATTGTTTTTCGGTTTCGTATCCAAGGGCGCACATATCGTTGGCCAGATGGTCCACTCTGTCCTTCAAGTCCGACTCGAGGGACTCGATGCTAGGATTCTTGACCATATCATGGAAGACTCCGAAGCCTGAGTATAGGAGTGGGAGCGGAGGTATGTCAGTGTCGGATGTTGGACAATCATCGAGAAGCCTCTCCTCCTGGCTTTTTTGCAATTCTTCGTAGGTGGAAGGATCGTTGGCCTTGCTAGGCTCGAGGCGTGCCAACTTGCTCGCTTTCGCGCCTTCAAAATAATCGCCTGACTCGTCTGCACGTCTGCGTTTATCTATTTAAGACATAAAGTAGGAGAGCTCAGCGGGGGATGATAATGTGGAGGAACAAACGCTACGCACCTTTCTGTTTTACTCTCACAACCAGGATCTCTCCTTCAAGAAGGTCCAGGTCCGCCACCCGTTTCCACATGGGAAGTTCCTGGCCATCACAATCCTTATCACTTGAGAATTTTAAGTCCTGCACTAAGTCCTTTATTTCGTGCTTATCGAGGTCATTTGTTGTCAATCTAAATCTCCAGACGTCCATGTCTGATAAGGTAACGTTGGAGAGATCTTCCCCCTCCTTGATCTTCTTCTTTAAGTAAAGAATTGGTTTGTTGCGGTCCATTTCCTCGTAGTTGAGATCTTTGATGGGTGCATTGTCGGGATTGATGACAATATACCATATACATGCCATGGTGGCGGGAGTGACCTGTGTGGCCTGTGGTGGCGGTGGTCGCACGCGTCTCCATTTGATGACTGCCTGTGGCGGCGGTGGTCGCACGCGTCTCCGTTTGACGACGCCTGGGACTTTACGGTAAACTTTTGATTTTATCTGCCAAAATGGGAACGAGCGCTTACTTTATAGTATTAGCCACCCGACCAGCCACCCGACCAAAGGTGGAAGGCTCTTTTCCTTTTCCTTTATCCATGTAGCGGGTATTCTTATGTTCTGTCAGCGGTCACTGTGCAGAGGGGGAGAAAGGACGTATGTATTCCACTGTTTAACTCGGAATTCCCCGTGACAAATACCACATCTCATCCAACCTCTGAGCCGTTTTTATGCCGTGCCAGTCAAGGCCTCCACGATTGAAGTTGACTCTTGCACTAAGTGCAACGCGCATGCCCATTTGATGATTTGTGAGGCAGCTAGGAGACATGGGTGGGATATAGAGCAAGTGACATCTCTCATTGCAAGCAAAAACCGGACATAGGTATCAACTATCAACGAAAGTGTAGCACTACTTCTACATAGTCAAGAATCATATCGCAATGGTACGAATAGAGAAGTCAGTAAAAGTGGGTACCTCAACGAGTTGGCTACTACCAATAAAATGCATAACTCAGTAAACGCAACGTCATAGGAAATGAATAAATATGGGAACAATGCCACGTTAACCAGTTCCCGGTATCATGCCCTTTTAGTACCGCCCTTAAACGACGAGAGATAATTATCAGAGATGGGTTACGATGACTGAGATACAAAACTTACATAGTAATTCATCATTTGCCCTGGATAATCACCTCCCATTCCACCTTGCATCGGCACTGAAGGCGGCGGCGGCCCTGACAAGTGCGGTGGCATCGAGGGACGCATCTGTCCTGGAGGCAGTGTCGGTGGGACAACGTTGTACGGACCAGGCAAAGGCGCGGGGCTTTGTGGTTGTGGTTGTGAGGCACTCGACGGTTGTTGCTGACCCTGTGCACTTTGTAAAAGTGCGAGTATGTTAGATGAAAGGTTTGCGAGCGGATTGGCCTGAGTTGGCGGTGGACTGCCTTGAGGCAGGCTTGTTTGAGGCACTGGAGGGAAGCCAGATGTGGTCGGCGGGGCCCCACCGTTAAAGATGGGTGGAGGCTGTTGTACACTCGGAGGTTGATAGAATGAGTTCTGCGGCTGCGGCAACTGCGGCACCGGGGCAGGGGGCTGGGCTTGTACCTGTGTTGGCGGAGCCGCCTGCGCCCCCGCCTGTGGTTGCTTCAGCGCGGCCAATAGCTATACAAAATCGTTAGGTTTGTTTGGGTCGCTCACTGAGATTCGAGCCCACCTGTTGAACTTTTCGGGCTTGGTCAATGCGTTCTTCAACTCGCTGCGATATAATAAGGTTAGAAGCACATTGACAAACAATGTCGTGACTCACGGGTGCAGGCGCAGAGGGTTCCGTATACTGTTGCTGGGCAGGTAACGAATAATTTTGTTGAGGAGCATTGTTATAACCGCCCTCCCTACCGCCCTCGAACCGATCATTGTAAGATCCGCGGCCACCGCCTCGTCCAGTACCATGGTCGCCTTCATAGCGCCTTGGGCGGTCGCGATCCCTATCCCAGTGAGGCCGTCGGTCATCGTCATGTCCACTTAGACCTCGACCACGGCCCCGGCCCCGCCCTCGCCCTCGGAATGGGCCAGGGCGTGGAGTTTCATCCCAGTCCCGATAGGGCTCACGTTCCTCGCGGCTGAATATAATTTCAGTAAGACTATAAACATTGTCACAATGAGCAGCGCAATTCAACTCACCGAATTGCTGGACCAGCAGATTCTTCCCATGCCAGTACAATATCCATCACGCCGTCCTGCAGACCTTGATGACGCAGACGGTCGAACGCCTCTTCAGCGGACTGACCAACTATTAAATCTGTCTTACGACGATTACACAACACAGAACTTACCCTGGTATCATAGAACTCAACGTAGCGTTGACTAGGGAAGAGCTGCGTTAGTTCTGTGATTTAGCCCTAAAAGGAGAATAGCTAACTCATGACGCTCCGCAGCTGGGCGGATGGATTTTACGTCTCCAAATTGTTGAAACTTGCGCCGGACTTCACCGTCATCTATGATTTGATTAGAGTTGCGCAAGGTCACGAGCAAAGTTCCTTGCAACTCCTGTGCATAGATTTGGTTTGAGCACAAGCGCCAAAGATACGAAACTCTTCCACACCTGATTTTTGTCGCCGCCCCTCGCCACATTATCATCCCGTGGTAATGAATAATGAACGTCAATCTGGAGCTCCAGGTGAACTACGTATTTCGCTTAGATAGCAGAGAACTAACAGGTCGTCCGCTGATTTCGGAACCCTGCAACCGGTCTCGAGCTCTTTCAGCAGCACGGAGGTCATACTGACAAGCAGACGCAGCTCAATATATTAATTTGGAAAAGCATATCAAACACTTACAAAAGTAACAAACACCATTCCGCGGTTTGCGATCAGGTCGAAGAATGTTTTGATTTCGCCATGTTCTTCGAATTGTCGACGAACTTCGTCACTATTAGTCTCATACTGAAAAGGTGCGGAACCGCAAGAGTTAGCCCTCAGTTCTGACCGTGTACCTCGCTGCAGATGACCAGTGCTCGGTTCAACATGACACTCGCCTTAATGTTGCGGATGAAAAGTGTGCGGCACGGACGCTCGCGCTGAATGCGCTCTTCAATAATAGACTCGTGCATCTTATCGTCTCTTTCACGCTTCGGACCGCGTTTGGGCAGTCGAGCGCCATAGCCTCCAGGACCACCGTAACTGGGACCAGTGTCATCTAACGAGGATATTTGGTGTGAGGTGAGCCGTTCACTTCATAAGAGAGGCCAGAAAATTGAAAGTGGGAGAGTGGCGCAGTACATGCTGATCCGGCTGTTAAGCAGTATGATGATGGATCATATTGACGCCAAAGGGTACGACAATTTTTTGTGCGCAAGGCCAATTACTGCTGGTAGACAGCGAGGACACGCTTGGTCTCTCAAGTATCGGTTAAGTTGACCACACATGTGAGTAGCGTGACAACGGGAAAACGGGTTCAAGCATTAGAAGCAGTGGGGTGTGCAAGTCAATCGGCCATCGAGGAAGTTTACCTCAACATCCAGAATGAACGAACAACCGTCCGCTGCCTGCAATTCACAAACTCAAACTGATTCAGCAACTTAGCGCACCTTGAAAATTTCCATTCCCATAACTCTGATCATACCCAGTAGGGGCATCTGAATCACTGAACTGATTCGCAAGACCACTATTCTGATAGAACGAATCCTGATTGGGTCCAGAATTGTAATTGTTATATCCACCCATGTTTTCTTGGGAATGTCCTTGATCATATACTGGAGGGCTACTTGCAAAATCATGACTGGCCCTCCGAAGGAACCGCGACCTCTTCCACGACCAAAGCCCCTTCCACGGGGAGGACCATCGAAGCGATGGTATCTATCAGGACCAGGACCGGAGTGGGGACCACCTCTGCGAGGACCGAAGTTGTCGTATGGGGGACCGTAGGGATGATGGCGACTCATAATGCTTCCTTTTTTCCCTTCCGAACTCAAATAGAATGATGCGGGTTGAACTGGCGGAACGGAAGAATAGTGGGGTGACGCAATTAAAATGGAAGGATAATTGCGACTCAGGTTTCCAGGGCTTAAGACCGGAAGCGGGGCTGGGAGGGGGGAGAGAGACAACGGTGTACTCTGTAACACGGAAGTTACGACTGACGTGAAGGTACAGTGAAGAGTTCAGAGAGAGAGAGGGACACGACAGAGTCGGAGAAAATTTGGTGGGGATTTGCCAAATTAGGTATTAATTTCCCACGTCCACGGCATTACCCGAGGAGTGTCATGCCTGCTGTGCCCCTCCACCGTGACTCTGTTCGTCTACTCAGTTGTCTCTCCACTTCATGTCTAAACAATTCCAGTTTAAACTCGTCCTACTTGGTATGTTACAGTTCATTGATGCAACCAACCTGATACATATTGCCATTATAGGTGAATCTGCCGTTGGCAAATCCAGGTATGCTCGCTTCTACGTCCACAGCCTTGATCCTCATATCTCCTTCCCAGTCTAGTCTTGCGTTTCGTGAAAGACCAATTCGATGATTATCGGGAAAGCACAATTGGAGGCTTGTACTCTCTGCATGCTTTGTAAGCGCGAGTACTCATATGCTTGCTGAACAGCCGCATTCCTCACACAAACGGTAAACCTCGAAGATGGCACTGCTGTTAAATTCGAGATCTGGTATGCACTACCTACTGCGTCACATACACGTGTTGAACTTTGCACAGGGACACTGCTGGTCAGGAGCGCTACAAGGTTGTTTCACATTCTGTTGAATTGCATACGGATACTGAGGTCACACCATCTTCTGGTCCATTATCACGTTGCAGTCTTTGGTATGTAGCCTTTCTGTTCCAGTTTGTTGTTCTAATTCTCGTAAAGGCACCGATGTACTATCGCAATGCAAATTGTGCAGTCGTAGTCTACGACATCACCCAGTCAGCCTCTTTAGAGAAGGCTCGTAACTGGATCCGAGAACTCCAACGTCAAGCCGATCCATCTATCGTTATTGCTCTTTGCGGAAATAAGTCAGATCTGGCTGTCCGACGACAAGTGACACAGGAAGAAGCTCAGAAGTATGCGCAAGAAGAGGGCTTGATGTGGGCCGAGACCAGTGCTAAGACTGGTGAAGGTGTTACAGATATCTTCACTCGTATCGGTCAGTCTGTCCCCAAAACAATCTTCATTCGCTTTGACATTCTACTATCTATTGTAGCCAAGAAGCTTCCTACAACGGCACCACCGGCGTCAAGAAGTGGCCCCGGTCGTGCAGGCACAACGGCGGGAAGGACAGGGGTGGACTTGAATAAGCAACAGAGGTCCATAACCTCCACGGATCAGTGTAACTGTTGAGCGCTTCGCTTTTATACATTACCATTCGCTATCGTATTGCCGTTTTACGGGTCAATTGCCTGATGGACGTAGCTTTAGATCCCGTTGACAGGCCCTTTTCTTGTGTTCCTCCTCGTAGCCCATAGCAAGCCGATCAGTGCCCCATACCATACTGTTTAGTTCGTGTCCGTTACTGTGTTGGCCTGCTCCTTGAGGCAGAGTTTACTACCGCAAGTATGAACACAATCATTAACATTAATACCTGAATCGATCCGATAGGCTACCAGTATTATAATAAGCACAAGTGAAGAAAACGTCACGGCGTTAGAGGTGGGGCATAACATGTAATCGTGCGTAGGCATGAGGAGAAGCGAAACCACATTAAAAGAAAAACCCAATTAAAACCCAGCAGCTTCAAGACCTCGTCTGATATCGGCGTGGACGAGTTCAGCATGTTGTAATTCATCGCTCCGTTGCCAATACCAGCGCTCCCCTAATGTGGCAGCCTTTTCTATCTGAGTAGTAATGAAGCTTGTCATCTCGGGAATTTCAGAGATGAGGTAGGGTTTCGCCTGAAAGCGAAGCATCTGCACTGTGATGTCATACCACTTTTGTCGCTTTACAAAGTGGACGAGGGTGAAGTGACTGTCAGGATCAGTCGTCGATTGCACGAAAACGTTGTCGGGGTGTTGCTCCTGCGCGTAGATGATATTCTTCAGGAACGGCCCTACAAAAGGGACGCAAGGGCCCTCGACAGCCTCCAGTATACTGCGATAATAACCGTAATTGGAGGCTGGATGGATGATCTTGCGGAGGGGGTCCACGGAATGTTCCCTGCTCGCGTTGACCCACGTGAAATGTAAGCGTGAGATCAAAACGCTCGACAGTGCGGCCACAATCGAACTCATAGACGAGAAATTATTGAGGGAGCGACATTTCTGCAGATGACGGTTTGGGTCAGACGAGCCTTGGAATAACTAAACCCGTTAGAACGCACCTCGGCAACACGAATCCAGAAGTCGACCACGTTCGCACGCTTCCCCAACGCTGGGACCTCGAGAATACTACATTTCACCCAATCGGCCAACCTGTCGTGCGCTGCGCAGAAGGAACGGATGTTCTTAACAGCGTCGCCCTCCTTCGTCTTTGACCAGAGGAAACATTCTTGCCGGCGAATTTTGCGGTACAGATCCGATTCCAACAAAGAGATATGCTGGGCCACCTCCAACGGATCCATGCGGACTAGCTCGAGTACGTCTCCCTTCTTCATTTTCTTCCATTTTCTCGTAGGCAGGACAATCGTCTCGGGTACAGATGGATCAGCAAATGTCTGGAACGAGATTGGAATCAACTGAGGCGAATTACAACTCATTAAAGCTTACCAGACGCTCTAGCGACTTCAACATATGCTTCGCCGTTAATGCGAGTGCCGGTGGAGTGACAATAAGACGTAGGAAATCTTGCAGTTTCGGCGCAACTTCTGAGTCTTGGTTCAGCAGGTCATACTCCTCAAGCCACATCGTCAGAACGGTCAACACGCGCTTTTGAGTTGGCCGCAGCTTTTCATGCTTCCATTGCTCAAACTCTTCCTCGGATAAATTCGGTGGTGAGTCTGACTCATACTGTGCAGCGAGGAGACCAAAAACTTCTGTGGCTGTCGCGAAAGTGCGGAATGTGACAAGGAAGGCGCGACGGAAGATTTCCTGTTGGGACGCTCCTGCAACAATTGATCAGATACGTAGTTGTGGTGCACTAAATCGGTTCTCACGTAGAGGATTCACCACCAAATGTTCCACAAGAGCTGGCAAAGTCCCAGCTTTGACCGTACCGTCAAACTCCAGCTTGATTTCTTCTTCACCGTGACGATGTCTAAGAAACCAGGGAAGATTTGCTTGTGCTTGCTTGGCATTGTGAAACGCTTGTGCACTATCATCTCCCGTTAGTTGCAAAACCTTGCCAGGTCGGGGGCGTGCATTGGGTGGAAATGGGCAGGGCAACGGCGACACAGGAATATCTAGGAAGCTAATAAGTGATGATAGTTCGGAAGTCTGCGATCGCGCGATAGTGGATGATCCCGATGGGCCATTTGGTAAATTGATGGCACTGTCGGAGGAATTACGACGATGGGCGCTAATCCTGGGTTCGACTCTAGTTAAACTCGGAGCAGTCGTTCCGTCGGGTGACGCAGGTAGTGATTTGTCGAATCTGAGAGGTTGGACCTCTTGGACAATCGGTGAAACAGCGAGTGTGAGGGGTTCTTCTATCTCGTCCTCATGAACCTTTAAGTTTGGTGGTGGTGAGATACGAAGATGGTCGGGTTCTTCGGTGGTCGGATCGCAGGGTGGTTTGGTAACGATCGAAGGATCGGACCAGCCGGATGCCCGGGGGTTCACTTGAGTTATATCGGAAGGCTCGTTGTCAGAAACCGCCGTGCCAGAGGATAGCGTCTCGAGTATTCCCCTTGGAAGTGGAGGGGTAGACCTGACGCGCTCTTTTTCTGTCGCAAACTCGGGCATTCGTGGCCTCTCCCGGGTGTCATGCACTCTGTAAGCAGCGTCGTCCACGAGCGGGCGAACGAACTTAGCGGGTATCCAGCCTATTTCTGACCCATCGCTTCGAACAGCTCCCCACCACCCCGATACATCCTGGCTGACAATTTCTAGAATTTCATCTTTCCGAAATGAGAGGCGATCGGTGTCCGAGGAAAAGAAATCGTAGAGGCCAATGACTGAGCAGATTCGCCCGTAGAATTCCCCTGATGGAGATTCATAGCCCCACGGCTCGGTGCGCGTGGAGGAAAGCGGGGAGGGGGAAATGGGGGAAATACTTCTGAGGTCCGGAGATGGGTCTGTCTGGATGTGGAGGTCCTGGAGGAACTGGAGAGAATTGTATGCAGGCGGAACAGACATGGATGCCGAAAGGTTGGAGGATGATGAGAAAAACGGGGCTCGGGGATCGCTCAAGGACGGCGTTGGCTGCGCAGACGGTGTGGCATGGGTGATCGTGACGAATCAAGAAAGGATACACCTGTCCGTCGAGAACAAGGCATTTTGCGTTACTCCGTATAAGTGGGTGAGCCCCTGGTGACCATCACCACGATGGACTCCGGATTAGATTATGCAAAGCACTACCCTCCACGTTGATGGAGAGACGGCTCTTAGCTGACGCACGGCAAGGAGCAGTATGATTTGATTGATGCTGATAACGGCCTCCGACATGTTTGAAACCACCTTGTAACTCACGGAGCGCCTTACCCCATGTTCATTTCGATCAACTTATCGAACGGTGTGAAAGTCAGAAACAAATGTTTGTAACATATCGATCGGTTCGGTTGACTGGCTCTCCTCTGGCGGGAGAGTACAGGATAGTATGAATGTGAGTGGACCATAGTCCATCAAAACGCAAACAGCCGGATGTAGTGAGGCGATGCGTACAATTATACGCTCAACTCTGGCGAGACCTAAAGGCTGTGCACTGACGATGGCACCTTGGAACTCTACTAAGGCTAAGGTTTTCAATTGATCGTCCTCAGCAGCGTTCGCTCTTTTGACCCGAGTTCTTTAGGTTCAACTACGGTACGTGAGCTAGGGATCTTTGATTTTAACAACTTGAAGAACAACAACTCCCTCGTGATGGTCAACTGTACAGTTTATCAGTGCAGCGTTTGCGGACGCTGCAAGAGAAGAAAGAAGCCCAGGCAAAAGTGGCACGCCGCGATATCGCAACGCTACTAGAGAGAGGCAAGACAGAGACTGCGCGTATCAAAGTGGAAAGCAGTAATTCATCTTTCATCTCCCACGTTGGTACCCATTTCTGACAGCGCTTTTCTCCGCAGTAATAAATGAGGATATCCATCTCGAGCTTTTGGAACTCTTGGAGTTATATTGCGAGCTACTAATCGCACGTTTCGGTCTTGTGGAACTCAAGTGCGTTCGCACCTATATGAATGGAGACGCTCTCTCACAACTGGTTTCCAGTACGCGAGAGCCAGACCCTGCAGTCAGTGAAGGGATCTGCAGCATCATTTACGCGGCAACACGCACCGAGGTTAAAGGTCCGTAATTAGGTTATTGCGTGCGACACGAACTCGAGCCCTTTGACTTTACTCTAGAGCTAAATGTTCTTCGAGATCTGCTCATGCACAAGTATGGTAGGGAGTTTGCTGCAGCGGTTATGGAGAATCGCGATGGTTGTGTGAGCGAGAGGGTAAGAGCTTAGGGTCATCCCAATTTATTGGATAGTCCAATACTTTCCTCCTTACAGGTGATGAAGAAGCTCACACTTGATATGCCATCTCCCGACCTTGTAGAGGGGTACCTGACAGAGATAGCCCGAGGTTTTGGCCTCCAATGGAATTCCGATCCCAGGCCAGTTAGTGACGGTCAGCACAGCGATGTTCAGGCTTTGGTGGTCAGTCGCCTCGCCCTTCTTTGACAGTCTATAGGGCTGGTTGATTTGCTGACGCTTATAATTATAAGGACGTGACTCCAGATGCAAAAGACGTGATTACTCCGCTTAACGCTGGCAAGTTGGTCCCTGGGGAAGGAACGCCGAAGCTGCCAGACATCCCGCCAACAGAAGACGATGGCGGGAAAGGGAGAAATGGGAATGAGGGTGCTGTGCCCAAGTCATCACCGGAAGATGATTTTGCCATGTTGGCAAAGAGATTTGAGGCACTCAAGAAACGCTGACCATATTCTTTACTTGAGCTGCATGTTGTCATCCTGATCGCTTCGCTATTGAGATCTTGAGATATTACACTCTAGGTCTTACGTCGTAACTTGACGGAGCACCCCCTCGGCCTTCGGGATAACTACGAATTTCGTACAATGGCATGTCAGCAGGAAAGGGTCTTCCTTGGCGGTCATTCGGCTATGGGAAGACAGTTACGGTGTCCGCTCCCGTTAGGATTTATGCGGATGCGCACTTTTGGGCACCAGGTTCATTGTCTGTACGTGTGAGCACAACTAAGTTATACCAAAAGTATGAAAGTGGGACGGTAGGATTAACGTGCTACCGTACGTATCTGGAATGATGGCCTAGTCCGGTTTGGTTATCGGACATGTCAAGCGTAATTCGACTTTGGTCATCGGTGGTAATCAGCCGGGAGTTTGGTTTGCCGGATACCTGGGCGACGGATCTCCCCTATTCTTCACCCTTCCCAAAGACCAAAGAAAAAAAAAGTGAAATAGAAGTGAGCCGATTACGGTCGTCATTGGTGCGAGAGGTCAGCCGGACGAGGTAGCGAGCGCCTCGAGGCCGGCACGGCGGTGGAATCAGGACCCGCCGATACGGCTTTTCGAAGGATGTCCGCCGTGTCCCTCGCATCCGAAGGGGATCAGCTCAACGAACTGGTCATTCTTATATGCTTGCATCCCATCCCCGTCCTTCCTTTCCCCTAACGATGGACGATCATCTCGATGATTCGTTCTCAGATTTCGAGTCGGACATCTTCTCAACTCGCAGTACAGTCAGCTCAGTGACTTCACATGATGCATCCATGCGCTCTGGCTCACCTGCCCCTTCTATGTATTCCGTCACGAGTTCCTTAAGGGCAGCTTCGTATCGTCAGGAATACGGGAGGGGTCTAAACAATTATTCCGAAATCTACCGCCTCCCCGCTGATGATGAGGAGTTTGACAGACTTGGTACTACATCCGTTAAACTATTACACGAATGACTTAGGCTGATTCATACAGACTTGCAGCATGAAATGTTCAAGAAACTAATGGGTACATATCCCCCGCCCATGGCTGAGGTTATGGCAGATGATACACCAGGGGAAACCAAATCCGTTCTTGACTTGGGCTGTGGGAGTGGAAGCTGGTATGAGTGTCTTCCCCCTATTATCGACGTTGCTGAGATTGTTCCTATGACGTTCCAGGATATTGGAGGTTGCCCGTGACTTTCCGCATTGTCAGGCTGTCGCCGTAGATTTGGTTCCTATGCAATCTATGTGAGTGACCTGATAGTCTTGACTAACAATGATCCCATGTCGTATTAATTTCTGCTAGTAATATGCCACCAAATTGCAGGTGTGATAAAGCTCCTCTATTATCGACGTCAAGTTAGAATAGCCAGCATTACAGGAGCGAAGTTGACGATATCAACATCGGATTGCAACATTTCTATGGCGATTTCAACGTCGTACATGCTCGTCTCATTTCATCTGGTGTAAGCACCGCCAAGGCACCCAGTTAGGGAGTTCGGGTTGTAGGATGCGTGCCATACTAACCCACCTCACTCCAGATCAAGGATTTTCCATCAGTGATAGATCATATCAGTCAATGCCTGCGCCCTGGTGGGCTCATGGAACTTCTTGAGTTTGATTTCAGAGTATACGACGCCGACTACAAGGCTTTCTCTTTGCCCATCGGCACCATGGAACCTCCGTGGTTTCCTCGGTGGATGGCGCTAGCCAATATGGCCGTACGTCAACGTGGCGGAACACCCGATGCTGCCAACATGCTCTATAGTTGGACGCTACAGAATCCGGCCTTTGAAGATGTTGTCTATGAAGAATATTTCGTCGCATCAGCCCCTTTCATGTCCTCTCAGGAACCCGATTACCACTCCAAGCGGACCGTCTCCGAACATATGCGAGACGACATACTAGTGTGTGACTACGGATATCGACGTTTACCGCATCCTCATCTTTTGCATCTTTTGCCAGGCTTTTTTTCTATCCGGAAGGCCACTTCTATTAGGAAACGGTTTTTCTGAATCACTGGTAGACGAACTCCAGCGTCGCGCAAGCTCGGAACTCAAGGAAGGACGTACAGTCAGTTATGTCCGGATAGAGCGAGTATACGCTCGCAAAAAGTCCTAGGTTTATCTGGGCTCTTCATTGTTCCCTCGCTACCTTATATTTGTCATTCTGCCAGTAATGTGGTTGTACGTTAACTGATTATTCACTGCTTAAAGCATTCCATCCACAAACTTACCTGCTAATTTGAACACGCCGAGTGATGATCAGTAGTAGACCAAATTATTAGCCACTCAGTAGTATTACGTGATGATGGACATCCACAGTTATCCTGTACTGCACGTTATCCTGCCAGTGCATGACCCTCACTATGGATGAGCGATTATCTGCTGGAGACCTCTTTCCCAAAGACTCTCCGCAGCTTTTGGCTTCTCTTGGTTTGAATACCGTTCCGTCGCGTGAGCAGACTTATCGTGAAATAGAGGAAAGACTTCTCTTGCCAAAGGAAACGCTTCCAGAGGACTGGCTTTCAAAATATCAGGTGTGGGTATATTATACCACTCTTCTCACTCATTCATCTGATCTACGTTCAAGATATTGGAATGAGCAAATCTCAATACCTTCGCTATTGTCTCTCAATCCTTCTCCGCCTCCGACTAGTATCTCATTTATCAGGTCTGGCATCAGCGGACATGTGACTGGGTATTCAGAGGTAGACCCTGCCACCTCCGTACAATCACGCATATTTTCACATCCGGGCGACGGGCGATAGATTGTGAACCCCCCAATTCAAACAGGCTTGACTTCAACCTCTTCCGATAGGCGACCTGCGCCCACCTCGAACTTTGTAAGAGGAAAGACGGGTTATGCTCCGTTTTGGCCTGGGGGATTAGATTCCTTGGTCGCGAAGCCGAATGACACAGGCGCCAAAGACGGCGTCACGGTAACAAAAGGGCTACGAACCATTCCACCTGGCCTGAAGCGCGGTCTCCGATTGTCTGCAGAAAAGAATCGTGATCCTACTTCCTCGGAACTACATGATTTGGGCGAATATGAAAACGAAGCCGAGAGCCCAGTAACTAATGTCTTCTTAGTCCTCGTGGCACTCTGTATACTCACGATTTGGCAACAGCCCGAAGTACTCGCCGACGGCCCTGAAGAGCAACCCACGCCAGAAGCTTTGCCAGGTCAAGCTACAGACGTTGACCACCTACTACCAGCTTCGGTATTATTTCTCCCCGAATATATGGAACCGGATAAGGTCGCTAACGTCATGACAGAGAGCACAATTACGGCCAGTGTCGTCAAGGAGTAGAACGGCCAAACGAGCCGCCATACAAAAGCGAGATTGGGCTCATGTGGTCGATGTCAACAAGCCAATGAGGAACTTTCACACACTTGTGCCGAATCTTGCCCGCAAGGTCGGTCTGTTTTCCGGTCTATTTTCATTTCTCCCCTGGTGACGTGCTCTCAGTATCCCTTCGAACTCGACACTTTCCAGAAAGAGGCGGTCTACCATCTTGAATTGGGTGACTCTGTCTTTGTTGCGGCGCATACATCGGCTGGCAAGACTGTAGTTGCAGAGTATGCTATTGCACTCGCCGAACAGCATATGACGCGGTACATACATTTACGTTTGTGTAATTTCATTGACCTTTATAAGTGGAGTCCAGCGCCATATACACATCGCCAATCAAAGCCTTGTCAAATCAAAAGTTCCGTGATTTCAAGCAAACTTTTTCTTCAAATTCTGTTGGTATCTTGACTGGCGACATACAAATTAATCCGGAGGCTAATTGTCTGGTCATGACAACGGAAATTTTGCGAAGTATGCTGTACAAAGGCGCTGATCTGATTCGTGACGTCGAGTTCGTCATATTTGACGAAGTACATTATGTCAATGATGCAGAAGTTCGTCTCTTACTGCCATGGAAATTACTACATACTGATCATGCTGACGCAGAGAGGTGTCGTCTGGGAAGAGGTCATCATCATGCTTCCTGATCACGTCAACATCATATTGTTATCTGCGACCGTGCCGAATGCCAAAGAGTTTGCAGATTGGGTTGGGTGGGTGCTTAGTATCCCAATGACCTTTACGTGATCTTATGACTTTTCAGACGAACAAAAAAGAAGGATATATATGTAATCTACACTGCTAAGCGGCCAGTTCCGTTGGAGCATTACCTTTATGCCAATCCCGTTCGCGAGATGTATAAAATAGTAAATTCCGGCGGAGAGTTCATTGGGCAAGGGTTCGTTCCCAATCCAAATTTTGGCCTTTCATATTCAAAATACATCATAGGTACAAGGATGCTGGAGAAGCTTTGAAGCCCAAACAAGTCAAAGAGCGTGAAGCTGCGGGCCTTCCGCGTCTCCAACGACTAGGAGCAAGAGCAGCAGCCCCACAGCGTGGTCAACGTGGAGGGCCTGCCAGCCGCGGTGGACACAGAGGCACGCCAGCAAGGGCTGTCACTGTACATCAAGGTGGCGGATCTTCCCACACTCTTCGCCAGGGAGACCAAAATATATATACCCACCTCATCAACCTTCTTCGCAAGAAATCCCTTCTTCCTGTCGTCATCTTCACTTTCTCGAAGAAAAAATGCGAGCAGAATGCAGGAACTTTGACTAACTTGGACCTCTCCACTTCTGTCGAGAAGAGTGAGGTACATGTTACGATTGAGAAGGCGGTGATGCGTCTCAAAGGTATTTATCGCACGTGCCAACAAAAAAAAGTCTGAGGAGCGTATTCTTTCTTCAGGTTCGGACAAGAAGTTGCCGCAGATCGGCAGAATGCGTGATCTATTATCGAGGGGCATTGGCGTACATCACGGCGGACTGCTCCCCCTTGTGAAAGAGGTTAGTTTTTTCTTGCACAATTCTGGCATGTCTCCGTCATTCATTGTCGTTTAGGTCGTCGAAATTCTCTTTGCTCGTGGGCTAGTCAAGGTCCTATTTGCAACAGAGACGTTTGCAATGGTCGTAATCTTAATACCTTCTGCGTATGACTCGTTTACGGTTTACCTCTAGGGTGTCAACATGCCAGCAAAATCTGTGGTCTTCTCTGGAATCCGCAAGCACGATGGGCGAAGCTTTCGGGAGATCTTACCCGGGGAGTATACCCAAATGGCAGGGCGTGCTGGTCGCAGAGGGCTCGACCCAACTGGGACGGTAATCATTATCTCCGGTGATGAACTGCCCGAAGTACGTCCTTGTGGAGAATGAGCTCGCTTCCGGTCCTAAGCAGTGCCTTTTCCCCAAGCAAACTACTCTAAACCACATGATCACTGGGAAGCCCGGAAAACTGTCATCGCAGTTCCGGTTAACATACAACATGATTCTAAATCTCCTACGTGTCGAGACGCTCAAGGTTGAAGAGATGATCAAGCGTAGCTTCTCGGAGAGTGCGTCACAACAAATATTGCCCGATCAACAGGAGAAGATACTCGAAGTGGGTTTTTGTTCTCTTGATCAACTCTGTTTTCTCATTTGCCATTTAGAATGAGAAAACTCTATCAACATTACCGAAACTCGACTGCGACGTTTGCTCGGGGGACATCAACAGATACTACGACATTTCAACCGAGATCGTAGACATCAACCAACAATTATTGACACTAGCTGTCAGCAATATACAAGGGTCGAAATCCTTGACTACCGGCAGGGTGGTTGTACTTCGTGATGGTGTTCGTTGCCTTTCCGTTTTCAGGTATCTCGTCTTCTAAGACGTGCTATCTAGCACATTCGCTGGGCTGCTGCCGTAATACTCAAGACTGCGCCGACACGTGAGCAAGTCAAATGGTTTTGGGTCCTCTGCCTGGTAGATTCCGAAACGAAAACGGGAGAGAATGGTGGGTCTCGCCGTGATGGTCCTTTGGGGCGATGGCGCCTCATGTCTTCCTTTGCTAGACGTGGACGTACAGGCTGTACCTCCCCATTGGCCTCCTTCGGCACAGGATCTCGTGGTCGAAGATGGCGTGTACGATCTAATTGACGTTCCAATAACGAGCATCGCACTTGTGACTAATCGAACACTCAAGGTGATGCGACCGGCCAATCTAGTGTGATGACTCCTCACCAATCGGAATAGATCGACATCGACCCAATAATTGAAGGCCACTTGAAATCTCGCATGAATGATGCAATTGCACAACTTGGGTCCTCGCAAACGAATGGGCTAATAACAATCACGTTCCGGAGGTGGATTGGACACGCATTCGTTCGTTTGACTTCCAAGAACGACTTAACAGAAGAAATACACGCCTCAAACGTCTTGAGGGCTCGGCATGTGTCCTCTGCAAGGAGTTCGAACCACACGTATGTCCTGCCACATTCTTCGTACATCAGGGTTATATATTCATACATTTAGTACAAAACCTTACATATCGAGCGTGTCCTGCGAAACAACATTGCGGGTCTCAAACTGGCGATTTCGGATCAAAACCTTGAGCTGGTCCCTGACTATGAACAGCGCGTTGAGGTCCTGAAGGAGCTCAAATTCCTCGAGGCAAATTCCACAGTCTCACTGAAGGGCCGAGTTGCATGCGAGGTTAGTCGTTTGTCGGTTTCTTCAGATGCTTCCCGCCTCACATTACTTGTAAGATCAATTCTGTTAACGAGCTCGTTCTCACCGAGATCGTGCTGGAAAATACCTTGGCAGCCTATGAGCCCGAGGAAGTAGTCGCGCTTCTCTCCTCTTTCGTTTCCAAGAGAAAACTGAAATCGAACCCGAATTTCCACCGAGGCTGCAAGACGGACGTGATGCATTGTTAGCCATTTCGGAACGAGTAACAGCAGTACAAGTCAGGCACAAAGTCGCAGCTGATGAGCATCGAAAGTCATTAAACTTTGGGCTGATGGAAGCAGTCTATGAATGGGCGAAAGGGATGGTCGGTATCTGTCACTGCCTTTGGTCGAACGACTACTGAGCGCTGATGGCCTACTTCAGCCCTTCGACCAGCTGACGACACTGACTGATGTAGCCGAGGGAACAATTGTACGCGTCATAACTCGGCTTGATGAAACCTGTAGAGAAGTCAGGGATGCTGCTCGCGTCATCGGAGACGCCGCGTTGATGAAGAAGATGGAGGAGGCTCAGATGAAAATTAAGAGAGACAGTAAGTGTTTGATGATTTACTCAGTCGTATTTCACCGACCGCGATCGTATAGTTGTATTTGCCGCTAGTCTGTATTTCTAAACCTTTTGGGAAGTCTGTGACGTCACTGTATGCAATTCACATCGAACTTGGAATTTTCATCGAAATTGTCTTTTTATCCCCTTCAACCATCATCACCCTGCGTTACCCTGTACAACATGTCTTCTCCTATCACAGACGAATCAAACTATCCAACTGGAAGAACTGCTCCTTATGATAGTAATCCTTTCAACGCGCAACCCACTTACCCCCATCGCTTAGAGCTAGGTCCTCCTCAGCGTCGTCGTGTCAATCCCGAGAGTCTAGCGGCTCGCCTGGGTCCCGAGCTTGTTGCAGAATGGAAAAACATATCGTCCCAGGAAGTATCGAGATGCCACCATTCAGCATTCGTCGCGACATACAAATCAAATTCGGCATTGACCGACGGCATATTTACGATTTTTTCCACAGTAGAGGGCTTCGGTGTTTGAACGAGAAAACCATGCGGAATAGCTATCTTGAAGTAAGTTGATAATTCTCAGCACTTCCGGTCTTCTCATAAATTGTAGATAAAATCCCAGAGATCCGCCCGGTGTAACCTTCCCGTCCCGACGGCTTTCCCAGAGCCAAGGAAGCGTAGAGCCGCAGCCGCAGCATTGGAGGCTACTAGCGCATCATTGAAACGCTCCCACACCCCCAGAAAACAAAAAGGCAGACAAAAAAGACCGGAACGTACACCTTCCCCAGCAAGACACGAAAGTACCGCGAGTACTCCCGGTGAAGCTTCCGAGTCTTTCCTTGAACCTGAGCCTGAAGTCGACAGCCAGATGACTAATATGGCCCAGGGATCGTTATCTTCTGAGCCTTCGGATGCCCTATTTCTGTTGTCTGACGACGGTTGTACACATTTTCTCGGACAATTTTCTACCTTGAGCCCTGGAGAAGCAGAAGAATCGGATCTCTCTTCTTGTTTCTCCGTCTCGTCTCTGCTCGACTTGAACTCCTCAGTCTCTACATCCCCACTCTCGGCGTCTTCCTCGATGGAGTCGACACTTTCTTCAGCATGCGAGATCCCGGAGTTCCCACCAAAAAGTTTACCATTAACCTCGCAGGAGCGAAAGGCACACTACGCATGGCTAGATGGGATCATAGGGCCCGCTTCTGGGATCCAGGAAAGCATGGGCACATACAAGGCGTTTATGGAACACCAGCGAGAGGTTTATTATAACCGCCTTCTTCTCATCGCCGAGCAACCTACGAAAGAGACGGTGCGCCGTAGAGCCGCGAACGAGTTCATGTCCTGGTTAGGGGGCACGCCAACTTCTGGAATAGCAGCTCACGAGTCACCACCTTCCATCGCGACCGCTCCTCGAGTTAATTCCGGGTTGACTCGACGGACAATCAGGTTCTCAAGCTCAGGCTGTTGGTCATCCCCGGGACCCAGTCTGCCCGGACGCACAGACGCGGATATTTGTGGATATTCAAGAACTCAAGGAGGCATGGCAGCGCTTTCTGTGCCACAGATGAATTCTCATCTTGTGTGCCCAATCACGCGACATCCTCGACGACGAACCTTCTCCGCCACTGTAGACATATGAGATTCTCTCCTAAATTGTCAAGGACATCTCTCTTTTCTGGACAACTTCTCGATCTGTCGACATTCTTCTATGTTCGATCAGTATGCCCTGCATCTCCCAGCGAACAGCCATGTGTTTGTTGCACACCGCCTTCCAACATGACGATACCAAAATACACCGCTAGCGCCACCCATTGTTTATTCTCACATTCGCAATTGATTTTTGCACACAGAGCGATACCCGTATTATAACACTGCACTGCATTACTGTACCGACCACCTGTGTCTCTAATTTATGACGTAAGCCACGATGGAGGAATAGAGATGCGATGCGCGATGCGTTCCTAGTAGAGATGCGTTAATACCGACATTCGATCCGTTCCCACCCGGTACTCCGAAAGTGGAAGGGAAATTTATAACCCCCGGTGCGAATGGAAGCAACAATAGGTCCTACAGTACACAGTAAAGCTGCCCATCGGGGGAAAGGCGCGATTAATAGCCCGAGTCATCGGCGGTCAGAAATGGAAAAGGGGGCCGCCGAGAGAAACCTATGCTGACCCAACATTGCGGCGGTTGACATGAAGTCCGGAAGTATGAGATGGGGTGTCTATTAGGGACAGGCCTAGGAGAGGAGATGTGCAATACAACGGCCGGCCGGGACCAGAAGAGTGGCAAATAGAACGAGAAGCGCAAGAGTTGGAGTCTTGGAGATAAGTCCCAAAATGGCAAAACGCCCAAGGTATGCGATGCGATGCGTGTAGGTCCGACAGGAACCCTGCTAGACGCATCGTACGGTTCCTGTCGACCGGCGAGTACTTGTAGGCGCCCCGAGGAGATGCACCGCGATATAGACATATATCAATTCCGACAGACGTTCGAGAACAAGTTACGGTTCTGTACACTTATAATCCTTCGGTAATTTTTGTGTGCCTGGGCGTTTAATTGAGCCACGTTTTGTCCTTGCGGGGTTGTTTGTATTGCGCGCGGGGAAAAGAAATTCTGGAGGATAATCCATGACGATAGTCCGAGTCGCCCGATGGATTACCAGAAACTTGTATTTTGAAATGGGTTATTCCCCTAGAAAGATACCGTGACGAAGCTCTGACGGAATGCTTGCTCAACGGTGGGTGGGTAAAATATCGGGCCATCAAGCACGGGCAAAGTTACTTGGATCCATGGAGGTATACTTGTGAAGCAGCGGTCTCTTGTAGAATCGCGCAAGCGCTCCGGCTTCGTCGACATTAATGCACTACAGTAACAGATTGACGGTTCTGGACGAAAGACAACGCAGCTAGCAATATTTCTGCACGTGACAATTTGCGCTGCGCCGAAGGTGAGCTCAGGCGTCCGCGCAGCCAACCGCTACTCAATCTGGTGCAAGGAATAGAAGGCATGCCCGCAGGAGTGCGTTCGCCGGAGCATAGTTACTGCGCAAGTGCGCACGCAGTAGATTTCACCGACACGCCACGATTAGAGAAAGTAATTATTCGCCCATCGAGGGTCAATGGGTGATCACAGCGTCACACAGAGCAGGTACAGTGGTACTGTGTGTATATCACGGGAATCACTTGTGGGTTGCTACACATCCAGCACCTGAGGAAAGCGTGTTGTGCGTGACGACAGCAAGGGGCGTATTGTTGTTGTGCACTCCACACCATGGATACGATCGAGACGATAGTGGCGCCCAGTGCCATAAAGGTGTATGTGGTATAAGGCTAATAAAAAACCGACAAAGGAATGTTTTGAGTGAAGCAACGAGGTGATAGATAGGGATCGATCAGGTCCGTGACGAGCAAAACGTGGGAGCGCATGCGGGAACGATGTGGGAGGAGTGAGAATCGAGAACACTCGGACGAATTCTAGAGGGAGCCAAGGAAAATCTGATATTTCCATTGGTTGATAAGCGATAAGATATCTAAAAATAAATAAATAAAACTAGGAAAACGGAAGTATATTTCGTTCTCGTCTCGTCCCCCTCCCTTTTGTCCGTCGTCCTTGTTCTGTGTTCTTTTGTATACCACGGAGCACGTTCCTCGTAGTTCGCTCCTTGAGATCTATCTTTAATGTGATCGGAGCAAACAAAAGGCAGTGGTTGACGAACAAGGGCAGTGTTATTGATATTGACTCATCGGCTACCTTGTCCTAGGATGCTATCTTAAAAGGGTAACTACCTAATTTATTCAACAACCCTCTATCCACTTTAATCAACGTGTACTTTTCTCCTTATTAGCCTTTGACCCGCGCACATCCCCCCTTCATCCCCTTTCTCTCAGACATGCACCCGCGTGGCCGCTCAAGGGACGTCTCCCCAGTCGCCATTGCAAGACAGGCCTCTGAAGAGCGACGCCGCAATAGGTCCTCCATCATGAGTTGCTATCCTCTCCCAAGTGACTCAGAGAAGCACAGTTTCGGGCAGTTCTACCTTTCTCCTCCCTCGCCTTCATCATCATCTCCCTGTACTAGCCCTCTCGCCCTCACTCCCCCTGATCCTGTTCCGCTCTCCACCTACCCCCGTACTCGTGTCATACGCCAGGATACCACACACGCTCCCATTGACCCCCGTGAATCCTCCTTCTCCGCCCAGATATTCAATCCGCAGCAGCACTCTTATTCTGTTGAATCCCGATTGTTATCGCCTCTCCCTTCATTTCCTCAGGAGAAAGCCACACTCCAGGTCGAGGCGGGGCAACGTGTGCGAGACCAAGCCCGAGCGAAATGTCGTTATGAAACACTGGCTCGTGCAGAGCAGGTCTTTGCCACCATTTTCGAACGTTCACGCCGCGAACGTATCGCAGCTCTTCTACTGCGCGCGCGGCAGGAGGATGAACTCAAGGCGCGCGAGCGCGTCGCGCATGAGCTCGAAAGGCAGGAACACGAGCGAGACTGTCGTCGTCCCGTGACCCACATCTCTCACGTTAAACGCTCTGGTTTCCGTGTCCTCGCGCGCGCGCCACCCCCAGTCCCCACGTCTCAACAGCGACAAGTCTCCGATCGCTTTACATACACGATCCCATTTCTCTCGACATCTCCCACGAATCCAGCTCCGATACGCCAGCTGTCGAGGGGTATGAAGACGCGGTTGGACCTTTCAGCTTTGACGAGCTCGAATGCCACCAATACGCGAAGCGTTTCTTTCGACGACGTCCGTACCAGCATGGGAAATACACTGTTTCCTATTGCTCATGGGGAGTCGGCATCGGGAAAGACGCAACGTGAATCCGAGTTGCTCGGGACATTACTAGACCCTGTACGTTGGGAGGATGGTGAGCGATGGCACCCGAGACGTCGAGTCAATGCATGGGCGGTGCCGGTGCCGGAGGCACTTACCGGATGTGAAGCCTGCGCGTCAGCGTCACTATCCCTGGATGGTTTCTCGACTACTTTCCCCCAGACACCCTCGTCCTCATCTGGTATCCCATCTACGTCAACATCGGTTGCATCTCGGCCAATCTCATGGCTGTCGTTCGGTTCACGCAAGTCGACTTCCTCTGTTACTACGGCACAGCCGACTCCTACCTCGGCTATCAACTGCTCACCGTGTGCTTTCAGTCGTCCCACCCCGCAACGCTCATGCGGTTGTACTCGGGGGCAATGCTTCGTGGCCGTTGACCTCAATGACAGTCCTTTGGGTTCTAGTGTGAAGCCGCTTTTAGCGATGGCACCCTCCGCAGCAAGTGTGAATACACACCAGGAACCTGCCCGCCAGCGACCGCGCAAAGTCAGCCTGTCGGCGCGGACGTGGCTCGCGATGCACTCTTCCGTGGTGTCCGTGTTGTCCGCAGCTGCGCGTTTCCAAGTCGCGTATGTGTCATCAACGGGGGCAATGCTCACGGAAACAGATTATACCCGAGATCCGCCGACGTTGATGCGTTCGTCTTCTGAGACGGTGTCGGGGTATGCAAGACGTCTTCCGACTGGTTGGCGCGCGTCACGGAGTGATGTAGCCAAGTTTACTTCGACGGCATCCCACACGGACAGGGACGCCATCCCATACCTTATTTTCCACCTCGTCGAGCTCAAGGGCAATCACCGATTCCCCCCTTCCACGCCGGAACACCTGAATTATCTTCTGTCTCAGGATTCCATACCCCCGCATTCCCCAACAACCTCCTCAATCGCGATTCCCCCCACCTATCAAGATGCCGACCGCCAAATCTTTAATTCGAATCCGCTACACTTGTTGTCTCGAGCCCAAATCAATTCTTGGCGATTCCGCGGTGCCCCAGGTGCCATGCCTTCACAGGTAATTTGTCGTCCCGAGCTTTTCTACCGGATCGAACCTGCCGGCGGCCCCCTTCGGTCAGCAAACGGCGGAAGTGCTCTCAAATGGGGCTGGCAAATTGTCTGGGACACCGACGATCACGGGGAGTTCTAGTCCCTGTCCCTGCCTCTCTTCCGAATCCTCTACTGTATTCCCTGTCATGATTTGATTATGACCGTGTAAGCTAATGGTCTTGTTTCCCTTTCTCTCGGCTTTGCATTGTGGGTTCGTGTTCGTGTTCGCATCCTTGTATTATGTCTAATTTGTGTCTGTACGTCATTTGTAACATTGTCATGACGCACTCGTTGCATTTGTATGCCGGTTTGCGGCTGTACTGTACTGGAGTACCATTAATACCTTCCGGTTTAATGATCCCTTAAACTTATTGTACACCACGCATGTCTCTCAATACGGTAATGTGGGTAATAGTTTTGTACGCTGGCAACAGAATAACGATCTCTTTACGAATCCGCGCCTACAGAAAAACTCTGGAAAGATGTTGACTATACTATGGATGCCAGTGACATTGAATGCATGGGATATACAGTACTGTACGGTACGTGATATTGAAACGTCTTGCTACCAACCGACACTCCTTCCCCGTCCTCCGAACAATACTCCTCTCCCACGCCCTAAGCCACCGGGACCAGAGCCGGGACCAACCCCAGGTCCCTGCAGGTCCACCGTGCGCGCGAGGCCAGGGAACCCGAGCGAGGGTGGAGATGACCTCTGTTGTATCTGAGGCGCTCCAATTGGTCCTTGTCCGTATTGTCCCTGCCCTGGCCCTTGTCCACCAAAACCGACACCAATCGGGATACCAGGGCCAGGGCCATTACCATTGCCATTGCCACCCATGGGTGGAGCGGCCCACGACGCACTCACAAACAAGCCTGCACTACGGCCTGTCAGGGCCCCGCCGGTAGAGTTGGGATTGCCATCGGAGGAGGAAGAGGCGGTCATGATTGCGTTTGGCGCGTTGGGTGGTGTGAGCGTGTGCAGGCGGCTTGGCGTTGCGGCGAGCCCGAGCACGCTCGGGTCTTCTCGGAACCCGAGCGTGAACGGGTTGGCAGTTTCCGCGCCTGCGTTGGCCCATGCTGAGGAACCTGCCGCTGGCGGATGGGAGGCGGCGTGGAAAGAGGACACTATGAGTGTTGGCTCCGTGTCGATGTCTGGGATGCCCGCTGCTTCGAGACCACCCGAATCGATACCGAGGAGGGCGCGGAGGTGCGCGTTCTCCGATTCGAGACGCGTGATCTCCTGTTCGCGTACCTCTGACCAGTCGAGCTCGCCCTCGGCGCTTGCTGTCTCGGAGTGCGTGGTGGACGTGGGATCGGGATCGGGACTTTCCGATGTGTTCCCGGGATCGTGCTGATGGTAGTGTTGGCATTGGATGTAGTGGCGGCATCTGCGGCGGCGGTGGCGGTGGCTACGGCTGAAACTGTTGCAGTTTCGCTATCGTGAGAGAGAGAGGGTTCAGATGGGGATAGTTGCTGTGCCCGCGTCTCGGATTCGTCTTGCGCAGACTCGCTGGTTGCAGTATCGGATTCGGGTGAATCAGCAAGTCCAGACTGTAGTTGTAAACGTGGCGCGTCACTAGGCTGTTGTTCCCGTTCTTCGGATGCAGGCCGCGTGCCAGGAGGCTGGTACGAACCACCTGCCTCATCATTTGTATTTGTGCGTTCTAATATCTCAGATGGGTCGTGACCAGCAATGGAAAGTAAAGTAGCTTGTAGTACTTGGCTGAGGCGATGAAGAGATACGTTCACGGCCGGGTTTGCGGCTGATTCAGAGAGAGGTGATGGCTCGCGAGCAAATAGGGCATCATAGTGCTCTGTTAGGGTAACTTGGTGCTGTTGTGCCGCCATCTGTGAACGCACGGGCAATAAATCGGAAGAGCTAAAAGGACAAGGGGAGTAAACGCACCGTATGGCTATGAAACTTGGACATGATGGTCTCCATTGTCTGCTCATACTCTTTGAGCAATAAACTCAGTTGTTTGTTCTCTTGCTGGAGGGTATGATTTTCGATGATAATCTGGGCATTGGTGCGCTCCAGTTCAGACTCGAGCGATTCTAGAGGGAAGGCCTATATTAATGTTGAACGTACAGTACTGGATCACGTCACGATGCGCACCCTTGGAAATATCCACATTGAATCTTCTCAGCGTAAAATCGGACTTCAAGTTACCGGCTTCGGCCTTTACGATGCGGTGTGCATAGGTGAAAAGGACTAGAACGGGACCAATTATGGCGAACGCACCTTGACTGAGTCTGTTTGAGAGAGAAGGGAGGACGTGAACTTTTGGTTGTGAGCGAGCTGGTCGCTGATTTCGTTGATGATTTGCCATGCCCTGAGGAAAAAGTCGCCCTCGACGTCGTTGGCATACATTGTACTGCGGGAACGGCAGAATGCGCCGCAAGAGTGGTGGAGAGCGCCGGCGTGGGAGAGCAGAAGGAAGAAGCTATAGGGATTTGTTGTTCATGCACGCGACGGGGCAGATAGGTACGCGAGGAAAGAGAGAGATGAGGGCGAGTTGACAGATGGTGGTGTGGGACCTCTAGCCGCACAGGGCACCGAGGGCACCGCCTCAATCTGCTCCTTTCCATCTTCCAACTCCTCCGTCCTCATCTACACTTCACTTCCACATCCTCAACCTCATATTTTCGTCTTTAGTCCTTACAACAGTTCCTAGTCTCTGCTCTTTTTCACATTTTCAATGGCTTCGTCGCTCTCTCAACTTTCTGCATCAGTCACGCGCATCCTATCTTTAACTGGTTTTCCCAAGGAGCTCAAGACGCGCGATATTCAACTTGCTTTTTCAGAGTGGGATAATGCAAATGGGGGCTTTAAAATTAAGTGGATAGATGATACTAGCCTTCTCATCGTTTTTGCAGACGCTACAGTTGGTGAGCCCTCTTTTCTCTCTGGGCTATGCTTTTTTACGCCCTATTGCAATCTCCAGCGCTAACGTGAGCCCTTTATATATAGCTAAGCGAGCATATCTCTCTATCATCGCAATTCCACCTGCGATATTTTCGTCTCCTACGTCGGACAGTCCCGCCATTATTCGTCCCTACGATGGACCGGATGCCCAAGCGATCATTCAGAATGTAAACTCACGTGGACAAAACCCGTCTCGTGGGCACAACGGGCGTTCTGTTTCTGTTGCGATTTCGAGTCAGCGCAGTCGAAGCAACGGGAACGGTGCCAGTGTTGGCGGTCTTTCGATGGGGGTAAACGGAAACGGCTCAACAGACATACAACAGCCGAACGTATCGCCCAACTCCGGCCCCATCTCACCTATCGGACGCGAAGGCTCGCCTTCATTGCCAAGTTTGCCTTCACATCCGACATTGGATTCTTTAATCAACTCGTCATTTACTGACGGTCCTTCACCTCCTACCGATCCGGCCATCCTCGCAATGAGCCCCCACACCTCTGGTCCTAGAATTGGTGACCCAGGTAAACGCATGCTCGGAGCGGCACTGGGTGTGCGTCACCCTGGACTGCCACCGCGTCAAATTGGCAATGCTGAGCATTCTATGAAGGAGATGCAGCGGGCAATGGGTGGATTGACGGTCGCAGAATAAGCGAAGTGAGCCAAGTTGGCTCCTGTCAAAGATGTTCTCGTTCATTCATTTCGGTCATACTGCCACTGTTGTTGTTGTTTGCCACCGCTACATGTCCATATTGTGGAGGGGTGACGTTTTAACCTCACCCCGACATGTTTGCTATGTTTCTATTCCTCTAGGTTACGTTTCTGCGTGTGCGTTTTTTTCTTCTCTTTCAGCCTACTAGTCGTATATTCGTTCGTTTGTTTGTAACCCTCTTTTATCGTGTCTACGATTGAATTCGAGGCAGTAATGGCAAGATTCGGGAAAGAGAAAGAGCAGCTGAGCTGAGCAGTGCTAGTGGATACTTTCCTTTTCCGGCCCGACCACGTCGTCTATTACATCTTCCCACTTCACTCGCTTATCCCCCCCGCGAGGCGTGTCATTTTCACTTTCACTCCTCTAATGTCATTCAAGGCTCTGGTTTATGCCTATATCATCGGCGGTCTCACTTTCATTCCCCTGCTCATCATCAGCTTAATTGCCTTTACTATTTACACCTCTGTCCCCATTGATGATTCAGCAACAACCAAGCTTGCAAAGGAGAAGGTGGAGTTACAGGATGACAACGCTGCTGGGACAGAAGAGCCCACTCCACCAGAACCATCCCTCGATCTGAATGACCTCCCGAAGACACGCAAGGGCTGGCTTACAGTGCGGCGCACTTTCCAGGAAATTTCCTTCGATGGTTCATACGTCACACTCGTGAAATCTTTCTTGGATTCGCGCTCCAAGGACCCCAAGCGGTCGCGCCCACGGGATATGTGGTACGTGGTGCTCAAGGGGAAAGTACTCTACGTGTACGAAGACGAGGGTATGACCGAATGCGAGGCTGTCATCGAGCTTGGCAGCCATCAAGTCTTGATCTACCCCGAAGATTTACCTGACGGCGAGCTCTTCACCAAGCGCAATGCCATCTGCCTCAAGCCAAAGCTAGAAAAAGGCAGCATGCCGAGCGTCACGCGCGAGATGCAGCTCCCTTCACAGAACGTGGATGAGAAGGCAGAGGAACAAGGTGGCAATCACTCGAAGAAAAAGCAGAAGGAGAAGGAGCGGCTCTTGGAGCTCGAAAGGCAACGCGATTTGGCGCGCGAGATAGCATCTGACCCGTCTACACCGTGGTTCATCTTCGTACGATCCAGTGTCGAGATGGAGGACTGGTACCTCTCATTGATACATGCGTCCGACAACCCTGCGAATTCGTCGACGCTCCACCCCCTGCAAGCCGTTTTTTCTCCCACCGACATGAACCATCTTGTGGCCACCCTTGACGAACAGCCAGACATCATTCCAATGCGCTGGCTAAATGCACTCATAGGTCGCATCTTTTTCAGCTATTACAATACAGACGCACTCGAATCTTATATTATCGGGCGGCTCATGAAGAAGCTCGCCAAGGTCAAGCGGCCGCATATCCTTTCCGAGGTCGTCGTCACCGAAGCAAATTTGGGGAATAGGCCAGTCATGTTTAGCAAGCCCATGCTAAAGGAGCTCACAAAGGAGGGTGATGCCTCTGTCGAGTTGCACGTCCAATATAAGGGGGAGATGCGGATCACTCTCAAGGCAGTTGCCACCATATCTCTCGGCTTCAAACCCTACACTGTCAAACTTGTCATGGCAGCAGTCTTGCGAGAACTGGAAGGCAATCTGGTAGTTCGAGTCAAACGTCCGCCCAGCAATCGCATTTGGTATGCGTTCACGCACATGCCAAAGATGGTCCTCAACGTAGAACCTGTCGTGAGCGACCGCCAAATCACATGGGGGATGATTCTGAATACCATCGAGTCCAAGTTGAAGGAAATTGCAAGTGACCCTATCAACTTGTCGTAAAGCTATGATACTGATACGTGCCCTGATAGATCCTTGAGTCCATTGTACTTCCGAACATGGATGATATTTCCTTTTTCGACAGTTCATTCTACTCCAGTCGAGGTGGTATCTGGCCCGATGCTGGTCGCCACGAAAGGCCGGACGTTGGGCACGTCTCGCATATGCCGTCTGCCGCTGACCACGTCGACGCGTCCACGGTATCTGCCCCTCATGACGTGGACTCGTCAACCGTCATTTCTGGCGAACACCCTGACGTGAAGCGCTCCAATTCCGACGGGGATGTCATCGAATCCACTAGCCCTCATCCCACGTCACCTTTCCGCTCTACAACACTGCCAGTCAGTAGAGGTCCATCCCCAATTCCGGACACCTCGCATCATCACTCGTTTAGCCCGCTTAGACACCACCTACCTGAACACCACCCACCTGCCGAGGATCCTGATCCATCGACCGAGGCAGCGCTGCTAGAAGTTCAACACCCCCTCCTCCGCCACCAGAGTTCAAGCAGCAGCGAGAAGAGTAAGAGGCGGTTTCTGGGGATCCGGCGGGCTAGTCCTTCGTCCGGCCTCGGCTCTCGACGCTCTTCTCATGTACCGTCCCCTACACCCTCACTGGAAAACCTGAGGACTCCGAGTCCTGAGCCGCTAGACAGTCCAAGCCCTCCCCCAGATGCACGTCCAACAAAGTCTCCTGTTCCGTCTGGACAGTCTTCGCTCCTTTCGACGTTGAAGTCTCGCGCTGGAGACCGGCAGGCTCTAAGCAACACTGCAAAAGAGACAATGCGCAAATGGGCCGTCAATTGGGGTGGTTTGAAAAAGGACCACCGTGATTCAAGCATGGCATCGTCATCCTCTGTGCATACACAGGATGGTCGGGATAATAAACTTCATTCCATGTCGCAAAAGGCGAAGTCAAGTTATGCGGATATCCGGGCAGCGGTGGATGGGCGCAAAGATGGAAGGCGGCGGAGTTCCGAGGTCCATCTACTCCCATACACATACCTGACCGTGGACATAAAGGACGAGCTGGCAGTATATCGTCGTTGCACCACCCACAAGGCTCATCGCTATCATCATCACACACTGAGTCATCTTCTGCTGGGTGGTCTGCAGACCCTTGGGCCGTCGAAACTTCTCCCGATTTGGCATCCCAACGGCCGCCAACGATTGACGTAGATGGGACGCAACTCGACCCCGAGACCGTGAATGGGAACGAGCCTGCACCGGCTGTGACTACCCTTGCCCCGGTACCACTGCCCCCACGTCCAATTCAGTCTCAACCTTCGCAGGGGAAGACAATGTCAATACCCGGCATTCACGCGCGGAATCGCGGCGAGGTCATGTCCATGGGCTATGCCCCGCCGGACCCTCCTCCACCGGCGGAAACAAAGGCTGGCGTTTCTGGTGTTTATCGTCTCTGGAAGTATTCGCCTGTTGGCCAGTCTGAACAACTTGACGGAGATGGAAATACCGAACACGCGGGCGCACATTCTCCCCCGGTGTTGACCGCGGACAGTGCAGAAGCCTCGCCGGAGCCAACGCCTACGAGCACTACCCGACCTCAGGCTCCACCGCTACCTCCGCGGACGCCAACGTCACTGCATCCAGCTTCGAACGAATCGTCGGGACTATCACCCGCTTCTGCCGCTTTGAAGTCGATAGCTTCACGCGACGAGGGCCGTGCGCAAGATGGCGAGAGTGTTGACGCATCAAGTTCCCCACCAGTTAGCCCCAAACCTCCATTACCACCACGAAAGATACACGTTCCTGCTTAATGGTGTCCTCGTGTCCTCTTTTGATGTCCATTGTCCATACAGTTATCTATTCTTTAGTCAGCGTGTACAGAGTGTACAGTAAGTCAGTAACTAGGCACACTTTACCTTGACATATTAGAATGCATTTGACGCCAAAACTTTGCCCCGGATCGACATGTGTGGTCTCTCACTGTGCAAAATTGGCGTCATTTCCGTCTGAACCCTCCTCCTATCAGCCGAATCGAGTTCATTGTCAGAGTACGAGCAGCATGGCGCGGAATGACATGCGGTCACATTAGTCACGTGATGTGATGATCTCAGCTGTCAGCATCGTTGTGATCATTTCCTTTTGATCTGTCACCTTGCCTTGGCCATTCACTTTACTGGACCGGATAGGCCGAGTGCATGCCTCCAATGTGAGCTTCCAACGTACATCTCTTTGGAATATTGTTTTTTTTAAAAACAATGCGTTCAGCCGAGATAAATTCACTATTCACTCAAAGGCTGTGGTATGCCAGGACGTTGAGCTCAAAGGCGACATCACTATCAGCTCAGGGACCATTGTACACCCCAAGGCTACTATTTTTGCCATTGCGGGACCCATCGTGATTGGGGCCAACTGCATCATCGAAGAAGCTGCCATCATCGTGAACAGGTGTGGTTGTATGCGCATGATGATATGAACGCAGCAGCATTGGGCTTCATTCTCATCATCCACCGTTCGTTGTTTACACGCAGGCGCAAGGAGGTAATGCGAATAGGCGATGACAATTTATTCGAGATCGGCTGCCG
This sequence comes from Russula aff. rugulosa BPL654, assembly GCA_022496225.1. NCBI lineage: Eukaryota > Fungi > Basidiomycota > Agaricomycetes > Russulales > Russulaceae > Russula > Russula aff. rugulosa BPL654. The sequence goes on from WTXE01000017.1 coordinate 221,991, forward strand.
TGCGTCCTGCCTGTGCTGTATGTCTCACCTCATTTCCGTTACTCATCTGTGGTTTTTGTGTAGGAGTCGAATCGCCGAGCGTGGGCAACTTCAACACGGTTTCGACGAGAGCACGCGTGCACCATACTGTGCGGATTTCGTCGTATTGCGTCGTTGGCGCGGGTTGTCTAGTCGTGCCGACGGACGATGAGGTCCTGGACGAGTACACTGTTATTTACGGGCCGTCCGCGGAGCGGCGGGTATGGAGCGGGCGTGGGAGGGTGCAAGAGGCGGATCTTCGGCGGAAGCACGCAGAGTACCTCCGGGAGACGCTGCCCAAGTTTAATCGCTTGAGGAGGGGAGATGCACATGGGTATGGGGCTTGAGTTGGTCGTGTATCGTACAGTCTCTCTGCCGATTTTTAAATGAGGCGCAACAACTATCTCCGGCTCGAGGAATCGTTGTCAAGTTCAGGGTTGTACGTAAAATTTACGAATTGACTTGGAGGAGAAAAAGAAGACGGAGACTCGGAAGATGAAAAGATGAAACAACAGGGTGAACGGACCGATCACCGCTCAGATCGGCTCACGGGGTTGAGTATTGTTGTCCATGGAAAAGTGGGGGAATCGCTATCTTGGCTTGCTTCACGATGTCAAGCAGGTTCTCAGCTCACGACTACGATGATCGTCCCCTCTCATCTCCCAGATCTCTCGTCGATCTTTCACCGTCTTCTTATGCTCGTGCCCGCTCTGCCTCTGGCTCACTCGGCTCAGAAGACCCAAAGATAAGGATACCAAGCGACGACGGAGAGCGTTCGAGCATAATAAGGATCAATACAGACTTTACGGTGCGCATTTTTAAAAATAACCCACACGTTTCCAAAAATATTTTCCGTTTTCCCAGCCAGCAGCTGCTTATCGACCTCGACACGCCCCTTCTTTAGCCCGCACGCGGAAAATCGCCTTTACCTAGGACATCGACGACGACGACAGGCAAGCCGACATATGTGCGATCGTCCCACGCACGTTCTACTTCTACTTCCATCTCGGCTCCCGTGACAGCTGTCGAGACATGTCCGCGCGAGAGGCCCGGCTTGTCGGGTCTGCACCACCTCGACCTCGACCTCGACCGACCCCCGACGACGAACAATCTGCGTCCTCAGGACCGTGCGGACCTCGTCAGAAAATCTCGAAAGTTGACCCAGTTGTTCGGCGAGACGCCCTCCCCGCAATCCGTAATAACGCTCCCATCACTGCCACTGCCTCTGCATCTGCCGGCAGCAACAAGTGATGCGCCTCTCTCCCGGACGGGAGGACGCCATTCTCCGCGTCCCATCATGTGGGCGTCTCCTCGGTCAAGCATGCGATCCGCCGACTCCATTGAGACTACTACTATTCATGATGACAATTTGATGGTTTTACCGCCGGGTCCCATAGATGCACTCTCTATTTCCGAGCTGTCGCTGGCCGGGACAGCCGAGGGTAATGCGGTTGACAGGAGAACTGCTGGAGATTTTATTATTGACCCTTACGATGATGATAAACGACCCATACCCACCTTCTCCCCGCATTCTTTTCCGTCTCCCCCTCAACTTAGCTCGTTGGATTCTGCAGACTCTATGCTATATCGTCGTACCCCAGAAGAAGAACGCCGGCGCAGGAGGGAGAAAATCGCGAAAATACACCGCTTCCTTGGTTCTCGTGTTCCGACCTCCCTCGTCCTCGGCTTCAGTGCTTCAGATGATGCCCTACCAGCTCTTGACCGTACCATTGACAACGTTCGCACCAGCACCAGCACCAGTCGTCATAATAGGCGCCGAAGTAGTTCGGCTGCCGAGACCAGAAGCAACTGGTTTGGGCCGGATGATCGGATGAAAGAGGAGCTCGACGAACGCGAGAAAGCTATCAACGTCCGCAGGGCGATCAAGATGGAGAAGGTAATTCATTCACAATGCCGTCTCTCCTTTCTAAATAATAACGAAAAAGTTGTCCATCCTTCTTCTTCCCAGATGTTTGGCGTACAACCCCCGCAGACATTGTATCACACCCGGCATTCTCCAAGGCCGAAAGAAGATGACAGGGTCCATTCGACAGAGCGTCCCTCTCACTCTCATTCGGAGCGCGAGGCCGTGCTGCTTCCAGCAGCCAATCGGAACGTCATTCAGGGTTCATATCTGAGCAAAGCAGATGGCAAGCAGCAGCAGAGCAGGCATCGGGCGAGTAGCCACTCACGCTCACAGTCGGAATCGATGCCGTTACTCGACCCTGTGGGTGCTGGGAGCTCGTCAGGCAAGCGCACCTCTGCCGTCTACATGCATTACAAGTATTCCCTCAACTCACTCAGCGACATCATTGACCGTGTGAGTACACAAAAAAACAAGTTCATTCATTCCGTTTTTTCAGGGGGTGCGTACGACTTTGTGGCATAAACTCACACACACATTCTGGTTATTACAGGATGACAGGGAATCCTTGGCTGAGCTTCATTCAATCTTAACGAACGACCAATCAAGTTCCGACGGCTCCACTCCTGTACCGCGCGACAACGACGACGACGACGCAAGGACCATTCGCTCCGAGCGTCGACGTTCGTTACCCACGCGATCGTCTACAGTTTCCCTCGCCTCGCAATTCAGTCTTGCCAGCCCCTCCCCTGACAGGACTTCATTCCAAGCCCGCAGGAGGCAGGCTGCGAAACTTACGCACTTCTTTGGCGTGGACTACCGTGTTCTTATCGGCGATATTCTCGAAAGTATTGAACGTTATGTGCAAGAGGAAAGCCACGGGGGCACCCTTCGTCCCGAGGAAATCCAGGTTTGTCAATCGTGGTTGAGAATGATTGTCCAGGACAGTGGCTGACTGTAGCAGGATCTTGTGGTCAAGCTGCGCAAACTGAGGACGAAACGAAGGGCGGCGATATGAACGAATTTCACTTGTGACGACCTGCTCTTATGCGATGATCTTGCTACTCCCGCGAATACCAAATGTACGATTATATCCTTGTTGCTCGATATCAAAAACAATATGATTCCATGAGGTATAAATACCCAAATCGTCCGGGAAACATGCTGTACGCAAAACGCCAAAACAAAACAAAAACGCGAAACGGGGTATGCTACAAGACCACAAGCTCTCCTCTACATGAGTGACACCAGAAGATGTGAGACTCGTCCAAGAACTGCGGTCGCTTGTGTGAGTTCTGAACGCTATTGGTTGCGTGTGGGTCCATCCGAGGAAGAGGGGTCGTTCTTTCGGCAACTTCAGCGTGCAGCGGCGAAGCCACACGTGAAGGAGGGACAGATCCGGCGGCCGCAGCCATCATCTCGCTGTCGATCCGGGCCTTAAGCATGCCCAGACTCACTTTGCGCTTGTGTCGCGTTTCAGGAGAGAGGTTTGTTCCAAATGCGGAGTGCGCAGCGCAAGTGGAATGTTGTTGTTGGCGGTGGCGTTGGCGTTGTTGCCGCTCCCTCGGCGTTGTTGAGTCAGAGATGTCCGACGTAAGTCGTCAGAGTTGTTTCGTGCCTTGCTAGACGGTCGAGGAGGGTGGTCTATTGCCAGTTGCGTGGCGACATGTGGTGATAACAACGACGACTGCGACGCAGACGATAGTGGTTGCGGCGGAAGGGTAGTTAACGCCGATGGTGACGATAATGCTCGAAGCTGCGCTAGTTGATCCTCGGATTGGCTTAATTGTCTTTGAAATGAATGCGCACGCGCTTCGGCTTCAAAGACGCTTGTCTGGAGCGATCTGATCTGGGACTGCGCCGCAGATAATTCGAGACGATGCTGCTGCTTAAGCGAGTTCATCATCTCCTTGTCCAGGGACGGTGACGACGGGCTCGCGGCTGCGGTGGACAGCTCGGCGCGGAGTTGGTCGATCTCTTGGTCCTTGGCCATCCGATCTCCGTGGAGGGCCTCGATATCTGTGCGTGCGCGCTCCAAAATCTCCTGTTGCTCTACCTCGGCCAACTTTCGCTCGTCGAGCTCATGATTGAGTGACGCGATTTCCTCTTTCAGGTTCTGGGTGGTGGCAGTCATACGTTCGAGTTCGTCGAGTTGCTTACTTGTCAGCTGTCGCCGTCCTGCACGTTCCACCTCGAGCTCGCGGATACTTGCGAGGGCGTCAGACAATTCCGTTTCGAGTTCGGCATACCCCTTCTGAAGGTCGTCCTGCGTCTCTTGCGCAGTTGATCGGTCCTTCTCACGGACTGTTTCCATGTCCACAAGCTTCGTGTTTAAGGATTCGTTTTGATCTTGCGCAGTTTGAAGCGAAGACTCAAGCTGAGCGATGATGCCGTCTCGGTCCCGGACGGCCTGCTCTAAGCTGCTGAGCTTCTCGCTCAGCTCGAGTTTCATGTTTGTGAGTTCAACAATCTTCGGACGCATTTCATCTAGAGAATGCATCAAGGATGATCCTTCATTTTGGAGATCCTGCTGCATGCGTTCGGCCGCCTCTGCGCGTCGGACAGCATTGCGCTTCTCCACCTGGATCGAATGTAACTGCCGTTCAAGGGATTCCTTTGCAGAGGCAGATTGATCGGCCGCTTTGCGCAGACCCGCTATGGTCCCGAGATGATCGTCGATCTGAGATTGCAAGGAGGTCTTGTCCACGCGGAGAGCTTGGTGTTCCGCAGTAAGGGATGTTAGCTGCTTCTGAGCGACCGTACTTCGCCCCTCCAGTTCAGAAACTTTAGTTGCTAAAGAGGCAGCAACTGCGGTTTTATCTTTAAGCGCAGTCTCAGCCTTGTCACGGTCAGCCTTGAGTGAGGTGTTGACCTGGCCCCATGAGACATGAGTGGCTGACTCGAGAAGATACCATAGGCCACATACCTGCTTAGACTTGGAGAGCTGAAACTCTAGTTCGCTAGCCCTGTCTTGGACGTTCTGTAGCGAGGCCTCGAGCTCGCCAACACGATCATCACTCTGAATGCGTTCCTGCAATTCACGGATGAGCACTTGGGACTGCTCAACCTCGAGTTTCAACCCTTCTGCAGAGTTTCCGGTAAGCTGTAACTCGCGTTCCTATCCAATATCGTTAGCGGCTATATCCGCAATGAACTGTAACTCCTCACTTGCTCGCGACACTTTTCTTCGAACCCTTTCTCTCTTCGGGATAACTCCTCAATCGTAGCAGAACGCTGCTGTGCTTCGTTTTCCAGATGTTGTATCCGCTGCTGATAATTCTTAGAAGCAACCTGTTCGTCTTCGAGAAGAGATTCCAATTTGCTGGCCCCTATCATCAAACAATCTCTCGTCTCTTAAATCATCACAGATTTAGATGTTGTAAACATACTGTTTGAGACGTCGGATAGACGCTCGAGAGATGCGCTCAACGACATCTTCTCGGAGACTAATAGCGTGATAGTTTGGCGCTGGTTCTGCACCTCGGTGCGAAGATTCTCCAGCTCTTCGCCCCGACCGTGTGGTATGGGTTCAGACGAAGGATGAGCTGGCTGAGCTGGTGACTGTGAGCGCGCAATTGACGAGGCTGCGCTCGCTGGCGGGGAATTTTCATGAGGGGATACAATAGACGGGGACCCCACCCGAGGGAGCGACGATAACCATTCGGGTACTGACACGTCCAGTCTTGGCGAATTCGAGCCCAGTCTGAAGCATGCTCTCTATTAATTTGAAATCGCGCGAAAGTCTTGGACACCCACATCTCCGTCACGTCAACCTTCGCATCCTCTAAAGGGTCCACAGGGGAGGAGAAATAGCTCTGACCAGCGGCGAGCCAGGCGTCGGTGTCGTTGACGAGCCCGCGCCGGTTCCCGGTTTCTTTTGCTGCCTCTTTTTATTGAGCTGTGCGAAGGAAGGTTAGGGGTTGCATTTCAGAGAGAAAGATACGAACGAGGGCTTTGGCACGGGCGGCCTTGACAGCGCGGTCATCGTCAGACATGTTGAGGGACGCTGCCCGTGTGAGCAGCAGACCAGTGCTATGAATATGCTCACGTGATTGATAATAATTAAAGTCCCCAAAAAATATTTCACAAAATAAGCTCGATAACAATTGTAAAAACATATTCTCAACCACAAGGATGTCTACCAGCGATGAACCTGGAAACGGCAACTGGAAAATGGCAACATGGTAATGACAGACACAAAGCCGCAGCTCTGCGAGAGAAACCCTGTGGCAAGTGACGAGATAAAATAAACAACACAAGATATGACAATCACAAAATAGCGGGCAAATAAAACCGAGCACGAGCGCGACGCATGGTCCTGAGGGTATGATAAAGGTGCACCACCACCAACTTGCATTTGATTAGGCCCAGACCTGAAAAGAAGTAAGTAACCCACAATGCTTCGATAAGTAATGTCCTGTCACCTTGAGAGTACTGTCCCAACTTCCTGTGCAAAGAGCCATTCCATCCACGCTCACACCCAAGCAGCTGACGCGATTTTCGTGGCCGGTGAGAACACCGACACGCTCGCCCTTTAATGTATCCCACACGTTGCAAGTCCAGTCATCGTAACCGCCGAAGAGGATACGACCTGAGATAGAGAACGCAACAGAGGTAATGCCGCAAAGTATGTTGTCGTGAGTATACGTATTTAGTTCCCGATCGGCGCGTATGTCGAATAAACGACACGACGCATCGTCAGAGCCCGTGGCAAACGCATCCCCATTCGGGAAAAACCTGAAAGGGACATTAACTTTCAGCGTGTGTAAAAATAGACGAGCAACTTACTGGACGGCGTTGATGTCAGACTCGTGACCCGTGAAAGTTTGAGTGGCCTTGCCACTGCGAATGTCCCAAAGCTTGGCTGTAGCATCACATGCGCCCGAGACAAATAAGTTGGGGTCCGGGCCCAATGACAGGCTGGGGCTATATGAGAATGGACAATGCCTCGTAACAACCCGACCACCTACCTCATGACATCACCAGTGTGGTCACTGAATTCCACATTGCGAGAACCAGTCTCGATGTCCCACAACATGCAGGTCATATCACCAGAGCTAGTGACGATCTGGCGGTCATTGATAAACCTACAGCAGCTCAGATAACCAGAATGTGCGCTCAGTTCGCGAGCGCCCCTGATGTTGGTCCCCCCCTCTCTGCTATGCAGATTGTAGATAGAGCATATGTTGTCGAGACCCCCACATGCGACAAAATTTCCAGATGGGGAATAAGCGCAAGTCATGACCCAGCTAGATCGAAGTGGAATGGCATGAACTTTGTTGGTGGTGTATGCATCCCAAACGATTAGTTTTCCGTCTTGAGATGCCGAGACGAGATGTCGTTTGTCGGTGGCCCAATGCATTGCGTATATTTTGGCAAGGTGACCCCTCAGAGCGCGACGTGGCCTCATGACGATACGCGGTAAGGGGTCAACCTCGGCAGCCATTGCTCGCACTGAGTGATGGGTAACAAACTTCAATAAGTGGGAAGAGAAAGATGTTACGAATACTGACGACTTGTATCCGCTGACGACTCGCGCTTAGCCCGAATTCTTTCCTTTAAGCTATCCGCTTCGCGACGAGCAGCCGCGATTCTCTCCTGGATATCACTCTGACTTTGTGACATGGCCACTGATGACTGGAAAGAGAAAAGGGACGGGAACGATCAAATATTTGAACTGGGGAGTAGAAGATAAGATGAGTAATGAGAAAGCCTAAAATGATTGGACGGACCAGAAAGATGGGGAGAGTGCGTTTCCAAATCGATTTTACCTGCTGAGAAAAGGGGGGAAGGCCGGGCGACGGGGTTGGGGGAGTGTGTGTCCGGGGAGGCAATTGTTAGAAATGAAGGCGATAGAGACGCTCAGCTGTAGAGAAAGGGAGATAGCGACGAGGACTGGCAGGGCCTGAGAGGAGAGCGCTGAGGCGACCAACTCATCACCCGGACAAACCCTTTCGGCAATACCCGGCCGTCAATTTTTAGCCCCCGAGGGCACTGTGACTTGCACAGTGCCATCCCAAGCGCTCTCGGTCTAGTCAACTGTGCTCTAGTTACACGCGATCTTTCCCCCTCAGGCTGGCAATGGTTGCATTATTGTTCTCATCTCGGTCAACTTCAATTTATCTGCCTAATAATTCTATATGTCCGGGTGTCATCCAGCTGCGCATCAAAGAATGAACTGCTTTAGTCCCTGCCACCCCGAGATCCGTTAGAGACGGTCCATCCCTGAAGCTCACCACATACAGTACGATCCTGGGTGAAAAATAAAACCTTCACATTCACTTTCTTTCTCCAGCACCGCCATTTTCCTGGTGCTGATGAGCGCTGCACCGTGGCTGTGGTCAGCCCTCCCTCTATCTACTCAAATAGACAACCACGTACAGCGGATTGGGTTGCATTCATATACCGGTACGTAATCTTATTTAGATCCCATCTGTCATTGGCACCACGTAGCTCATATATAGTACTTTCCCTTGCAATGTTTTCTTGAGCGCCCAGTGTCAAACTGCATGTAGGCGCCAGTTTTATTCGAGTCACTTGGACATATACAACGACTACACCTGACGACAGCATCGGTGATTCCGCGTACTGGACATGATTCACAAACCTCATCTTGGTTGGTGCCCGGAGCTTCTAGCACCCCCATAATGTCATCCGAATATCCGACTTGGTCATGTTGGCACTTACTTCTTATGTCTTTGCACATCCTAACCCTCGAAGGCCGGATCTTGTGCGGTTCAGTCCGTTACCCTGAAAACTTCTTTTATCTTAACCCCTTTAATCTCCCTTTAATCTGCTATTTTGCGTAGTGCCGGACATTTCTCATTGGGAGCAAAGTACAGGCCAGGACACACACCGTTGGTTTCCTAGGGATCGCTTGACTCGAGCCGTATAGCAAGCATCTTTGGCTCCATTTCGACGCAGCAATTATTGGTTGCCTATTCAGCGATGAGACTCTTCTCTGAGGACTGCGTTGGTAGAAGGTATAAATACCCTCGTCTAAACTGACTTCTTCCTCAACAACCTTCACTCTTCTATACACACCCGTACAACCCCTGCAATCAATCTTCATGGCGTCGAACCCTGGTAGGCAGCACCTACACGTTCATATCTCCTGTTCTCACTACTACTCTATGTAGATTACATTCTCATGTTGAACAATTACCTTCAAGGCACTGGCGAAGCTCATCTACTGAGCTGGGAGTTCAGCCAGATCGGGCCTGGACATCAAGCGACCCATACCGCAGTGGCCAAACGTGCGTTATCTGTTCGCCGAGATGAGTGCCATTGTGCTAACGGCTCGTAGTGAACGGTTATCCTATAAGCCAGGGTAGCGCCACGACCAGAGCCGTCGCGAAGCAGATTGCCTCGTACCATTTCCTTAAACTAAGAAGATATATTTAACACCCTTAACGGTCTGCACAGGGTTTGTTCTCACACTGATTGAAGCTGATTGCCCTCCCCGTACAGCCCGACCTCAACTATATTGTACGGTAAATCAATTCTGATACATATCCCATATGATACATCTTGATCGTAATGTTTGGACCGCAAGGAGCTGTCTCTGTCTAAGTGGATTAGGGATTGTGACTATGTTCGCTATTTCTTGAGAATTGGGACAATTGATATGTCTGTATGTGCCAATAACCGTGCCTGTGCCCTATGGTCAATAATATACTGGCTTTCCAAGTGACTGTGTGTTGAACTGAAGTGATGTGGACTTCTTTTGATGTTACTGTAGATTACCTTCCCAGGAATTGCGCACCATTCATCGCTGACTCGAACACAACGTCTTATCAGATCAAGATCATGTCAAAGCTTAGTCGCATCAGATAAATGAGGAACAAAGTAGTACAGGTACAGTCTTTTACCGGTCCTCCGGTCGCTGAAATTTTTCGTGACTCAAAGCACACAACATTTCCCTTTATCGGATATCCAGATGACTTTGTTCTGTTACTCTCCAACTCTCCAAGCAGGTGTTCTATGAAGAAATTTTGTTAACTATTGAATCCTTGTCAAAGATGGGAGAGAGGCCCCATCATCCATAGATTTTTTGCCCTCCTGCCAGACGTCCGCAATAAAAGATCTAATGTGTGTTAGTATAATTTCAAAAACTTGAAGCCGGACAGGGACGTCAGCCAGGCGCGCGATTTTTGACGCGTACTGTTACCACCGCCGGTTCGGGTCTGCAATTTCGAATGAACCTGTACGTTAGGCGTTAGGAGGACCGGCAGTAGATGACTGTTATGGCCGAGTTCAAAGTTGGCATAACAAACGCATTAAAGTTGATCAACGCTGGCCGCGGCCGCTTCATATGTAAATTTGAAATACCAACGCCACCCGTTTGAGCCACGGGGCCAAATTCTCACCTGTTGGTTTCATCCATACCTGACCTGCAGCCTGTTTGCTGTGTCCTGCCCACGCCTTGTACGACCTTGCCGTAGGAGTTTCACAGATGGGTCCGATATGACTTAAAAGTGCACTCCTCCCCGTGTCCAACTGCGGGAACGTGTTTTTGCTTCGCCCTTGCCAGTGCCGCCCCACCCGACCTTGTACTTTGACGGTATTTCCTCCCTCTCTGACAGTTTCCTCTAAGAAGCTACCTCTGTAGACTGCACACCCGATGGCAAAGGTCTGTGGAGAGGAGATCTAGGCCATTTGTAACTCCTTGAACCATGACGTACCAGTTACCCAGCCATCTCTCTCGCGTCTCCGCCGCATCAAAGAGCAACTTGGCGTGGGCGTTGCCTCGCGTTTGCATTGAAACTCCGAGTAAGATGCCGACACGCGTGGACCTTTCGTCGCCTGCGATCTGGTCCTAGATGCCTTCATTCACCACTCTGTCGTCTTTGCACTTAGACGGCCCGAATGCGAGGTGCAAGAAAATGATCAAATATATGTCCTGGCGCCTCGAGGTCAATTAAACCCCGCATTTATGATCGCTATTCCTGCCTCCGACGTCGCATCCGACGTACATAACATGCGAGGCTTTCAGTACACGCATCAAATTGGTGGCCTGTTGCTTCACTTCCCACCGTTCAAGACCCGTCTGGAGCTTCTGCGGAGTTCGTATGCCCACTTATCTCCGAAATGTAGCTTAACAGGGTTTAAAATGACATCTGAACGTGCGCTTTTAACGATGCCTTGGCTGTGATCACATCACAGTTCATTGCCTTGTACAGTTAGGGGTTTCGTGTATTGCGCCCCTCCTGGGTATCGCTAGGTCGGCAGTCCGGCTTTGGTCTTGGCTCCGAGATCAGGCGGCACAAAGCGATCCCCTGGCGTCTGCCTCACCCTGGAACGGTGTGCACGGCCACCCTTGCTTGTGTACTTTCATCTATGTCGCTCGGGACTTTCGTTTTCACATTTGATTCCATATAAAAGAAGTTCTCAATGAGTATGATGCTGTATACGACTCGAACTACATGACTCCCGGTGAGCTTTTCACTGTTCGCCCTCCTCTTTGTGTTGACTGGTAGTACAGCCACGGGCACCATTGCGCTGAACAATTGTACGTGACGGGAACAGAGCGAGTAACCTTGATTAATTCCAGTTTTAGATCTTCAGGTAAAGGGGAGACTGGCCTCTCTCAGTTGGTACGACACTTCATCGGGCCCTGCACATGAGCCCGAATGGAAGTCGGACTGCAAGAGTGCGTAGTTTATCGTATTTGACCGTAAAAACCCTTCATTAACCCTTTCATAGTTGATGGCGAAGTAATTGCGTCCGGAAAGGGCACACATAAACATCTTGCTCGGGATGCCGCAGCAGAGATAGCGCTGGAAAAATTAATGAAGGAGGAGGAAGGTTCCTGATACGACATCGTGGATGATAATCACCCTTTTGTTTCTGTATTTATTGCATTTGGAACTTTAGTATATTTATTTGCCATATTTTCCATACACGTTTTCGCCGTTCAGCCTGGGTTTTGCATTGTCTACGTCGTATTTATGTAACTCGAAACACGCTTCCTTTTTTTAATCTCTACCTATACTGGAGTGGCCTCGAGGATTCGTCAGTACTGGTCGTCCCGAAAATCCGTGAAATTGCCTCCGGCGTCTTGTTTATTCAGTACCAGTGTCGTTTTTTGTTCTTTACAGACCATTCTGATGGCCTAAACATAGGTCGGGTACAGACACGGATTGGCGTTATGATGACGATGGAAGTTCAGACGTTCAGGTACAACATGAAACATTCACCACCGACCCACAATAGCATGTCCGGAGCGGCATACATATGGCAACCGTCCGTGCATGACGGTGCTTAACGTGAGCAGTACTGTCTTGGACAGCTATTCGTGCACGAGACGACCCCCTGACTGTATTGATGGAGGCGCGTTACACCCCAGCTTGGCCAGTTCCATGATTCGGCCTGGAACAGCCAGTCATATAACGGGATAAATGGCTGTAGTCGGGTACTCCACTTGTCAGCCAATGCGCTAATCGTCTGTAACAAAAGCAGCTTATCCGAAATCGTACACTGGTGGTGGGTTTATAAGAAGCTGGAGTGCTCATAAATTCGCCGTTTGCCGACATACTGTATATCATGATGGTCATCGCAGCATCCACTCGTCACCGATTCCTGGCATAACGGATAAAGACGATGAGTGGACCATTTACTGTACCACGTCATTGTATCTGACTACGATGAGGAGATGCACGAGTATAAAATCGTACCCTCTATGCTTCTCTCACAGTACAAGTCGCTAGCATCCTCAAAGTGCAACGACACACATCGAATACGCCGCAAGAATAGTCATCAACGTTACCGGCATCATGTCTGCTGCTCTTCGTACGCATTGTGCAGTTCTGCGCGTTATTTTCTTCGAGGGTCGACTCAAGCTCACCACACCTTCGTACTCCATAGCGGCAACAGTCCGTCTCAACAATCGTGGGTGACTGCCCATGCCCTCTTGGGGGAGGTGGGGTTGATCTCAATCCACACAGATTTCCAAGCTCTAGGACGACTTGCGTCTATCAGTTATCTCGAAACGGATAATGGGCAAAAAGCCGAGAATCGATGGACCATGACGGTGAAAAGTAAGAGGATATCTTCCAGTTCTTGACCGTTACCATTAACTTTCGCGCCTTAGTCGACGGCGAGGTAATGGGATCGTGTGATGCCCCGCGCAGGGCTGTGGCCAAAGAAGCTGCTGCCGAACAAGCCCTGCAGAAGCTTGGCCTGGAGTAACAAGTGCTTTCTTGCTATGTTGTCGATAGAGTCTCAGACGAGCCACCGCTCAAGTGAATAGGTAGGATTTGTAGTTTGCGAAGGTGTAAGAGACTAGGGTCGTCGTTATGGTTGATAGTGTGTAGTACTAGAAAGTAGCCCCCGATTTTTGTTGATCACGCCGTAACGCCGGGACGAGATCATACTTGGCGCTCGCGCCAGGTTATGGGGTGATAGCACGTGACGCATCACGTGTCACCCTCTTAAGAGAAGTGGACGGCTCAATAGCAAACATGCAAGATGGAATGTGAGCTTGAATGCACAGAGGAAATACATGATCTGTACAGAGCCATCCCTCTCAGCTTTCCATTGTGGGTTGCTGGCGTTCCCAGATCTAGAAGAGAATGATCAGCTACGGTCGGATGGTCGTGAGGTGAGATTGGCACTTGTATGACGGTCTCGCCGAGGAATATCATTTCCTTTCGTATTTCCTCCACTATTAGATCTTGGATTTGAAACCATTTTTCATTCTCGCCACTTCCGGCACGCAACTGAACCTTCCACACGGTATTTTCTTTATCCCGAGTGGTACCAGCTACAGACTCATGAATTACGTTCGCCATAAGATTGTATAGAGTGGGAGGATGCGGCTCTGCAGAGCCCAGATCTGTGAGTAGTAATGAGCAATCTCTTGAACATGGGACGGAGGAGTCTCATAGACTGACAGTCACGGAAGTCAACACCTTTCAGAGGGAAATTTACGATAGTTGGGTTTTTTTCTTCCACGAAGTTGTTCTTTGTAAACCGCTTGTAATGAATAATAACATATGGCGGAAGTTGTTGACAATTGAATCGACGCAGTTGGCCCCTTGATTCCTGCGTATGTGAAAAATAACGTAAGTATCAACTTTCAAAAAAAAGTCATGCGCAGTGAATCATTTCAACCTGGGTATTAACTCCATCATATTTGTCAAGAACGCTATGGATGCCGACTTGAGGGATGATATTTTTCTCTACGGCGTCTTGAAAAAGGGGTGGTGGAGGTAGGTCGACGGCGAGGAACAGGAAAGGCGACGTTGTTGCCTTGATTTCTGCAAAACAAAGGTGAGACGTTACGACACAGCCATAGGAGTAGGCGCCCGCCTCTGTCAATGTCAAATACTGGCTTATGGTTTTCGGATGAATCGGGACGAACGACGACCTGTTGGGTCTCCGTTCGGACCTTTCCCTGGAAAGTGGAGAATATAATGCCTGTGCAGTAACACGTCGATCACTAGTAAGTAAATGCTCTGCACTACCGGGACTGACTGGAGTTGTTCTTTTTGCTGCCCCCCAGATCCCTGTGCAACTCGTTAAGGAGCCACCTGAGAAATTCCACCGGATCTCCTTGAGTTTCCAGTCTGAATTTGCCGCCGCTAGCTCTACCAACTTCCTGCAAGAATTCGTGGGGGCTGACCTGACTCTTAAACAATCGAGGGTTCCATAACTTCTTGGCGAGAGCGGCGAATCGCTTAACCAACTCTGACTGTTTTCCACCAAAGCGGGAGAGTAGAAAGAAGTCTCGAACAGGTGCCACGTGAAGGAGAGAATGGATGATCACATTCATGTGGTCGTTCCTCTTGATGTTGTTTAGACCTATATAACCTGGGCTGTAAGGCTTCGAGGATAGGTCGTAGGAGGGTTTCGATAGGTGGGCAGAGGTGGAAAGCAAGGAAACCTCCGATTTTGAGAAGGAAGGTGAGAGCACGAAGGCTATATCCTCCAACGAGGGATCCGAGACCGCGTAACCGTCTGGCAGTATGTATACCTGCAGATCCCGGAGGTTACTTCCATCCTAGTCAATGTGCCGCGTTAAGCATACCTTGGTACTCTCGAGGTTGATAAAAACATGATGATCATCGTGAATAGAGTGAGCATACGCATAAGAATTACGGCCCCGTCCTTGGAAGTATTTCCCGCAGACAAGGCAGCCATAGACATTGATGTTCGACAGCGATACAGAACAAAGTTTCTCAAAGTCAAAGTCGAGGGCGGTACGATTTACCTGACGGAAGTTTGAGATTTCGCAAGTACACGGAGGGAGTTATTCATACCGTGTCTAAATAGAGGTCAGACCCTTGTGCTGCGTTATTGTTGTCCGAGACAAAGTCAGGTTCCTCCACGTCATGGTCTTCATTTTGGTGGCTGCCCGGGGGAGGGGTCGAAGTACTCCCTGTGTCATCTCGTTTGGCCCTCTTTGCTGGCCGTTCATGCTCTGTGCCATGATCCATGAGAGTGAGCTTTGTGTGGGAGTGAATTGATCCTCGCGCAGGCCGTTACATAATCATACGCGATATGTGTGCGCGTGGCTTGGCTGAGGGGGATGTTAATGTTACGCGCACGCTCCAGTAGAGCGCTGCGTTTCTTGCGTTGTTCATCATCCTCTTCCCACCAACCAAATGCACCTCTTGACCTTGATAAATCCTTCAGGGCCATCCTCCGAGATATTGACAATTCCATCGCGGAGCAAAAATTAAACCGTCATCATTCACTTCCCGACACACATGAGTTGACTGCCCTTCCTACGGATTCTGACGCGACAGAACTGGCGCATCAGGAAGATGAAGAAAATACTCGCGCACAGCGCAAGTCTCCAGCGGCGCACTTCGGAAGTCAGCAACCTGGCGCAGTTGTCATTCCCCAGGAGTTAAAACAGACCATATTCGCCTTAATATCGGGTGAAAACGTCACTGTAATCGCGTATCTCCCTGTTTACTTACAATGTTTAGACTCTGATAAACGTCTTCTACGAAGCGACGCTAAGCGTCTCTTCAACGAGAATGGCGAGGACGATAATTGGAACCCTTCATTGAGTGTCCGCTACAAATCCTACAAGCAAGAACGTCGCCACGCAGAGCGGGATGGCACTGCTTTCATCTCCGTGGTCCTACCTGCGCACTACTCCGCCATCTACGCAGTGCTACATCACATCAAGTCGAGGTTGGGTCCTCAATGGTCCGTGCAGAATGTTCTTGATTGGGGTGCCGGATCAGGCAGCGCTCTCTGGTGATTGTACACGAACATCTACCAGACCAAAGTCTGACTCGTGCATTCCGTTTGTTAGGGCTGCTGGTTATGCATTCCAGAAGACTGGTCATTCTGGTGCCGAGGATGAAGACCATCAGGTGACTTTGTCTTCTACTGCTATCGTCAAATATGTTGGCATTGAGAAGCGCAATGGTCTCGTCAGCGTTGGAAGGCAACTTCTTGAAGGTGATAGAACTTTGAGCCCCCCGATTCCTTCGCTCATTAGTGCCATTAGATGTCCCTCATGACAACTTGGATCTATCCTGGCATAGGTCCCATCACGACCATCCACAACCTCATGATGGAAGCGAAACTATTGCAATTTCGGCTTTCTTTCTGTCCACATTGCAAACTTCTCTAAAACGAAAAAGGATGGTAAAAGAAATGTGGGAGAGTGGTGCTGGAACCATAGTGCGCAGACTTATCGCTTTCTACATTCTTGCCTATAATCCTTGTGCATAGGTTTTACTGGATCACAGCAGTCAGATCGGTTTCCAAACCATTGCCGAGGCCAGAGAGCTTTTGTTGGACCTTGGCCAGAAGGAAATGGAGAATGGTGAGAACTCGATCGCTGGGTCACACGTTTTGGCGCCGGTATGCTTCCCTTTCCCCATAAAATGGCTCATGCCTCGTGTTGATGGTGATCTACTGTAGTGCCCCCATGACGGCGTTTGCCCTATTCATCAGTCAAACGTTCCGAAGCTCGTATGCGGGTTCTCTCAGCGAGTGGAACGCCCGCCTTTCGTCCGTCATACTAAGCACTCGGGAGTCGGCCATGAGGATATTGGGTACTCGTACGTCGTCATCAGAAGAGGTCCGAGACCAAGTATCCCAGATGTCAAGGTTGGTCGGTTGGGAGACGTCGGGAGGAGACAGAAGCAGCTCGAAGAAGCTAAGCGTCCTCCAGTCGAGTTGGAACTGGACGACGGGAGTCCTCAGATATCATCCACACATGTTATTGCAAGTCCACAATCAGAGAAAACGATGGATTCACATGACCGCGACCCGGGAGAAATCGAAGACTTGATGAAGGCAGAAGCATTTCACTGGCCTCGCCTCGTTCTCCCTCCTCTGAAAAAAAGTGGACATGTAGTAATGGATGTTTGTGGCCCATCTGGTATGTGGCCCTCTGTGTATGTAGTAGTTTATCAACTAACTTTGGAGTACAGGCAATATTTTGCGTATGACCGTCCCAAAGTCTCAAGGGAAGCAGCCGTACTACGACGCCCGCAATCTTCCTGGGGCGACATTTTCCCACACGAGCCCAAGAATCCACCACAAGTCAGATACCCTCAACCGGATCAACTTAGCAAGGGTCGAAAGAAACCCCGTCAACCTTGACGGACGCGATTCGGTCCATTAATAACCATCTGCAGTAACCTCTTCACAGATAAATGCCATTTGTAAGATCGGGAAAGCGAAGGGTCAACTTCAGAGGGAACAAAAGCCAAGACTCGCGTTCTGAATGCACAAGCCTGCTTTCAATCTACTAGTTGCATTTTCTATGACCGATGCATTACGAACACTGTCATCTGTACTATAAACCCGCAATCTGAATTCCTGGACCCTGTCCTGAGCTCAGAATTATTTTGGTTATAGCATTCACTAGTGAACCCACATGAGTTATTCCCCTGGTCAATAGAACAGGCGTAACATACCTGGCTTTGTACTTTGATCCTTATCCGTGGATTGTGATTGATTCCCAGTAGCGCGCTTTACGACGTTGACGAATTGGTGAATGTTCTTCACTACATCCTCAACCGGATAATGCAACTAACGCAGGTACTGAAATCCGTACTGGTGATAAATAGCATGATACCAAACTGACCTTCGCGATCGAAGTTCTGATAGTCCCATCTTTATCACCTTTCCACTCTGTAGTTCCCTGCAGGCGGCGAATGTATCCCGCAACGTCGTCTGTGACGGTCCCTCGGCGTTCGGAAGGCATGAGGCCACGCGGGCCAAGGACACGACCGAGACGCTGAGAAATGGTCTTGATGAGAGTAGGCGTTGATAGAAACAACGTCGCTTGGATTCTGCCACTCGCCACCTAGAATACGTCAAAGTAAAAGTCAGTCTCGAATACTTCGTATTAATAACGTCAACGAACCCCCTCGACGAGCTCTGCTCCACCAACGATGTCTGCGCCAGCGCGCCTGGCTTCCTCTGCCGACTTCCCTTCGGCAAAGACTAGGACTTTGTCTTTGGGCTTGGCCTTTGGCTCTCTTGGGAGGGATATGCGTCCTTTGGGGATGGCAGAGCCCCTTGGCATCGCAGTCTTTATGGTGAGCTCGTACGTGGCATTTGGGGAGCCAACTTCAACGGACTAGACGCCCATGATTTGAATAAACACAGGCACTACAGAAATCATGGACGCACTCGCAGGACATGTATCGCATCTGCAAGAGTCATCTTCTCGGAGTCATAGATGCTCTTCCTTACTCTTTTCTTTGACGTCCGAGACTTGCGTGCTGTGCCCGCTACCTTAGTTTGACGAGCAAGAAGGACATGGCTGGTGGAGAAGCCACGGAAGGGTAATAAACACTATAACGCGATTAATCACAGTCATGATAATGTCCGTAAGGCACTTACGCGGTGTGTAAAGTTTATTAAAGGGGCGGTTGAACGGGGTACACCAAGGAGGGATGTGAACATGAGAGCGAGACGCGACGTCGCGCGGACCGGAAAGCCCAACTCCGAGCCTCGATGGTCTCCTCTCACCTGGCCTTGAGTCGGCCAAAATTTCCCTTTCGCATCTCCAGCGTCTCAGTGCGACATGCCGCCAGACACGAAACTGGCGCAGACCCCATCAAAGAAACCATACGCAAGGCTCTCTACCCCCCAAATGTAGCCAACAAACCGTCTCCGACAGGCGCATGGCGTCTCGACGTTGCCCGCGCAATCCAAATTGCCATTCCCTCTAAACAAGCCACGAAACTATTGAACGCGCCTGGTTCTTATACCAGCGTCACCAGCGCTGGAGACGGGATGAAGAACTGGGCAGGAAATACGAATGTATGAAGAAGGCGATGGACGAATTGGAGAAAATCGATCCCAAGCGGTTCAGCGAGGCGAATCGACCGGAAGACCCGAGACAACGTGGAACGGCGGAGGTCAAGCTGGCGAAGACCCTTCGTGGGGTCGAGAAAAAGGTTCTGGAGTCACGGCTACCGGGGCTGTTCCCAAGGGAGTTGCGTGTGCCGACCGATACACCACCAAGAGATGGCTGGAAATATGATTGTACGCCAGGCATTCGTAGGTCTTGACGGGTAAGTGAACGTACTCCAACGCGAAGAAGAGCCAGCACTTACCCTAGTTTCCAGCTTCCAATATCCAGTACTAGAGTCATTCTACCATTTAATGCATCATGCCTCTCATTCAAGAATAGACGCGATGCCAGACTAATTTTGCATAGTAATACAAACCGCCATCTGGGTAATGCGAGATGAACAGATTCATACATGATTCGATCCAACTACAAGGGGAATGTCATCAGGTCTCTGGACCGTCTCTGCCGTTGCTCGACGATGATTTGCCCACAATGGCCCATGCACTCGACCCAGTGCTCCTGTCCATCTATCTAGGGCTGTATATCGCCGCCTCTCGAGACTTTGCCTATTGAGAAGTTAGAAGATATGTTGTGTAGCCACCAAAAAGGAGCGCACTGTTTGTCTAACTCTAGACGCATATTGACTTGATCAATCTTTCCGTCTATCTTCCCTTCAAGGATGAGATCGATCAAAAGTTCCTCCACTTCATTTGCATCGACGTTCAATTGCTTCAGCATGGTGAGCAGCGCATCATCCATCTATACTGAGTCACACACCTTCGCAAGGAACGAGAGCTCGAGCCGGGTGTAAGGCTTTATAAGATCAATCAGATATTGAGTTCTAAGACTGCGGAGAAGGTCGCCAATGTGCGAGCGAATAAAGCTGTCGTCCATGATCGTAGAGTGGTTATCTTGACAAGGGTAATAAACCATTTGTAGAAAGGCGTACTCGAGCATCTAGGACATACCTCGAATGATCTTCTCGGCCGTGTGCACCTCGCGACGTTGATAAGCGTCGACAAGATCCGTCATTGCTTTGATTTGTGGATCAGCCTTGTACCTAAGTTACCAACCTTAGTAAAAAAGAAAAAAGAAAGGAATACATAACACACGGTTTTGTTTCCTGGCTATCAAAAGGATTGACCTCGCTTCCTGTGAGCATGTTCGCTAAGACAAGATACTTGAGCACTTGGATACGTTGCGGTAAGCCGGCCTCATCGTAATTGCGGAATGATTCAAAAAAGTCTTCGCTTGCTCGATTCCATTGACCTGTGGGTTTATCAAAACCAACTTCACGCAACGATGAGACTACTAACGTTCACCCATCCACATTTTCCCGCCGCACTCTTTGATGATACCCATGATACGCGGATGCGGTATCGCCGAGCGGATACTAGTCGATGCATTGTAGATTTCCTAAGGGCTCAGGGTCATGCCTCTCCGCCCATTTATAGATGTAGACCAGACACTTACCTTCAGCTTTTTATAGTTCTTCGTTTCATTGTGCATCTGGATCTCTAATGCATAGATCTCGAGTAGTTGGGTCCCTTTTTGAGATTGGTCGTCACTGCTCGCGCTGGCTTCGGTCACATTATAGAGCTCGCGAATTAACTGCGTATGATGAAGAAATAGGAGTCAGCTCAAGGCACGCAGAGGCATGGGGACATACCCTAGACAATCGTTTATATTCTCCACGGTCTAGCCAAAGCTTGGCCAGCTTCAGATTGGTTTTCGCAGATAATCGCTTAATATAGCATTTAGTATATGCAGAGACACCGTGCAGGTTGAACATCATACCTCGTTTCTTGCTTCCTGGAGCGCGTCTTTTGTCGCTTGATAGAACTTCTCAAGCACTGTGACCTCCACTGGACCCCCTTTTCCACCACCCACATAATCAAGAATGCCATTGATCGTCTTCTCGGCGTAGTTACGGGTAACCGTAGACTTCGTATATACCAACAGACGCGCGTAAGCTTTGAGGGCATCGTTTGGTCGGTGCAGAACAAGGAACAACAATTTGGTCGACTGTTTGAGTGCTTTGAATCCCCTGGCAGCGATCATCCACTTGAGTTGGATAGTTACTGATACGTCAAAATAGTATACCAATCACTCATCGGGTCATCTTGATCCACGATGGCGGCGAACTCCTTCAATGCTTGCTCAGGAGACTCCTCTTTCTTTGCTGTGATTTCTGAATGAGAGGAGAGATGAGAAGAAAAAGTGCCAATTACAAACATTTGGCGGTATAATACATGTTCTCAACGTCTGCACTCACAGCATCGTCGACGCCATCCCCATCTGAGTAGTCAAACCCGTAGTCCTGCTTTTTAATGGAGAGTGTGCGCCAAGCTACGGAGACAATGCACGAACCTCGTCATCGCTTCCTTGCATATATTCGGCATCTTCGTCGTCCATGGTAGATTAGGATGTTGATAGTTAACCCGAGGCTGTGATTTGGTCAGGACGTGCGACGGTTGTGTGCAAGCAAGGATCACTGAACCCTGGCACGTGCCTTTCATGCGGTGCACTGCACGGGAGCAAATCGTCCGTCTCACTTCTTCGATAAGTCAAGGAGAGGGACAGCAAAGGGATCGCATGTGTCATTTGTTAGCCTTTTTTCTTCGAGAATTCGGGCATCTTTGCCTTGATTGACTGACTTTCCGTTGGTACACTCCCTACCTTATTAGTCAGCCTTGATCCACCGATGTCCACAGCTAGCATGGCGATGTCCATTCCGACTCTCACCCTAGTAAATCATGCGATGGAGCCCCTCTCAACAACTGCGTTCACATCAGAGCCATCTAATGTGTCATCTCCCTCACAAGCCAGTAGCAGACCGCTGGAAGATGTCACGAGCTTGACATCATTCAATCCGTTCTCTGAAGAGGACGAGAACGACCAATCTTCCTATGCTCTCATGTCCTCCCTTTTCTCTAGGGTGAAGAATACGTTTACCACTCCTTTGTCTTCGGCCTCTTCCCCCTCAACTGCCGTAGCCAGCGCTACAGGCCTTCCCAATTCTGCTCCTACCGAACGGAGACGCCCATCCAACTCAGTTGTGCAGAACAATTCCTCCAACGAATCCCTGCGCCTTTTTTCCGAACGTCCTCCATCTATGACAGTCGTCCCATCTAATGTGGCGCCTCCGCTCGTTTCTTTGACTCCCGTCGTATCTGAAGGACTTTCTTTTAATATTGACTTCGATCTACCTCTCTCCCGCGCAGTGTTTATCAATCCATCCACGTCTGATAGCTTGGATGGTGGCTTGTATGGGACCACCATTCCAGGGTTTTCAATCCCCGAGGATGCCAGAAGCATCAGGACAGCTACCAGTGTCAAGCGCTCCGCGTCGGTGTCCAAAGTTATCCGGAGAATAAGAGGTGAAGGTACGCACGCTTAGCGAGCATATCCAATAATGGGAGTCTCATATCTACAGGACTGTCAAGAGATTACTGGATGGACGATAAGACATGCAAGGAATGCTACGACTGCAAGAGTGTTTTTACTGCCTGGCGGCGGAAACACCACTGCCGAATATGTGGTACGTCTGTGTTACTCATGATAGTACATGGCTCCAATTCTCCCTGGCAGGTCAAATATTTTGCTCTCGCTGTGCTTCAAACATCATTAAGGGCTCTCGATTCGGTCACGACGGTATGATCCGCGTCTGCAATTTATGCTTAGAGAAGTTGGCAAGCGTAGACGAAGATGACGACGATCGGCGATCTATCTCAAGTGCAGCTTCTCCGTTCGCAGCGCACCAGTTCGGAGATGACTCCTTGGCCATGAGCCTCGCGGGACACCCACAGTCGCCATTTGCAGCATCTCAGCTATTTGGTCGCACAGAAGAACCGTTCAATTTGTTTTCCATTGCTGAGACAAGGAGGCTCATTTCCGCATCGGATGAAGGCAGCTTCGCGTCCAGGCCATTGACACCACCAGGTCTCACCTTGGAGGATTCTTGGGGGCCCCAGACGACTAGACCTATTGCTCCTTTTCGGCGCGGCCTCGTAGATGACGATAAGGACCTCAGCATCATCACGGATGGATTCCCTCGGGATAGCCCCGCAGTAGGTTCTGGGACCAAAACACCACTCGACTTTCCACAGACCATTCCCATCCCTAACGGTGCGATGAGCTCCATACAATTTCCGATGAGCTCCCCAGAACGTCAACCCGACAGTCCCAGGCCGCAGAGCATGCCTCGATCTCGCTACGACTCTTATGCTGATTTTGATTCTTCTACGCCATTCATTCGAAGTCGGGTCCAAAGCCGGCTCACAGATTATTTAATGGCTGGAGAGCCCGGATGGCGCACTAGACGCGAAAGCACTGCGTGCGTATCCACCTAATATCTTTCCTCTCTCAAGCTAGAACTAGATCGTGTTTTCCAGATACGCCCAGGACCTGAACCTGGTTTCCATGTCCCATCTTCAATTGATGCTCCGGCAGATGCTTACAAAGGAAAATATTCCCAACGTGCTGGAGTGGGAAGACACGCTTCTGAAGTTAGCTCTAAGGATTGCCCGAGAGCTGACGTTCACTGCCTACCCTCACCGCCAAGGTCCGGATATGGACGTTCGGCGCTACGTCAAAATCAAGAAAATACCCGGAGGTGCCCCCAAAGATTCTGAATACGTAGACGGTGCTGTGATCACGAAGAACGTCTCCCACAAGAGCATGACACGATTACAGCGACATCCGAGGGTCATGTTAGTAACGTTTCCATTGGAGTTCAGTCGTGTCGAGGGCCAGTACATACCCTTTGGTCAAATAGTCCGCCAGGAGAAGGAGTACATGGGCAATCTCGTCAGCCGCATCGCGGCCTATCGTCCGCATGTAGTTCTAGCCGAGAAGTCCGTTTCAAGATTGGCTCTTGATGCGCTCGCAGAGCAGGGAATTGCCGTCGCACGGTCCGTCAAACCGTCTGCCATACAATTTGTCGCACGCATGAGTCAAGCAGACGTCTTTTCATCGATGGACAAACTAGCCTTGGAACCTCGTCTTGGTCACTGTGCACGCTTCTGTATCCAGACATTCGACCATCCTCTGATTCCAGGTCGTCGAAAGACATATATGCGGTTTGAGGGATGTACACGCGAGATGGGATGCACAATTATCTTAAGGGGAGGTGACCAAGAAACGCTGCGGCGCATTAAACACGTAACTCGGTTCTTGACATTCATCGTTCGCAGTCTGAAGCTCGAGACCCACCTTTGGAAGGATTTTGTCATCGCTGTACCGGCGCTCCCCCCAGATGCAGTGCCCTCTGACCACCCCTGTTGTTCTGGCGACCATGTATCCTCGGAATCAATACCCATGGACCATCGTACTGCGGAGACTGATCTACATGACGACGATGCTGAACGACTACGTCTTTCGCGTCGTATTCAGAAATCTCTGGATCCATACCTCACCACATTTATCTCTGTATCGGCGACTCTCCGCTTCTCACCCCCGTATGCGTTGCATCGCATGAAAGAATTGGACGACGAGCTCATATGTGCCAAGCGAGCATGGGAAGACGAAGTAGTCAGACGCGAGGAGAAACAACCGGCGACACCAATTCAGAAGTCTACCTTCATTCCCAAGCCCACCGAAAATGACGATGTCAGAGCTCAAATCGAGTCTTTAACTGGCCCGGATTTCATCGCGACGCCTTCGCTCGGTGAAAAATCATCTACCGATGATGTACCCGGGTACTTTGACTACGAACCGAGCGTTGGGTCTTCCCAAACCACCCTCTCCGCCATACTACCAGCTAGTCGAACACCTTTTGAAGAGCCTCCTTCGGTGCTCAAGACACCTGACGACATTGCCTTGGAAAGTCGATACAACCTCGTGAAATGGCAACACCAAGAACAGCAACGCATATGGGAATGGTACCTACGGAAGAACGCGGATGATTTTGTCGTGGAAAAATACCAATGCATCAGCGTACGGGAGTATACCTTTCCGGTCGAGGAGTATGGTCATCGTGCTGCTTGTTTTCCGCCGTCGCTCCGGTACATTACGTATTACGGAGAAAACGATTGCACACTGGGCCAATTCGTCGAGTCATCCATAGCGGATACCCTATCCTGGTCACTAAATCCCAAACAACCGGTTTGCACAGGTAAAGGATGCAATCAACCAATGGCACAGCACTGCAAGATATACGTTCATAACGAGACCAAAATTTTCGTGGCAGTCGAGCAATGGGACGGCCAGATTATTGGCCTCGGTCCAACGCCTGAACTCACGACGACGTGGAGCGCCTGTCGTATGTGCGGCTCGGCCACCCCATTTATTCCTGTTTCCGAAGAGATGCAGCGCTATTCGTTTGCTAAATTCCTAGAACTTCATTTTTATCCGGCCGACGTGCAACTGGTTCAGGGCGCCGGGTGTGAACATAACATTTATCGGCATCACATTCGCTACTTCGCGAAGCGTGGAATGACCGTTCGATTCCAGGCGGACCCAATCACACTTCATGAGATTGTATTCCCTCCAATGCGTATTCGAATTCGTCCAGAGACTCAATTAAGCCTCAAGAATGCCGATTACGAACGTCTAATGAATCGCAATTTGCGCTGGTATGCGGCTCTAGTCCACGACTTGAATCTAATCAGGATGGACGCGGCGACTGGTGACGAGGAAATCGATGCAAAGCTCACTGCTGACCTTAACCAACTCATCCTTAGAGCGGAGTCGGAGAGAGCTGAAGTTATTCGTATGGTAAACGAGATATATCGTGATTCGTCACCTACGGACACACTTGCTCTCAACCAAGTACGGTCTTACCTCCAGGACAAGATTGTCGCTTGGCAAGCAGACTTTGACAAATTGCCAAAGCCTAAAGGAGTGCGCGCTGACAAAAGTGGAAGACAAGCCTCTTCAAGGTTCGGAACGATCTGGCCTGGAAGGTTTGATCTGGCTGGGACGTACGATAACGCGATTCCCTCGTCTGGCCTTTCAGAGGCCGAAGAGGTAACACCCACCGCTGGATTGCGGCGAGTCACAGGGGATTCATTCTTGTCTACACCGGATGTATCGGAGACAGAAGGAACTGCAGGGAAAAATGGAGTCAAGGGAGCGCAGGAATCCGAGAAGTCCAAGGAGATTGTCACCGAGCCCCCGCGAGCCTTTGAGCCTGCACCTTCAACGAAGTCAGACCCTGACAGCGATTCCACTATTGGAGCTTCCAAGGCTGGCACAGTTACTACAAGTGGTGCCCCTGATGCCTCTCCTTCAGTCAGTGTGTTGACTTGCGAGCGTTTATCGAGACATGACACTATTTTATCCAGGATACTCGGGGCTCGGATCGCAATTCCCTTCCCGACGTGGTGCCCAGTTCGAAGCTGCCAAGACGCCAAGTTAAACACCCAAGTGTAGCAGAATTAGTGAAAAAGTACTCAGAGTATCTACCACCGCAAGGTGTTGAAGAATTGGCGAAGACGGCTCTATCCCCTCACCTCGACACAGCGGAGAGTGAGCAAGAATCTACAACTCGCTGGCCGAAGCCTCCGTCAGGCAGGAACAGACTAAAGCGGTCGTTGGCAAGAAGACCTTCCACATCCGATTTCGAATCTGGTTATGCGGCAAACGTCGCCCCTAGATATCTAACCCATAGCCGAAGACAAGCGCGACAGCCTTCACTATCTAGCAGAATTCCTGGACCAGTATTCTCGTCTAACTACACTTCTCGTCAGCAATCTCCTGAAAAGGAAAGACCTCTCGCTTCCGCGGATTCAGACGCAGGACCCAAACATAGCCTCCAGGGCAAGGGGTTTGCTTCGAGCGTTGTGGGAAGAAGCGCTACCCCAAGACAAGGCCGTAATTTAGGGAAAGACAGGGCACAACCACGTGCTGCTTCCGGCACCATAGGCAAGGGTCTTGCGGCGCGTCGCGGTGTGCCCCCTCCGGGAAACAGGGTTACCAGCATTGCCAGACATTTTGAACGCATCAGTAAAGAAACCGATCGCGCCAATCGGCGATATGCAGTTATTCGTGGTCGGCGCGCCCGCCCTGTCGCTTCTTCTCTGGCCACAGTCGAAGTACTAGACAGCGTGAAGGATGCAGTACAGGATGAATCAGAGAGTTCTGATTCAAGCGAGGCGGATGATGAAGGTGGCGACGACGAGGATACACACAAACCACCAGATAAGGATAAAACATCTCCAGAGGCAACCGGTACCATTCCGACACAAAGAACGGACGAGTCAAAAGATTCTGTACCGGCGCAGCCACCAGAGCCCAATGCCTCGCCAAGTCCAGGAAACAGTCAAGGAGTATCATCGGAGTCGCCCCTGATTTCACGCAGAAGTACCCTGACTTCAGGGCCGTCATCTCCATTTCTCTCGTCTTTAGACCCGAGAGTTCCCATCCCTTCGCCCTTCTACGACCTCGAATATGGTGCCCCAGGTCATGAACGCCACTCTTTCCTCAAAGCCCTGTCCGGTTTCTGGCCCCAGAACGTACCTCATCGTGATGAAACGGATGATCCGGAACATATCTTTAGAGATTCCTCAATGGTAGTCCGCACGGATGAACCTACTTCCATCATCGCTCTCGCATTGAGGTAAACTATAATAACTATTGTTGTAATGTTCTCTAACGAATCCCATTCCATCACAGTTCTCTACAATATCGTGAAATGCTCGCCAGATCCCGGGCTGAGAAGCGCCAATCTAGAGAGCCGCGATTGACGGAAGTTAGTGAAGTCTTCATGCCAGATGACCGCTCTGTTACAGGATCAACCTCGACTTGGGGAGTTGTTCACCTCGATGCACCCGAAAGCGGCGATCCTACGGATGAATTAAGAGCCCCATCATCTAGGCTGCCGTGGGCCATCAGTATGTTTCGCAATCATTACACCTCCCTCACGAGCTGACGATACCACAGCCTTCGAGAGCGGCGGGCTAACAATTAGCTGTACTGTCTTATACCCTGAACAATTCGACGCTCTACGCCGAACGTATGATTGTGACAAAAGTATGATTGACTCTCTGGCTCGCTGTGTCAAATGGAATGCGAGTGGTGGCAAATCAGGATCTGCGTTCCTGAAGACACTAGGTAATGAAATAGGTCATGCACCCAAGATGATCACTCACTCGAGATTTTCCTCTAGACGAACGTTTCATCGCGAAGGAAATGTCTAAAACAGAATTTCAAACAATGGAATCATTCGCACCAGCTTACTTTGCGTACATGTCCTCCGTCGTCTCTGCAAACGTCAGTCCGCTTCGCTTGTTCTGTTTGCTCTCGCTGATTGAAAATTTAGCGTCCAACACTTCTTGCGAAAGTGTTTGGCTGCTATAAGATCTCGTTTAAGAAATCCGGCAAGGATAGATCCAACGGTAGATGGAAGTCTACACAGATGAACCTCATCGTAATGGAAAACTTATTCTATGACCGCCGATTTTCCAAGGTGTGTCAGCTAGATTGTTTATGATGCAAGTTTGCTAATTCTGGTCCAAGATATACGATTTGAAAGGGTCCACGCGAAACAGGCACGTGAAATCAACTGGCAGGGAGAACGAAGTCTTACTGGATGAGAACCTTGTTCAGAGTGAGTCTGAAAATGGCTGAAGCCGATGTCATATTATATCCCACTCACCTGGCGCACAAACGCACAGACGCTCATCTGGCGCCATTCTATTTACGTGAACATTCTAAGCGTATCCTACGGGGAGCGTTATATAATGACAGCAAATTCCTCTCGGAAATCAACGTGATGGATTATTCATTAGTAGTTGGTGTCGATAGCCAGAAGAATGAGCTGGTTGTGGGTATTGTCGGTAAGTAGAAACCTCACAGCGGCGTAACACCACTCTAACATCCATCAGATTACGTCCGCACGTACACTTTGGACAAGAAACTGGAGACTTTGCTCAAGGAGTCTGGATTCCTTGGAGGCGGTGAACCCACAGTAGTGACCCCGAAATTATATCGTCAGCGATTCGTCAGCGCTATGGAGCGCTATTTTCCACTGGTAACGCCATCCTGACGTTCCGCCACGCTGAGCTTCAATCTAATCATAATCTTTTTTAGGTCCCCGATCGATGGATGAAGCAAAAAGATGCCCCCGAAGATGAGGGAAACGTCTTACTGGATCTCTGGCCAGACTGGTGATCGGATTTTGCTATCATCGTATTGAGCCCCGTCACAGCTATCATATTTCAGCCTCATATCATCGTACACACATTCTGTAGTTGTCTATACCCAAACTAGTCATGATACCTAACGTTGATTAAAGTCCACCAATGACGATTGGCCTTGATGTACAAGTCATAATTGAGTAACTTGTGCACCTTTTCGTGCAAATGCCTGCGAGTGTTGATGGAGGGCAGCGGCAAACTGCTCTTTTTTCTCTTTCTTCTCAACACGACGTACTTGTCTTTCCGCCCTCACTGCCCGTTTGCGCTCCCTTTTTTCCTCTGCGGACTCGTCACGTCGTCGTGCTAGAACGTGAGGAGCTACAGTCAGATTCGTTGGCTGAGATGAAATCAGATTAAGCCGCACCCGCAGCCTTCTGTCCTGGTGAAGAGGGCGTAGTATTTGCTCTTGAGACGGAGTTGATTTCAGTGAAGGGAATTCCCGTCTTTGGATCTAACCGTATCTTCGACACCTTTGGTTTTTCACGAGCCTTGATCAACCGCGGATGGTTTTCAAGGTTCGTGTACGTTGCTTTGAAACCCGATAAGAGACTGATTGCCCTGAGTGTGATGCGACTTACTCAGAACTGTTTCCACATCCCAACGATCCGGCTTCTCATTGTCCTCAATCTCTGCATAGATATCGTCGTCATTTCCCTCTTGGTCAGAGCCCTCAACAGTCATACGCTCACCGCGCCCCATTGCAAGACGCAGTGATTGTAATTTCTCTGGGCCTGAACCGGGAAGTGATGGTTTCATCTTGCCACCAGACACCTCGTAATTTTGTAGAAAGTCGTCCATGAGAGATTCGAAATCTTCTCGCGATGTGATGAGCTCCGGTGCCGAGTCGGAATCATCTGAATCCGGAGGCTCGTCTTCGCTTCCTTCACTTTCGATGTACTCCTTCTCAATCTACAATTTTCATCAGCACATAGGTGTTAACCACAGACTCCATGAGGCTTACTTGATCGAATCGGTCGTCGAGGTCTCTTAGACCATCTGACCGGAATACAGATGCGCTACTCATGCTGAATCCCGATGCGTCCGAGGTCTCTTGTCGTCTGCGTCTGTTGCCTGTGACCGAGAACTCTGGAATCTGCCCAACGACATCCGCTTCCTCCGACTCGCAGTCAGAGTGTGGAATATCCGTCGGTTTGCGACTTTGCTGCTCCTTTTGGAATGCGGTGAACCTAGCCAGCCACCCTGCCTCGTCTCCGTCACCCCCTTCGTGCACCTCGTCGGCATTGATGCCATAGGTAAGCAAGCCGTCTTCCCTGAATTCATATTCAAACGATTCGCTCGCGTCACGTTCGCCGTCCTTGACGAGATCGCCGAAAAAGTCGTCATCTAGATCATCGTCCACATACGCATCATCTTCTAAGGCTTCCAGAGTTTGTCTCAGGTGGGGGTCCATGTCCGGCTGGAGTCCTGATATTGAACTCTGAACAGCTGCCTGGCTCTCAAAATCGCGGGGAAGCTCGGAGGCCGAGGGAAGGGCTTCTGGGGGAAGATCATGAAGTGAGATGGGTAAATCGCTGGGTTTTTTTGAGGTGGTCCGCCTCATTGGTGCTTCAACTAGAACAGACTCGAAGCCATCTTCTCTCATCCCCACAGGTCGCAGATGTTGCATGTAGTCGTACTCTGTGTCATCGAAGTAGACCCCGTAGACGGAGGCTTCCCCAACGTTAGATCGTCCAGAATCGAGGGCAAGGTCTGATGGAGAAAGAGATGTCTCCAAATCTGCTCTCGACTTGCCCTGGTAGAAGGGATTACTATTTGAAAGAGACAGTCATTTTGAAGACAAAATGACCTTTCTCGCATTTTCGCGAACAACTGGCTTGAGGACATGCTGACTTGCATCGGGGTCATTTATGAGAGGATCTCTTTGTGAGCGGTGGACCAGCTGAAAGTGCTGAGTGCCTGGTTGTCTGAAGATTGACTTTGATGGCATATCGGGGGAGGGAGAGACCTGTGCACGTGACCACGTCGACGGCGTGACGTTTCCCGTCCTCGCTGGTTGGCACCGACAAGCACCATATGCATCGTGAAGACTTACGTCGAGGCTTTTCAATATACGTACCATTCTACATCTCCCTTTTTCTCTCTTAACTTACCCTCATCTGTCTCTACTAGCCATCAGAATGTTGTTCTGGAAATCGACTTTGCCGGCGCCCTCTGGGTAATGCTTTCCTCCTGTCGTTGACTTATTTCTTCTCTCTAAGTGTCCCCCAGGGTTACACGGATATACTTGTTGTTCCAAATGACAAGGCCCTCCGAACCATTCATCTCCATTG
This sequence comes from Russula aff. rugulosa BPL654, assembly GCA_022496225.1. Classification (NCBI taxonomy): domain Eukaryota; kingdom Fungi; phylum Basidiomycota; class Agaricomycetes; order Russulales; family Russulaceae; genus Russula; species Russula aff. rugulosa BPL654. The sequence continues at coordinate 253,587 of WTXE01000017.1, forward strand.
CCGTCAATGCAGTACGTCGAACACGAATGACCCCGCTGTTATTTCCACCTGACGCGTCGCCATAGCCATTCACAGCGTGACGGTTGCGTCTCATCGTGCGGAATTTGTGCAATATGACCCCCTGGCAAATTTGGCAATCTCAAATCCCCAAGACGTGCACACGCATCCCGAATTGAAGCGAAAACTCTACTCGGCTTTAGCTGAGGCGGACGAAGGCGAACTGTCAATCGCAATTCCCAAGGACGTGCCACTGAAAGTGTCTGGAAATCTCCACGCCGGTATCGCCGCAAGTGAGGGTAATAGCCCACCACTTCGTCGCCAGAACCACCACTAATTGACCTTCATCCTAGCTGCTACACCGGAGCCACAGACCCCCGGAGCATCAACCGTTCCTACCCTCGAGTTTGCGCCTCTCACTGTCCATATCGAGTATAGTTTACGGAACCCCGCCGATGGACTGACATTCGTCCGACCCTCTGAGGCGTATCCTTATGTACGTGAGGGCTCCTTGTATTGTTGCACTTACTAATTGATCGCAGCGCGTACCCCACGTATACACAACGCCGTCTTCTCCGGATGCAGCGCGTTGCTGGGTCCCATGCATCGACAGCCTCTGGGAGCGGTGTACCTGGGATTTTGAGTTTGTGGTCCCGCGTAGTCTCGAGGATTCCCCGACTGCCTTGGATGAAGACGCTCAAAGTGAACACCCAACTTTAGTTATATGCAGCGGAGAGCTCGTTGAACAGGTATTGTCGCCCACCACACTCACTTGATGGCCACTGAGTCATGACGAACCGAAGGTGGCCCACCCGTATAGCTCCAACAAAACCATTTTCACCTTTTCGCAAGCAACGCCCACTTCGGTGCAACACATCGGGTTTGCAGCTGGCCCATTTCATGTGCTGCCCATCTCCGCCGGTGATGCGGCTGGGGACGACCTGGGCAATTCCTTGCAACCGTTGATGCACGCCTTCTGTTTACCCGGACGCGAGACCCAATTTTCCGCTTCTATCCCGTTCGTCCGGCAAGCTATGACTTTCTTCACAACAGAATTTGGGTCGTATCCATTTGGGTCGCACAAGTTCGTGTTCGTGGATGAACTTTCAACGCATCGCTTCGATACTTCCAGTTTGACGATCGTCTCGGTGGACCTGCTACATAGTGAGGACGCCATCGACCAAGTTTATGAGACTAGACAGTCCTTGAGCCATGCATTGGCTTGCCAATGGGTTGGAATCAACATCCTTCCAAAAACTTGGTCTGACTCGTGGCTCGTTAACGGTCTGGGCTTATACATTTCCGGACTATTTCTGCGCAAACTCTTGGGAAATAACGAGTATCGCTTCCGCCTCAAGAAGGATATGGAGCGAGTGGTTGAATGGGACCAAGGCGCAATGCCGCCCGTATGTCAACCTCAGATACAAGACCCTCCTGATTCTGCTGTCCTTCCGTTCGTCAACCTCAAATCCCCTCTCGTTCTCCACATCTTGGATCGTCGTCTGTGCAAGTCTGGCACGTCACTGGGATTGTCACGCGTCCTTCCCAAGCTTTTCCTTTCCGCCATCTCGGGGGAGCTGCAACACAACGCATTATCGACATCCCACTTTCTTAGGACGTGCAGGAAAGTCAGCGGCGCCGATCTTACGTCGTTCGCGGACCAGTGGATCTACGGCAGTGGCTGCCCTACATTCGGTTTCTCGGCCAGTTTCAACAGGAAAAAAATGGCTGTAGAGATTACGATGCGCCAAGACGCACCAGCTTGGAAAGGCTACGAGCATGATGAAATTCGTAGGACCCTTCTCAACCCAGTACCATTCTTCGAAGTAAGGTTTTCACTGCTCCTGCTTCCCGAATTACCTAAAAGATGTCTTGCTTCTAGGGCCAAATGACTATTCGAATCCATGAAGCCGATGGGACACCATATGAACACGTTCTCGACATCCGGAGCCCGTTCAAGCGATATGAAGTTCCATTCAATACTAAGTACAAGCGAGTTCGTCGTAACACTAAGCGTTATCTTGCTCGCCAAGCTGCTGCGCAAGCAGCGGCGGAGGGTGATGCGGAAGCCGCAGAGGCCATGGGAATGGTTGATATGGGCTTTGGGTTGGAAATCTGGGAGAAGGAGAAAGAACGGGAAAACTGGAAAGTAGCCGACTGGACTGAAGATGATGAACAAGTCATGAGCGGGGCAACTTACGAATGGATACGAATGGATGCAGACTTTGAATGGATTGCGACCATCGAATTTACCCAACCCGATTTCATGTGGGTCTCACAATTACAGAGAGATAGGGATGTCGTTGCACAACTCGAGGTAATTGCACAGTACTTACTCCTGGCCACTGTTTTGATCCAGTCTCCTCTTCAGGCACTCAGGGCATTGTCGAAGATGCCAAATGCTATTGTCTCGAGCACGTTTACAAAGACTGTGCTAGTAACGAACTACTTCTACAGGATACGCTGCGAAGCTGCTTTGGCACTTGTGACGGTGTGTATCGCCGTGTCGTCAGCGACTTTATTTGCTTATCCCGGACTAGTGCGCCTATCAACAACTTGATTTTCTGGGCCTGTTTCATCTATTCAAGCTCTTTCTGCGGTACTGTTATGATCCGGACGATCTGCAGCAAGACCTCTTCACTCACTCGTACGTGCCAAGGCCAAACGACTTCTCGGATATCGGAGAGTATTTCGTGCGGAGAGTGAGCATTCGGAATATATATAATTTTGACACCACTGATCCATTTCTCAAGTCAATTGTTAAGGCCATCTCACAGGTCAGATTCGCAAATGGCAAATGTCCAACAATTGTCCGGCAATTCTTGATAGACCAATTAAAATATAATGACAACACTGCTAATTCCGTGCGTCTTCCGCTGCAACATTGGAGTGACTTGCTAACTGTTCTCAGTACACGGACGCATTCTATATTTGCACCATAATTTCTGCTCTGGCTTGCGCAAGTGTTTCTACCGTCCCGCCCGAGCGTGGCGAGCTATTCCCAACGGAGGTTAAGAGTGACCAAACATCCGAGGATGCGGGCCTTTTGAAACATTCATTATCCGAGGTGGATAGATACCGCAGCATGGACAGACTCATTCCCTCGCCTCATAACGTCGTGACGATAGCGACGCTCGAGGTGAGCTTGATCTCTCTTGGTCGGATATTGGGCTGACCTTAGATCAGTTTCGCCTTATTTTGAGTGTCACAGGGTTGATACCAAACGACCCCCGTGTATACTTTCCACTCACGCGGTAGCTAACATTTCGCATGTCCTTGCAACCCAAATTTGTCTCATTCTTTTTCAGCGAGGGCAATTACACACAAGTCCGCGTAGCGGCTTTTGACGCGCTGTTCCTCACCAAGTGGTACACACCTAAAATCATGCGTTATATTCTGGCCGTTGCGGCGGGTGATTCCTCTCGCACAGTACGCCGTCACGTGGCACGTAACGCATGCCAGTCCCTTGCGTTGCTGGTGTCTATGGGCGAACTGAAAACCTCAGCTAAGGAATCAGAGTCCCTCCTCATCGAAGAGGACGGATCGGCTCAGGACAAAACCAAGGAGACGAAGAAGAGTGAAGTAGACTCTCTTGTAAGAACCCTCAGGAAGGATAAGGAAGTAGGCAAGAATGAGATGATTCGGGAGTTTCTCGTACCCATTGCCATGTAAGTCGTCCTTTTCCAGCCTTTAATTGTCATTTTTACTCATATGATCCAGTGCACCCGATATCGACCAGGATGTACGGTGGTCTATCATTAAATTGGCAGATGTCCTTGTTCGTGGTGCTGAAGAGGCTCCTCCAAAGCTCTCTATTCATCTACCTCCCTCCACACCCATCACCGAGATAGCCCCTGCTCTACCTCTTGTCAAGCTCCCCGTCCCGCCGAAGCCGTCGCGAGCCATCAAATCCGGCGGCCCAAGGAACACGCCTGTGTCTACCCCAGTCACACCAAAGATCCGTCTCGTTTCCGCTGCACATGCGGAGGCCGGCGGTATATCTTCTCTCCATACTCCAGTCGCTGGGCAGCCTGCCGCTACTAAGCAAGGATCCACATCTAAGACACCTGCCGGAACGAAGCTAAAGGTAAAAACAAAGAATAAAGAGGCGAAAGCCGTCCCAAAAGCACAAAGCGGTGGAATGACATCCTTCGATCTCAAAGCGTGTCGAACAGCCTTGCAGAAGCTGAAGTCTAGTAAACACTCCAATTTGTTTCTACAACCAGTTGATCCAGTCAGAGATCGTGCACCCAAGTATGCTTCCACATGCCATCCGTTCCATACTTAAACTAATGGTCATAACAGCTATTTCGAGATCATCAAAAATCCGATGGACATCAGCACAATGAATGCAAAGCTCGAGGCCGGCATGTACAAGGAGCGCTTTGCGTTTGAAGCAGACTTTCGTCTCATGATCCGCAACGCCAAGACCTACAACATGCCTGGTACTTTTGCGTACAATGAGACACTTGCAATGGAATCTGTCTTCGACAAAAGTATTTACCATCTGTTCGCCTGGTAATCTCCTGTCCTGTTCTCATTATTTTAATAGGCTGGGCACGCATCAATAATACGATCGATATGAAGTCTGCAAATCAACCCAAACCTATGCCTCCTCCCCCAGTTCCAATTCAGGCAAAGGCGGTGGCGGCACCCACAAAGGCACCGGCCACGCCCGCCGCAACCACTGGCGCCGCAACACCTACACCAACTCTGAAGCTGAAAATCGGCGGTAACCTCGCCGCACGCGCCACACCCCCCGCACCCTCCGACAACACAACTACTCCAAGACAGTTATCTCTGTAAAGCCCAAAGGACGGAAACCTAAACCGGCAGATACACCACCTGCAGCTGTGGTGGACGATGGCTCCTTCGACTTATTGGAAGAGGTGATCGCCATCGAGAAGGAGAAAGAAAGACTAGTTGCTTCAAAGAAGCAGCGTCATTCGACGGCAGGATCAGAGACTGTCACCCCTGTGAAAAGGAAGAAAGACCGGTTGGAGGAGTTAGAGGAAGATGAAGAGATCCTGGCTCTGGCTTCTCCTAACAAGAAACCCAGCCGGAGTCCACAACCAAGCTCCATAGAGAAAGAGGTGCGCGCAGCGTCTCCCGCAAAGGTCTCCGGGTCAATCAATGTTAAGAGGGCCTCAATTTCTGTCTCGGAGCCTGCCGTGAATCCGGAAGTCAAGCCTCCTGCAGAAAGTCAACGATCACCTTCCAAGGGTAAGGAGAAGGAAGTATCGTCACCTGCACCAACTAGACTTTCTGCCGCCTCAGAAACACCCATCAACAAAGGCAAAGCTCGGGAAGTACTGAAAACCCTATTGAAATTGCCAGAAGCTGCTATATTTTCGAGGCCTGTGGACCCAATACAGGATGGCTGTCCAACGTACTCCTTTTTGGTCGCTCATATGTTGGCTCTGACTAATTCAATGCTATCTACAGGTACTTTGACGAGATCAAGAACCCTATGGATTTTGGCACGATTATGCAGAACCTCAACTCGGGCAAATACTCGATGATTGAAGAGTTTTGTCGAGATGTTGAATTGGTTTTCAGCAACTGTCGACTCTTCAATCCGCCAACGACATACCCTGTCCAGTGTGCAGACGTCGTAGAGCGGGTTTTCAAGAAGGAATGGGCTAGAGTTGCGGAAAAGAAGATGGCATGGTCCGAGAAGCGAAGCCTGCAGTCACTGATGACTTCGCTCGTGAAAGACCCTTTGTAGGCGTTCATTTCCGTAACATTCTTCTATCAGTCTGACCTTTGGCCCAATTTAAGGTCCTTCGTTTTTCGGGAACCGGTAGACCCGATTGCTCTCGGGATTCCACAGTATCACGAGATAATCCCTCGCAAGGACGCACGAGACCTCAGGACGATACGCCAAAAATTAGACGCAGACAAGTATGAGACGTCCGAAGGTTGGGAAGCCGATATAGACTTGATGATCCGTAATGCCATCCACTTCAATGGGGTAGAATCTGAAGTGGGTCAAATTGCTGTGGCATTCGGGGATCGCATCATGGAGCTGCGGGCACAACAGGGTGTGAAGAAACGGAGGGATAGTGAAAGGCCGGGTGATCAGCAGCAGCAGCCTGCGACAAAGAAAGCTAAGTTGAGTTGATGTGATTTCGTTGTATTTTCGTACGTACGGTGCAGTATCTACAGTGCCATTGTCAGCGGCCCTGCATAATGTGTAGTATTCGAAACACAAGGATCTTGACAGATCACAAAGACATGGCGACAGGTGACAGCCAGACAAGGGAATTAATTCTAGGTTCAGCCGTGACAAACTGAAGTCGATGGTCGATCTCGGAGTTCTCGGTTAGGGCTATGGCCACTGGATATTTTAGTCCTTATTGTCCCAATCATGGGCTTCGTGGTGGGAATTTCGAAGTGAGGGCCTGGCCACGCCTGAAAGGTATTGGCAGGAAGGAGCTGTATGCGCGCGGATCTAATTTGGGGGACATGATCGATGATAGATAGGAACACAAAATATTAGATCAGAAGTATCCCGCGAAATACGACCTTTCTATCCGAAGCTCCCAAAACGAAACGATGGGAATGGCGCTTCAAGTTAACCGGGACTCGCTTCATTCACATGCACCCGCGTTGATAGTGGTCGGCCAGTCCCGTAAATAAAGAACTATATACTCGTATGGCCGAAAAGAGGCACCGGTTGGAGTAAAGATACGATACGTCAAAACTAAATCCAGCCACGCGATGTAGGGTGGCCGGTCACGGTGGCGCATTTGCGGTCCGCAGTATGGAATCCACAGACCAATACCCTGGACGCAGCAAACAGTCCTGTCATAACTCGTTACACGAGATACCTCCTATCCACTGGTAGGGTAGAATCGTATACTGTAATCTCTGTCTTCGTAGGGCAACAAACGAGTATAGTTCATTGAAGAGTGGATAAGTGCGACTCATTTTGAACATTTGCGATATTAGCGAGCTAAAGAATATCGTCGATGTGTCCCTCGACGAAAAGAAGTTTCCGTTGACAGTCCTTACGAAAGAGCCTGAGTGGTGATAATTCAACATTAGATAGATAATAACATCGCAGAATGGATACATAGGTCGATTCCTTACATGTACTCCTCTGACTCCACTTCGTCCATATCGTCCAGGGGCCAGCATGCCTCGATCAAAGCACGCTTGTCCTCCGTCATCACTTCCTCCTCCGAATACTCCTCCAACATCTTCTGCTTCAGCTCCTGACCGGATGCCATAGCTTTCTCGTAGTTAGCGACGCGCACCCAGGTCTCGGGCCCGTAGCCGACATAGTTTATCAGCGTCCTCTCATTCTCTTCTGCGCTCTCCAGTGCCTGACACAGCTTCATCGCCGCATCTATCTCGTCCGGCGTGAACACGACCGGACATGGCGTACCGTCCTTGGCAAAACGCTCCCAGTTAACCACCATCTCTATCAGGGCCCACAGCAGCTTGATCGTCTCACCCTCCCACGGAGCAGTTGCATAGTTGAAGATGCGGCGACGGAAATTACTGAACGGATAGACCAGACCCTTGTAGTGGACCCTGTTGTACGTCGCTGTGCTCAGGTTGTAATGATAGTGTACAAGACGACGACGGAGGAGCTCCTTCTCCCATATTTGCTCTTCTTGCGATAGCTTGCCGAAGTCGTCCGGTAGCTTAGGCTCGGTCATACTTCGAGAGACCTCGTCCTCTTCGTTCTGGATGTCGTAGGGCATACCGGCGTGGAGGAAGAGGGGTAGGACAGCAGCGTGCTGCCAGTCCAACACGCTACGAATCTGTAAGCCACTGGAATCTATCGAAACCTTGAGATTACCGAGGTTGAGGTCGGGGTGGCGAATGCAGAAAGTAGTGAGGGAGTTATCGTCTGGCACGAGCGACGGTGCGAGAAGGAGATAGCGACTAAGGTTATTGGCGTGGTCCGACGGCTCCTGCTTCTCGTTGTTATAGCAGTCCTTCGCAAGCCTTTGTAAGGTGCCCTCGGTGAGCCAAACTGGTCGAGGTAGGCGAGCTCTTTCCTAGCTCCCGTGACCAGCACCGGTTCGGCGTCTTCGTCTTGGACAACAATTGGTTAAGAAGAGGCAGAAGAGATAGGAAAAGTGCGACGTACATGGTCCTCGAGATGCGCCCATTTGCTCCCTTCGTCCATACCAAAGCGGTATCGATACATCAGGGCCTACGCAGAATCGCTCCTTCTGGAGCGGGATACGCTTGGCCTGCTCGTCGAGTGAGATGCCCTCTTTCTCCTCCTCGAGCGAGATGCTCCCAATCTGCTCGTCGAGTGGAATGTCCTGGTTCTCCCCCTCGAGCGGAATGCCCTCGCTCCCAGACAACTGCTTCAAGTCTCTGGCGTAGTAGATGCTCCCGCCAGCGGGAAAAGAGATTGACATCATAATAGATTCGAACTTCGCGAGCTGGTCCATAAACGAGTCGATTTCATCTTTCTCGAGGTTGAACCACACGTCGCTCAAGTCGGTGCCTTCAACGTACTCCATTAGAATATATTCCGTCCCAGCCTCGTTCTCTGACGTAAAGGAATACCCGTAGACCTCGGGAATGGGGAGCCCTTTAGAACGAAGGAAGTCCATAGTAGCAACTTCGCTGGCGTAAGCGTACGCCTTGGGAATGAGGATGGGATACGGGATTCGCGCGACGAGCTTGAAGTCATCCCGTAAAGTGACAAGAAAGGTACGGTTAAGACCACCCTCTCCAAGCTTTCTAAAGTCGACGGTCTCGCCAGTCTTGCAGTTCAGTGCCTTAGCAATGATTGCGAAGAGACCGGGGATATCGAAGATGCGGCTACGCTCTCGGAGGCGACGGGCCTCATTGGCACTGAGTATGTCACATTACGAGTTAGACAAAGACGAGACAGGATGTAGGAGACTTAAAGGAAACGGCCGGCGGTGTAGTGGAAGAGTTCGCTCCCCGGATCCTCCATGAGAGACTTGGGGTCCAGCGTATTGGAGAGTCGACGAGAAGGAAATCGACTGGACATGGTGATGCGGTTCCTCGTGAAAGGGGGCTTGAGCGAAGAGAGTGGGCTGCGACGAGGTCGTAGAGACGAGACTCCATCTGCAAGGAATCGCAAGGGGAGGGGTTTCGAACGCCCAAGGCAGAACATGCTGATATATAGTGGATGAAGAGAGATCCGAACGTGTGAAACTAAATGAGAAAAAAAGCTGTATCGCCTCAGGTCAACCGCTAAGTGAGTGGAGCTTCTTTCAAATGTCGGATATTCCTATAAGCCTTTCGAAGGTCCTTCTATCTACATTTTGTTCCACTGATGATTCTGCATGACTACAATGAGAGACTTAGAGGCATCGATCCTCCACGCGTCTAGACACATTTCTAACGAATTATCGCACTGAAAACAAGCAACATGGAGATAACATTCGGAGCAGGGAGCAGTTTCAAACGATCGAGATATAAGTACATAGACATATCAACGGAACAGAGCATCTTCGGACCGGCAACGTGGCAGGTCAGGTGCGGGCTGGGCGTGGACTCTGGTGATCTCATAAAGGTCTTCTCTAAGGAAGACCTAATCAGAGAATAGAGATGGAGGACGATGCGACGTAACGGCGGTGGCGGGACTACGGAACGCGTGACGACTCGGCTCGGATGCGATGACGGACGCGGCGTGAACGGACGACGGAAAGGCAGACGATAAGATGCAAAACACAAAACAGATGGGATTCGATGATGAGAGAGAAGCCAGAAGGCCAGCTATAAGTACGTGAGGGATACATGACACAATCGCAATCACAACTCTAAGCCCACACATCTGACCGCATCCATCAAACCACAACTTGAAAGCCACCACAATGCATGTGGCGCAGCACGAGTCGTCGCGGGCACGTGAGTGCGACGCAACACACGCACGTACTGGGGCTTGGCCTCCGACATCTTTAGTAGCCTGCTTCAAAGCCGCTTCGATTTCAGCCTTGGTGGCGCCGTCCTTAATCTCAACCTTCGCCATAACGGAATGTGTGCCGCTCGACTGCCTATCCCTCCATCTCTTGAAATCCCTTCGAGAAGGCTTTTAAAAGCGGTTCCCAAGGCTTTTTGCGTCTGGTGTAGTGGAATTAACATAGGTCAATATGATCTCGTAATGCGGAAGAAAGCGTGCACTTCAGCAAAGGCAGGAATGAGTGTTTACTAGACCTCGGCTTCTGCAAGGCTGTTCGACACGCTTAGGATGTCATAACACATCTCCCCCTCGACTATCCCACGATGGCCCCGGCTCTTTCTCATTATCTTCCAGACTAGTCTCTTTCCCCGTTTTACTTTCAGCCGACAGCGCCCAGCGGGCCAAGGTTGCGAATCTCATGGATCCCTTTTAGGTTGCCAATTTGTTTCTACAAACAGTTGATCCGGTCAGAGATCGTGCACCCAAGTATGCTTCCACATGCTATCCGTTCCACACTTAAACTAATCGTCATAACAGCTATTTCGAGATCATCAAAAACCCGATGGACATCAGCACAATGAATGCGAAGCTCGAGGCCGGCATGTACAAGGAGCGCTTTGCGTTTGAAGCAGACTTTCGTCTCATGATCCGCAACGCCAAGACCTACAACATGTCTGGTACTTTTGCGTACAATGAGACCCTTGCAATGGAATCTGTCTTCGACAAAAGTATTTACCATCTGTTCGCCTGGTAATTCCTGTCCTGTTCTCATTATTTTAATAGGCGGGCACGCATCAACAATACGATCGATATGAAGTCTGCAAATCAACCCAAACCTATGCCTCCTCCCCCAGTTCCAATTCAGGCAAAGGCGGTGGCGGCACCCACGAAGGCACCGGCCACGCCCGCCGCAACCACTGGCGCCGCAACACCTACACCAACTCTGAAGCTGAAAATCGGCGGTAACCTCGCCGCACGCGCCACACCCCCCGCACCCTCCGACAACACAACTACTCCAAAGACAGTTGTTTCTGTAAAGCCCAAAGGACGGAAACTTAAACCGACAGATACACCACCTGCAGCAGTGGTGGACGGTGGCTCCTTCGACTTATTGGAAGAGGTGATCGCCATCGAGAAGGAGAAACCGGTTGGAGGAGTTAGAGGAAGATGAAGAGATCCTGGCTCTGGCTTCTCCTAACAAGAACCCAGCCGGAGTCCACAACCAAGCTCCATAGAGAAGAGGTGCGCGCAGCGTCTCCCGCAAAGGTCCCCGGGTCAATCAATGTTAAGAGAGCCTCAATTTCCGTCTCGGAGCCTGCCGTGAATCCGGAAGTCAAGCCTCCTGCAGAAAGTCAATGATCACCTTCCAAGGGTAAAGAGAAGGAAGTATCGTCACCAGCACCAACTAGAATTTCTGCCGCCTAACACCCATCAACAAAGGCAAAGCTCGGGAAGTACTGAAAACCCTACTGAAATTGCCAGAAGCTGCTATATTTTCGAGGACCCAATACAGGACGGCTGTCTAACGTACTCCTTTTTGGTCTCTCGCTCTGACTAATTCAATGCTATCTGCAGGTACTTTGATGAGATCAAGAACCCTATGGATTTTGGCACGATTATGCAGAACCTCAACTCGGGCAAATACTCGATGATTGAAGAGTTTTGTCGAGATGTTGAATTGGTTTTCAGCAACTGTCGACTCTTCAATCCGCCAACGACATATCCTGTCCAGTGTGCAGACGTCGTAGAGCGCGTTTTCAAGAAGGAATGGGCTAGAGTTGCGGAAAAGAAGATGTCATGGTCCGAGAAGCGAAGCCTGCAGTCACTGATGACTACGCTCGTGAAGGACCCTTTGTAGGCGTTCATTTCCGTAACATTCTTCTATCAGTCTGACCTTTGGCCCAATTTAAGGTCCTTCGTTTTTCGGGAACCGGTAGACCCGATTGCTCTCGGGATTCCACAGTATCACGAGATAATCCCTCGCAAGGACGCACGAGACCTCAGGACGATACGCCAAAAATTAGACGCAGACAAGTATGCGTCCGAAGGTTGGGAAGCCGATATAGACTTGATGATCCGTAATGCCATCCACTTCAATGGTGAAGAATCTGAAGTGGGTCAAATTGCTATGGCATTCGAGAATCGCATCAAGATCAAGGAGCTGCGGGCACAACAGGGTGTGAAGAAATGGAGGGATAGTGAAAGGCCGGGTGATCATCGATCAGCAGCAGCAGCCTGCGACAAAGAAAGCAAAGTTGAGTTGATGTGATTTTGTTGTATTTTCGTACGTACGGTGCAGTATCTACAGTGCCATTGCTAGCGGCCCCGCTTGAGAGTTCTCCCCATTCTGTCGTCATATTCGAACTGAGTCTTCCTTTCTGATCGTCCAATACACTCAACATCGGCCGAGCTTCTCCTCTATTTAACATTTAACCGTTCTACTTGGCCTTTGGAGTAGGGGACACCTGATCTACAATTGGTTGTCATCATACATTACTTTACAACTGACAGTGGAGTGATGTGCCTGCATAATGTGTAGTATTCGAAACACAAGGATCTTGACAGATATCACAAAGACATGGCGACAGGTGACAGACAGAATTGATTGGTGGCCGCCAGACAAGGGAATTAATTCTAGGTTCAGCCGTGACAAAGTCGATGGTCGATGTCAACCTCGGAGTTCTCGGTAGAAAAGAATTAGACCCAGATAAGGCTATGGATGTCGGCGGACTCTCAACCCGCCACCTTATTGTCCCAATCATGAGCTTCGTGGTGGGAATTTCGAAGTGAGGTCTGGCCACGCCTGAAAGGTATTGGCAGGAGCTGTATGCGCGCGTATCTATTTTGGGGGGCATCATCGATGATAGATAGGAACACAAAATATTAGATCAGAAGTATCTCGCGAAATAGGGTGGCGAAAGAGCGAGCGACCTTTTTCTATCCGAAGATTCGAGCCCCCCCAAGTATAGCTCCCAAAGGGGAATGGCGCTTAACCGGAACTCGCTTCGTTCACACACCGCGTTGATATCAGCGATATCGTCGTTCCTAGTGGTCGGCCAGTCCCGTAAATAAAGAACTATTATACCCGTGTATGACCGAAAAGAGGCACCGGTTGGAGTGAAGATACGTCAAAACTAAATGGGTGTAATTTCCAGCCACGCGATGTAGGGTGGCGCATTTGTGGTCCGCAGTATGGAATCCACAGACCAATACTCTGGACGCGCAGCGAACAGTCGATCTTGCCATAACTCGTTAGCAACACTTCCTAAAGTTACAGATTTTTCTTACATCCCCACGGGCGAATCTTTTGCTTAGCGTCGGTCAAGTTCAATTTTTGTCGCACGCCATTTTCAACTCTTATCCGTTGATCCTTCTATGCGTCGAATATCGATCATGCGTCTGTGCCAATGGTCTCGAAGTTCAGACCCCTATCCTACCAGACGCTGTTGCAAGACGAGGCAGAGATCGTTCACCTGATCCAATATGAAATGCCATGATGGTGTGTTTGCTGTCCAACTTGCACCACCTGCGCAAGACTAGATAGAAATAGCGTCGGTGACTTCGATTCTTGGCCCGTTTGGGGGGATTCTACATCGACATTGGGTTACTGAAGCAAAGCTGTCGTTGACATCGCCGACCAAATATGAGTTTTCCTTAGTTTGCCTTGATCCGTTCCCACAGTCTGGATCATCGGAGCCTTGGAACGTGGCTTGACGATCTCGAGGATCGTGGACACATCATCTTGGCATCGACTAAGGTCAGTCCCTTATACTAAATCTGACTTATGCTTCACCCCTAACACAAGGTAAGCGTGAGATCTGAAGGAATAAACAACGAGTTCTTAACAACAATGTACCTTTTAGGCTCCCTCACAAAGTACTCATTCCCTTAGGAACCCGAAAATGCTCTTAGCAGCTGGCGTCTCGTTATCGACAAAGGTTTAGTAGTTTGTACTGGATGGCACCGATCATCCGAACGCAATGTTTGCAGGGTCAGAAGTCAGAACTACATCGAAACATTCTTATCAGTTATTTAAGATTAAGATTAGAAAAAAGCTAAATATATAGCAATGGGGTAGTAAGCGGCAAACTCGGCCGTATGATACAACTGAAGCGCCGTCTTCAATCAAGAAGATCATCAACGAGGCTCGGACTCAATGAAGGCGGTCACTATATGGAACACGTTTTCTATGACCGAAATAACGCATATGAGCGACTATCCGAGCGCTCTGGATTACGAATGTCGGTACCGACTTATCGTACGAATATATTGTATGAGGATATGATAAGGTACGATGAGCGGGGTATCACGTACACGAATCAGAAAGTCCTGGCCGCAAACGGTTCTGTGGCGTGTTTAAACCCCACACTGGGTCCACAGCCATCACTGATGTGAGAACCGATATCAAAGGACCATGCTGACAGTAGTACCACGCAGGAGCTGCGCTTTGATCATGCAAGGAATGTTGACAGGGTTACTACAAGGCTCGCCTTCAGCTGGATCCGGCAACGAGAATCGGATACTAGGGAAAATCAGGAACACACGACGGCGACAAAGGCTCCTAGTCCGGTGGCTATGATGGCCCGGGCACACACACCTTTGCCCACAAGGAGTAAACTTAGCTGCTGCGGTGAACTCCATAAGTGTTATGTGACAAAGACATGCGCGCTTTTCGTTGCGGGAACTAGTACAAGAGCGGGTTTCTCACTGATACCGCTATAAGGCTTTGAGGGTGACGACTATACTAAAGCAAGATTGGTGGTCTATTATATGGGCGCGATCATGAATATAGCTATGATACCTTTATTTGGCACATGGCTGGATACCAGTCAACCGCGCGACGGCGCCGGCAACAGTGTTCATGAATACGGTTGCAGTTGTAGACACGAAGTACCAGGGGGGACCGATTGCCGAATAACAAACTAAAAACTGAAGAAAGATTACTTGGCACTTGGCACATTGGCACAACGTGGTGAGGAGGCTATACACAGTGTGTAGGCACTAGGCAAGCGTCAATCAGAGCATCACAAAGCTTTTAAACAATAATAACCTCATGATAAGGCCCGGCCGAGCGCTGGAACAATCAAATCATGGCATGCACATCCCTCAAAGAAGACTGCGGAATAGTTGCGGAATCCCGATCAGGATCAGAGGCAGCTGCTGCCACTGGCGGGGGGCGGACAGCCAGTGGCTACTAACCATATCTGAAGAGAGAGAGAAAACAGAATAAGCAAGAAGCAAAAATGGGCTCCGCGTCAGTAGAGCGCGCGCGTCGTGCGGGGGTTTTTACCGTTCTACGGAAAAAAAAAAAAAAAACAACAGGGAAAAACAAACAAATGCGGTTTAGCGCTCATACAACCATGCTACAACAACAACAACCATGCACAACCAAACAAAACGGAGGGAAAATCCGGATTTGCCGAAAAGCGAGACGCCGTTACGCCGGTCGGCGCGGCGGTCGCTTAGCGAGCGCTTAGGTTAGCGCTTAGACTCTGGGGTAAGGTCCGGCGGTTACAGTAGCAGCCGCCCTTGTGCCGTAAACCGTGACACGCCGTGAGCCCGGTCCAGCATCTGACCTCTGCATCTGATACTCATCTGACTCTGTGAGCTACTACTCTGAGCCAAGGCGTCAAGCCGTACGCATATTTGGTCAAGAGGGTCTTTCGAACCCAATTACACAAGGTATCAGCTGTTAGGTACAGAGTCCGAGTTGAGCCGTTAAGCTGGGGAGGTGACTTTTGATGGATTCGCCTACCCAAATGCTACTGTAATCGTGATCCATCTTCTACTGTAATCGTGACCCATCTTCACCCGTACTTGACCCGCAGCCAAAAAAAAAATTTCAGTCCCTTCTTATGCAGCAGCGCGAATACCGGTAGTGAAAATTATTTTCTGCAATGGACGTCGGGTTCAGGGGAACGGTGGCTTTTTGGTGGCTCGCACGCATTTTTCGCGTGCGGCATCGCAACAGATGCTTAAATCTCTCCTGCATAGCGCCAAAACTTTCACGCAGAGCTTAACGGTGTCAAAACATGGAGCCAACGAGCGCTATAATTCAGCGAATTACGCGGAAGGAGGATCACGGTGTATAGGTGTGCTAAGGAGGGTCAAGTGCGTACGTGGGTAAAGAAAGATAGCTATCATGGTGACGTAGTACGAGCAACAAACCCATGCAAGGCAGGTGAGTTCGGCAGGCCCGGCTGGCGAGTGCGAATCACCAAACCTACACTCTGGACAATCGACCAAACATCCCACATCACCGCATCCTCGACAAGGTCGCTTGAAGCATGGGCAACAACTCAAGACTCAACGAGCGCGAACTAGGCGCGCACATAAGAGACGAGGTGCACGAGCATGAACAACCGAGTCGATTCGGCAGAACGTGGGTGACGAGGTGAGTTTCGAGTGCACTGCAAGGGGCTTGGGCTGGACATCACTGCTGCAATGAACAAAAAGCTCGAGTGCCGTCCCGCCACCTTACCCATATGCCCTCACAACACCGGGTTCCGTTCCGCGTGCTCAATGGAGAGCAAAATAGGTATGAGGGAGGCGTAGCAGACACCACCAGCGTTGATCAGACGCCGGGGAGGCTATGTTAGGCATACAGGGCATAAATCACTTGATAATAAACGTTAGTGTGCGGAATATGACGTCGCAACGGTTGCGGGGACTGGACATTGACTGGGAGGAGAAACTTGAGGTCGTGAACGCGTTCCGAATAAAACGAGAGGCGAGAATGCCGGTGTGTTGGCGCACATATACATGATGGTGGAGCGATGCCCAGTGAAGGGATAGCTTGATGTGCAGGCGAGTGGATCGATCGGGGACGGAAGAGAGACATGAGGCGGTGAAATACAAGATGAGCCGGTTCTTGAGGCGAATCACTTCGTGGCCCGCAAAGGGGAGCACGGTGTCTCTAGCCTCGAAAAGTACGCGGTCTTGTGTCTGCGCCTTGTCATCTCAGTCATCGCACTGAACGAGAGTAATCGCCTTGTTGACGCCTTTCGTCGTTATCGGATATCGCGATATTGTCGGCCACCGACGATTGACCGCAGGTCAACCATGTTCGGGGCGGAAGAGAAATACAGATCAACGGCTCGGCCGTGACGACCTCCAGAGAGAAGGAAGGGATTGTGCATCGCCGAAGCACACCCAGTCAGGTCCTTCCCGAACGCGAAACACCAATGGAAATAAGGGCGGTGATGCGACGTGAGAGAATATGCAGAAATAAAAAAAAGATGCTAGTGTCCATGCGTTAATAAGAAATGCATCGTCCTGCAATCCGGGCAGGGTTCAAATATAATCGATCATCAGAACGTGAGGGCGGAAGGGCAGCCCGATTTTCGTAAGACCACAGTGGGGAAGGGGAGGGAGGGAATGAAGGAATGACGGGAAGGCTCCAATGGTGGTTTGATCAGAAAGACGACTGCTGAACGGCGGCCACAGCGGCGGCGGCAGCGGCATGACGTTGCTCGGCAGTGCCCAGCATCAACGCCTCGTTAACCCTTGATAAACAATGTCAGTACAATATCAAAACGCTTGCCCTAGATGCAACGCACTGGCGAAGGCGGGAGGTCTCGTTCTCTGCCTGCTGGAGCCTCGTCTGAAGCTGCTGTTGGGTCATCTCCAAGTACTTGATGTGGGTAGTGGCACGGTCCAAGAGAGAAACCTTGCTCGACTTCTGGTTGGAAACGGGAAGGGCATCCTTGAGGCGACGATAGCCGTCACGGAGCTCATCACGTCTCCTCTGCTCCGACTCGATACGTTGACGACGGATTTCCTCGCGGCGGCTGTGATAAATAGGTAAGAAAGGATAATAGTTTTTATATTGAAAGTATGACTTACACCTCATTCGAGGCAGAGGGGGCACTAGCGGGGGCAAAGTCGTCATCGTCATCGGAAAAGTCGTCCTGCTTGCTCGCACGGCGCTTGCGTTCACGACCCGAGCGCGCCACGGAGGGCACACTGATGGGGTTGTAACGCACGGAGCGGGGCACAGAGGAGAGGTTGGGCGAGTGGGAACCAGAACCACGGCTGGTGCGGCCAGAGGTGCTGTCGGAAGACATCTCGCCTGCGCTCAAGGACATCAAGGCAGCGGGGTAGACACTATGGGGAGGAGTGAAGGGACGACCAGGAGAACCAGTCGTGTAGGAGCTGCCGTAGGTGTACTCAGCCATAGGAGCGGCAAGGTTCAAGGTGGGGAAGCCCAGACGGGGAGAGGCTAATGGGTATATACGATAAGCGGACGAGTCAATCAGATGTAGAATAAATTACGTACGGTGAATGGAGGGCATGCCGAACGCTTCTGTGTGGGGGTACTGGAGATAGTCGAGGCCGGCGAGAGAGTCGTAAGTGAAGCCAGAGGCAGCAGCGTCGATGAAGTCGGGGCTCTTGGGGTGCTCAAGAACTTGCTCGAGGGGACCTTCCATTGTAGATGTGGGGGTTGGATTGAGGGCAAAGTGGTCGTGAAGATGTCAACTAATAAATGAACTGGAAATAAAAGGCGTGGATGCTATGAAGGGATTATTATTATCTTTGTTGTTGTGCGTTCGGGAAGAAGGACGAACCGAGGTAGTACAACAAACAAAGAGAAATGTGACGAGTGAGGGTGGTTGTACAGAGATGAGATGCAACGCAAGGAGAATCCGGCGATCGAGGATGGACAGGGAGGAGTAGGTGGGCGCCGGGGGAGAGGGGTCGTGAGGAGCGAGAGGAGTGAGAGGGGAAAGGGAAAGAAAGTATAGAGTACTGGGGTGATCCACTATGGAGGCAGTCTTATACCGCCCGACCCGGCGCGATCTCCCGATATGACAAACTGGGCAACTCGGTCCCCACCTATTCTCCATTCCATGAATTCCCTTCCTCCGTCACATTCGCCACAGATCGAGATCCACTCATCTCCTTCCCTTGCCCCACTTAGCTTTGACCCCCTTCCCCTCCTCCCCTCTAGAGTGACTTGACCTCCTCAGACTGCTTTTTACCGTTGCAATGTCCAACCGATGGTCTTCCCCTCCTATCTTGTCCCTCGTTTCGCCACACGAACCCTACTTGTGTGAGGCTGTTCCCCCACGTTGTTTTAATCATCTATGCCTTTTCCATTTCTCGGCTCCTTTTTTCTCAGCTTTTTCCGATCAGAGGCGAGGCATTCATCTCACCCCTTATCCACTTATATGCGCGGCGATGTAACCCGGCATTTCCCCGGACGTTTACTTATCGTTTAATCCCTTCAGAGCTTGACTCCGCCAAAACAAGCCTGAGCGCCAGGCCAGCCCGGCTCTTCTTATTCATCACGTCAATCCCCCCAAAGAAACGCTGGCGTCCATAAACCTTCTCCTTATTTGGCACGGCAATAATCATCAAAGAATAAGTCATCAGCGAAACCGAAGCAACGTAACAGGTCGTACATCGTGGCACAGTCGTAAAGAGTCGTAATCGTAACATATCGAATGAAGAGTAGGAAAACGAGAGACAAGGTCCTCCAACAAGCCAAAGTTATTCACAAAGAACATTCGGTGCCTCAACCGTCTTTGGATGACCCCAATCAGTCCAAAGCTAATAAAGCCCGTCAGTGACAATCAGATCAGGAAATGAATCCAGAAAAGAAGGACAGTATTACCGGATCAAGCTTCTTCCACGTATTTCACGCTTGAGTAGTGTTCCAGTCTTGACGAGTAGCGCCAAATGATAAACAACATATATGTCTACCGGAACTGTCAGATACACGCGTACCCACCACGTTAATCACTATCCGCAACAAACCTGGAACACGAGGTCCGCCAATACGGACACGATGAACGCCGTGTTCAAAGTGGCAAAACCCGCTGTGCAAAATACAGAGGGGGCGTTCCCGGTCCCGTACCTGGCTGCTGCTGATGTCGTCCACAGTTGGCCGCCGTTCGCACATTCCCATTGAATATTCTCTTTCCTGTCACATGTCAAATCAAGTTTCCTGAGCGCTCTACGCTATCGCCGGAAAATTAAACGCTTTACCCCCTCTGAAGTTCCACGATCATAACAATGTCACGAATGGCGGAAATGACAATCAGAAATGGCCACAGGCGAACGGAAGCTCGAGTCCATGTAAATGACCGCTGTGATAGGGATGAAATTGCGATCAGCACTTCACAAAATGCGCGAATGGATGGAGCGCTAACATTGCCCAGAGCGAGGACGGTTATTGCAGCGACCAGAGCGACGGCGAGGGCTATTCCACCGTATATTTGCCTGCATACAACACAGCAAATGAGCGAATGATGTCACAACACCGAGACGGAGGCCCATACCACTCTGGATAGACAAAGAAAAGGAATGGTCCGTAATGGAAAAGGAATATCCCCCCGATGATACTATACAACTGTACCATCGATCAGTCTCCGAGTCGAGGCTGAATGTATGGTCCGAAAAGGGGACTCACGAAGATGATGGTCGCCCATAGCATACCCCCGGCACGCTGGTTAGTCACAAAGTGAGCATCAGAAGATCGCGCAGCGTGTATCGCATACGAACCAGGGGGAAGATCAGGCAGCAGTTGTCGCACCTGCGGAGGGCAAAGAGATTGGGATATGAGATCAATGAGGCGCCAAGACGGCTAGATTAACTTACCACATAGCACAGTCAGATGAATAGGTATCGCACAAAAAGAATGTTAGTGGTATACAAGACGCAGGATCGGAACCGGTTCGTTAGATCGTATAGAATAACCTTAGGTGGCCGGGAGGCCAGAGAGGGGACGGCTTGGCGGTAAGAGAGAGATGGGGGGGATCTGTAGCACCGTAGCAGCCGTGCGTGCACTGCGGTAACCAGAAAGGGTAAGGGTTTGCCGTCATGTCGTCACAAAATAACATTATTTATTATTTATTGTATTATTATTTGTCGTTTGTTGTTTGAAATACAAATTTAATTTCGCCTGCGCCTGCGCTTCGCCAAGGGGCCGGAAACATGGGCGCCCGGATATGATTGCCGGGCGCCGCCTGGAACGCTTCTTCTGCAGGTTTTGTGACGAGAGAATTCGCTCTTCTCTCTTCCTTTCTCGAGAAATTCCCTAGAGAGGAGAAGACCCCTTCACAACATGTGGTGCTTGCTGTTATTATCATTTTCTACTCTCGAGATCGCACACAGCACAGGGCTCTCTCCACTACACTGTACCAGAGAACGCTCACGCCGTTTAACCTTCGTTTCGCCTAGTCTCTCCTCATTACTACTACTCCTTCTATTTGAGAGAGCGCTTATCCGGAACAAATACAGTAGTATCCCTCGATTAGCAACCGCCAGCTTTAAACTAGTGCCTGTGCTTGCGAGCTAAATGGCTCCACAACAGGCGGGTCTACTACTATGATATCGATATGGTCGTACAGCCAGCCACGATGTCATGACTCAACAACCCCTTCGTGTTCTAGCTGTATGAAACCCTTTCCTCCCCCTCACCGGTTGCACCGCCCTCCGACATTGTCGTCGCTCTATTCATGATCTACGGTCGGAACTTGGGGGGGGGGGGGGGAGTGGGTGGGGGTTCTCTTTTGTGAATTAGGTTTTCCCTTGTGGTGTGGTGTGTGTGTGTGCGCAGCCCGCCCAGTTGGGTGCGTGCGATATGACCGCATTATTCCAGGCCGTTCACATCATCTCGCTCGGTACTTTGCACTGGCACGCGCGATTGGATCCTGCACGTTGGAAAAGATTCACACTACCCATTCCTGGTACTATCCACCCAACACTCGTTCACTTGCCACTTCCACGCCACCCAAGGCTCTGGACCCGTCGTCTGATCACCTTTCCCGGGGGTTCGTTACTACCCCCCTCTGTAGCTTCACATGCTTCTGGGACAACTGGGGCCGGTGAATCGTCCACATTCGCACCCTCTCTTCTCTATCTATCTCTCGGTGGGCGGTTCCATGGGTTCCATTTTGGCGGGTCACCACCCTTGAATCACTCAACGGTTCTGGGTGGGCCTCTATACAATCTCAATTTTACTTTTACTTCCTATATGTGCTACCATCGAGAGCGCTTTTTTTTTTGGATCTTCCTTTCCATATCATTCGTTTCGGACCACACACCCTACTCTCTTCGCCGCACTAATGCCTCTTTTGTAACACGGGTGAACTTGAGGTTTGACAAAGTCCAGGTTAGCCCGTGCGACAAGAGATCGATTCACATTTTTTTTATTCCGACAGCTCCGCGATTCACAAACTTTACATGCAAACCCGATCTCTAAACAGGTATGCCCTTTTTTTCCCCCTTCCCCTTCACGTTCTGAGACTCAATTTTATCATGCGAGGGTATTTACTTCTTTGCAGGAGATCGAAACACTCGAAACTCGGTAACAGACGAGAAACCCTTTGCCTATTGGATATTCCGCTTGAAAGGGGGAAGGAGCGGAAGAACCGAGGGGTGGTGGGGTGAAACTAATGAGAGATCATCTTTTCTCCGCAAAATTGCTCTCTCCACTCCACCCACCCTCACCGTCATCATGATATTCCGGCCATTCAGTACCAAGATTCCCTCCCTCTCCTGTTGGAAAGTGGGTCGGACCCTATCGGTTTCGCCGGAGGAAAAAAAAAAGGACGTATTCTCGTCTAGTCCTTTTGCGGCCCTTGCTTCTTCTGCTGCCTCTCGCCCTCCAAAGATATGACCAATTTTCGTTTACTTACCATTAAGCAAAATGGCTCACCCACTACTCCATGAGCGCTCCGTCGCTAACGAAACATATCTTCGGTCCTTTGCGCCCGGCGCCTTTTCGCACCACCGACCGTTCCCCTCCTTCCTTTTCCCCAGCCTTCCTCGCCCCTGGCCAGTGCTTCCTTCCTCTTTCCCCCACTCCCCCACCCAAGCGCGTTACGGAACGGAAGGAGGGGGTGGGCGTTGGACATGGACGGCGTCCCAAAATACATTATGACAGATCGGTATCATATACCCCGGCACGGCACCGGGCAAGCGCGAGCGCCACCGATTACTACAACTACACACCACACACACACAATAACAACACAACACACTCATTCATTGATGGGGGATGATGAGATGGGCCCATCCAGCTTGTGTCGTACGTATTACGTTCGCTTCGCTTCGCGGCCGTGCGCCGCCATCTATCTTGTCTGTCCCCATGACCCCCCCAGGGCCCCCACACCCTTCCCCACCGGGGTGTGGATTGAAAATAAGTCCCCCAGAGCTCGGGTTTACGCCTGGTTTTCCCCATTCTTGGCGGGCGTCAAGTTCAACAAACGCTTGCCCTTAAGCCCTTTAGCCCTGCCTGCCGTGCCATGCCATGGCGATGCCTCATGGTCCCCTCTCCGACGGGTGGTGGCACGAAGTCAGCCATAAATGATGATGATGGCCTTGGAGCGAGCCATGCGCCGCATTGTTTTTTTTGTTGATGCTCCTGGGATTGTCAGGGCAGGGCTGAAGCTGAACGGTTTCCAAGACACGCTGCGCAGGCCAGTCGCCCTCTACCCGGATCGAGGAAAGCTGTACACATACGCGGATTGACCCCGAGGAGGGCAACATCACGCATGGCCTGAATGCCACTCCTCGTGGATGGACCTTCATTTGTATCGCAGTTCATTGGCCAGCAAGGTCTGTGGAGCGGGGAGCCTGTTGTTAGGATTAGCGTCTAAATTGTTGTTACTGTATTGATTTACATGCCAGCTGCCAACTATCCGTCTTTGAACTAGTCGCGAACCCGAGGATAGATGGACTGCAATGTCACTTTGATTGCCAGCAAATACAAGAAAATACTGGTCAGAAAATTGGAAGGCTGTCAAGAAAGTGCCAGGACGCTGGCCACACAGGCGCGGCCCAGGGCAGCCGCCAATACTACTTTTGCAAAGCACAGCTTCAAGAAAGGACACACAAGGCGGAAATTCAAACCTGTGAACGTCCTCGACTTCCAAATGCCCCAAGGTCCTGACTGGTAATGTGTTTGTTGAGCGTGTACGTACAGTCATGAATGGTCCGTATCCTTCGTAAAGATATATCGTAATAGCCAATGGCACCATCAAGGAGGTATGGACGGATGGAGCGATGGAGAATAGGTAAGGGAACGGAGGAAAAGATTGTTGCCCCCGCTACGCAGAACGGGGGTAGTGACGGGGCGCCGGATCAACAGCAGTGAAGGGGAGGATGGTGTGATGTCGAGGCAAAATCCGCTAGGAGAATGCCATTGGAATACGAGATGATGGAAGAACCGATCAACGAAATACCAGATGTCAAGTCACCTGGTTGTCTTCGCAATCTAGACTTTCGGATGGTCCTTCCAAAACCCTGCCCGCGACGTCCAGTCACGGGTCTCGTGGACTCTGGTCAAAAGACCTCGGAGGGTCATGCGACGCACGGCGTTGCAGACCAAACCCCGGTGGGATTACAGACCAGGTCCTGTCCAGAATGACAAGAACACAACCTCCCTTCTCAACCCCGGGAAAATCAATAAACGCAATAGGGTTGTTGGAGATAGAAAACAAAGTACAATTGATGGGTCGTGAGATGGAAATGCAAGAATAATAGATGGGAAGAAAGTCGGAGAAGAAACGAGCCGCAATCAGAATTCACCATCGGATGATGGAGGGGAATCCTCCCGGGGAGGTTCTTGCCCGGAGACCGACGTGAGCTGGGAGAGATTGGACGCCTCTGGAGGGGGAGATAGCGGACGGCTATCGACACCCATCGACACGCCTGGGGAAGGCGTGTTTGCATTGTTGAGGGATATCTTCTCGTTGAGATTCTGCAGCCGTGAAATCTCGGCGTTCAAGCCAAGTATTTTTTTCTGTAACTGCTGATTTAATTTCTCAAGCTGCACGATATGGTTGGTTGCTGATTGGAGGTGGATGAGTGAGGGGTAGTGGTGAGTAGGATGAAAGGAAAGATAATACCTCTCTCGAGAAGGGACACCTTGCTGCTCTTTTGATTGGACACGGGGAGGACGTCTTTGAGACGGGCATAACCATCCCTAAGCTCATCGCGCCTTCGTTGCTCTGCCTCGATGCGTTGGCGACGAGTGGCCTCCTTCCTAGTATATGCGATACTCTCAGCAATGTTAACACCCATGTCTTCGTCGGAATCGCCAAATGATCTGCCTCTACGACGGCCAGAAGAACTGGATGGGGAGGGAGTAGGATTATAACGTAAAGGATTCCTGTGGACGAGACTGTTTGCGCGAGAGGATGAAGTGCTGCTGTTCCGAGAATGATAGGCACCCTCGGCAGAGGTATCGGAGCCGGAGATGGGGGGAGAAAGAGGGCCGTACATATCTGGGGACGGGGGCGGGCCAGGTTCCATCATGAGGCCAGCGGTCTGGGCAGGCGGGGACGAGCTGAACTCGTGGCCGCTGTCATACTGAGGATGGTGCGTGTTTGCCATGAGGCTCATGGGACGCATCTGAAAAGCCTGCTGTAGTTCTGAAAGGGGGGATGTCGATTAGAAGATGGTATAGAAATGAGAACACGAGGCAGGATGGTACCCACGCGGGGGAGGGGCGGCGGGCACGACTGGATAGGTGTTGATGCCTTGCTGTGGGTAGACCATGTCGAAATTCGCCTCCTGCTCAGTCGGATAAAAGCCGTATGGGGCGCCATGAGGCATGTTCGCGGTGTTGTGGCTATCGTGATGGTCCATGAGGTGGAAAGAGAGGAGCTAGACGGTCTCGTGCGACGAATTTATACGAGAAAAAAAAAAGATAGCAGAGCAGAAAAAAGAAAAAAGAGGGGGAAGAAGAGAGGGAAGAGAGGAGGGGAAACGGACAGTGGAGAGGAGATGAGGTCCGATTCGATTTCTCGAACAACGTTTACGTTCTTTCCAAAATAAGATTTATATATATATATATATTATTTATTTCTCACAGTGCTCTCTTCAGAGGGACGATCCATCCGAGTGGCATTTGGTCAATGAACGATGACAGGATGACAGCCGACACGCCACTTCCATCGATATCGAAAGGTGCGATAGACGGACAGGAACCGTTCATCTCCGATAAGGAGCTAACAAGCGTGGTAATCGGACTCGCACTTGAATATAACCAAAACGAGTCAACCACGTGCCCTTGACAGCTCTCTACGACTGCACCAGAGGATGGCCTCGACCTCCCCTACTTTTCTCTGCTAATGACCTCACTCGACGCGTCCGTCCATCTTCGGGACGCGTCCGATCCCAACTCGGTCTCGAATTCCCCAATTCGCTCTCTATCGGACAATCTCCCTTCCTGGCCCCGTCCCCGCTCTCCCATCCCGCCTCACCGTCTAGCAAAGCTGGTCAACGCCTTCGGTATCTCTGCCCCTCGATCTCCCAGCGATCCCGCTCCACTTCCCTCCCAACTCTCTCCGGAAGCACGCCGCTCTCCCGTCCCCTCCTTTACATCGACCTCCAGCTCTCCCGCTCCTTTATCCCAGTCCAAGTTTCTTCTTCACGTCGTCCCGCCATTGCATATCCCTCATGAGTCCGGCGCTTCCGAGAATTTTCAACTCACTCCTCCCCCTTCCTCTGCTTCCGGTTACCACACCCAATTTAACCGTGGTACCCTCGTTCCGTTACTCCCCACTCTACAGGGCCAATTATGGGCCATCGCAAAAGAGTATGCTCTCCCAAGTACAGCCGGATTGATTCTCTACCTCGTCTCTTCTGTACAAAGTCCCAATCCAGACACAACATCGCCCACGACATCGACTACTCCGGACGAACCAGGTCCGAGGCTCTCAGAGGATATCTGGAAGCACCTCTGGACGCGGGTGGCCAAGTTCGAGTCCGAATCTTACTCTCATGCGATCACTCCCAACTCTTCTGTCGGTCTTGGCTTCGGTTACGGAGGTCCCCCCTCACCTCTCTTTCCTCAACCTTCCAACACCCTTCGGCCTCTTCTCTCCTCCAGCCATGTCGCACCCCAGTCTTTTCCTCTCCCTCTCACTCCCACCGGGTCTACCGCGTCATCCAATCCTCCCACTCAGGCTACCTCCGAGACTTCTCAGTCAGAAGTTGATTCACCTGACTCCTCTTTACCATCAGATTCCCGTGCCGCGACCCTTGATCTCCCTGGGCTCACATCACCCTCCATCATCCCAATCCTTGCAAAGGTAGAATTCGATATCGATAAGCGGAGGGCTGCATGGTACGGGCCCTGGATTCGCAGTCGGAAGCTCAATCACCAGAAACGGGAGAATTGTGCTCGCACCTCAAGTGAGTCCGCCACTTCTCCCATCTCAGAGGGTGCCAGTCAACCCGAAAGCGAAGGCGATGCCTCCAAATTTGCGCCGTTGCCGTTGAAGCTCGTGGATCGACAGGCAATCCCCCGGTTCCTTCTTTCAGTGGATGATGAAGGAGACG
This sequence comes from Russula aff. rugulosa BPL654, assembly GCA_022496225.1. Taxonomy (NCBI): domain Eukaryota; kingdom Fungi; phylum Basidiomycota; class Agaricomycetes; order Russulales; family Russulaceae; genus Russula; species Russula aff. rugulosa BPL654. The sequence continues at coordinate 280,789 of WTXE01000017.1, forward strand.
ACGGTCGCGACTCGGGCCCTCTTCCGCCTCTCTCAGAATCCCCTCCTAATATGGAAGATCCTGATCCTGTCGCCGTTGAATTGTCTGGACCAGCGGAGACCGAAGGCGATTCGGCGAATGATAACGACGAGCAAGAGGATCAGGTTTCATCCGAGTCTCAGGAGCGGCCAAGGCTCTCTCTAAGTATTCCTCCCTCTCCTACGAGCGTCACGGTGCTGCCCACTGCGCCCGCTGCAGGGTCGGGGACGGTTAACACGTACAAAAAGGCTGCGCCGCCACCCCTCACCCTGATGCCTTACGCTGTCTCTCCAGAGCCCGTGTCCTCTAGCAGTGCAGGACTTGCGTACCTGCGCGACGGAGTATCGACACCTTCGGATGGAGACAAACGCACTGGTACAGTCTTCGACGAGTTAGATTTAGGATTGGATTTCGAAGACACGGAAGAGGTTGTTTTCCTAATGTTACCCATAGGGTTGTGCTGATTATAACCTTACTCCAGTTTGACGAGGACGATCCAAATGATCGACGGCGAAGCCAATATGTTCTCAAAGCTAAACTGGACGAGATTGAAAAGGTTGATAATGCCTCCACGCTCATCCTACAGCTACTGACTCTTCTCATAAAGACTTTGGTTCGGTTGTCCCCACGTACGCTAAAGCATGAAATACGACCCCAGAATCCACCAGTGAAATCATCTTTACCCTCGCCCCTATCATTGTCGTCTGTCAATGGACCAACAACCAACCGGATCTCCAAACTCGCTCTCGTCACATTCTGATGCCTCACGTCAAAGTCCACCAGAACGAGAAAGCAACGAGTGAGTTTCCTTTTATTTTATGGGTATTTCTAGCTCATAATTGCCATAGACTTCCTAGTCCCCCGATCGCTGTTTGGCCTACAGTTCCACACTCCTCACTAAAGCTGCAAGCCAAGGCGGGCTCGTCTTCAGGACTCGATATCCTTCTTACACCGCCAAAGCTTTCAATTAATGGCACTCCGAGTTCTATTCCAATGTCTCCATACAAGAAGTCGTTTTTTGAATTGGAGGTTTCCAGGCGAGAACCGGATGATTATGAGCCTGCCTACCCCGAGCTTGTCACTCCTTCATCACGGGACCCGACATCGTCTAGCTCTCCCATTATCCCACTGTCCCCCGACCCTTTCGGACGATTCCCCTCTTTCCCTTCCACGCCATCATCATCATCTCAGCCCTCGCCATTCTTGGATAAACCATATCCACAGCCCATGACCAGGTACTCTACCATGCAGGTACCACCTGAGCACCGTGCTTCAGGCTCGCATAGTATTAGAGACAGCCTCGCTAGCACCATAGAAGCTCCATCGAGGCCACCGTCCAGCCGTTTCTCGATTGACTCGACAGAAGAAGGTAAGAACAATCGGATTAGTGCGTCGCTTAATCCTGTCAAAAGCATCAAATCCTTATGGAAAAAGGGTCGAAAGTTGTCGATTTCCTCTGGCTCGGGGAACGTTGTCGCCGCCTCTCATATAGGATCGAGTCCCCCATCTCCTCAGCCCCCTACGCCTCCTGTTCCAAGTATTTCCAATACATCATCCCCTCGTTCCTTAACCCCCGCGCCATCCACTGCTTCCCGAGAATCCGTCACAAGCCTAGTTATACCTTCAGATCGTCATGGGCCTAAGACGCCGCACCACCACGATACCCCTACGTTGTCGACGCGTCAGCTACAGCAGTCTCGCAGCAGCCCATCAATGACCTCCATGTTCTTTAACCAAGAGTCACCATACCCCGTCCACGTATTAGCATCGAACTCTACACGTCGGCGTCGTACGGCGTCACAGTCAGTTCGCACCATTTCGTCTGCCTCGCTCACCGATGTGGACGTCATGCCGCCGCCGCTGCCATTGCCACCATCATCATCATCAGAAAAGGAAAGGGCTACCGTGCCAAAATCCATACTCAAATCCAGGCGCACAGAAAGTTCTGCGAGTCTATTGCAAACAGAGCAGCATCGTCAATCACGCACCGACGCTGTGTTAAGTCGAAGTACATCCTCGACTGGTAGAGGTAGGGTAACGCCTCCAACATCTCCATCAGAGTCGTCGACACGTATGTTCTCGCCCACCAAATCGCGTCAACGGCCGAATCCTCCCCCATTACCTTCACAACCGTCGCCGGATCGTTCAGTATTTAAGCCATAGACCCACGGCGCCCAGCATAGGATTTTTTTTTCTCACTGTACTTTTGATGGAACGTTCGTACTTACACTCTTTTGGAAGGATTGGATGGATTGGATGGATGGATATTTACTTTATTTTCTTGATTTAGGTGCGCAGCAGTACATATATACCATATTATTGTCTCGACAGCAGATGTACCGTAATGATCATATATGGTGGAATGCACACCATCTATGGTGCTCCCAGCAGACCAAATGTTGACATAGTCTTTCTCGGTTGGACTTGCTGACTTTGTTTAGTTTATGCCACATAAACAAACAAGGGCAGCAAGGACAACTGAGAAAGCTCAGAAGGGGATCCAAGACCAGAAACAAGTGTGCATCAACATTGCATGAAACTTCAGGTCTGTCTAACAAGGATGCAGCGGATGTTATTGATTCAGACAGATGTTAATCTAGTGTGTCAGTGTCAAACAGCCATTCAGGCACATTCATTTATGCAGACAGTAAAGTCTATAGGCCAGGTAAGAAACCAGCATAATCGAATGAGGTGCAAGGTATTAACGATACTGTGAACTAAGCAGAACGTTTCCGACTTGGGTTGACAAAGTGTCCTGGCAATCAGTGTTTAATCTGTGAACGCACAGCAAACAAATTGCAACGAGCGGAAGGTACCATAACCACCGCCACGGCATTTAGATTTGTGGCCCATACCCAAAGGCATTATTAGGAGCATTCCACTTCGCTCGGCGATAATTACCATCATGAGAAGAATACAATTGAATACGATACAATATAAATTCAAGGATAACAATACATGGCTAACAGTCCAGATAATGAAGGAATACAGCGCTCGGTGTATGAGACAAACAAGTGTTCTCAAAGAGAAAAGAACGAAAGAGAGTAAAACGTCGCATTCGCGATTTTACAATCCACAAACCGAAGGCGAAACCTTGGTAGCGAACACTTCCACAGTGCCCTGTCCGATCTGTCCACCGTTCAACTGCACGAAAGCCTCCTGAGCGATATTGAATCCCGAGCCGGCAGCATCGACAGCGACGATATTGATCGAAGTGCCCGTAGCGGCGTTGGTCAACGTCCAGCACGATCCGCAGTTAGGCGAGTTCCAAACAACATCGAACGCGCCGCCGATGAAAGGGAACGTTGGGACGTCGCCGAAAGTGGGGAATCGAGCCGTCAGACCGTTCGCGCCGTTTGAGCACGCTACGTTGTTCATCGAGCCAGACTTGTTGTCGTACGTCGTGTCGAAGGTCGTGCGGAAGTTGTTGGGGATGTCGTCGGAGGCGACGGCGTTGTCTTAGGAGGCTTGCTGTAGGGATAGGAGGACGAGGACGGGGGTGGGGGTGGGGGAGGGTAAGTCTCTTTGGGAGGGTAGTGAGAAGAAGAAGAGGAATAAGAGGAAGAGGAAGTGTAGGTTGGCTGAGAGGAGTAGGGAGTGCTCGAGGAGTAGGGAATGCCCGAGGAATAGGGAGTGCTCGAAGAATAGGGAGTGTTCGAGGAATAGGGAGTGCTCGAGGAATAGGGAGTGCTCGAGGAATAGGGAGTGCTCGAGGATAGGGAGTGCTCGAGATAGGGAGTGCTCGAGGAGTAGGGAGTGCTCGAGGAATAGGGAGTGCTCGAGGAGTAGGGAGTGCTCGAGGAATAGGGAGTGCTCGAGGAGTAGGGAGTGCTCGAAGAGTAGGGAGTGCTCGAAGAATAGGGAGTGCTCGAAGAGGAGGGAGTGCTCGAGTACGGAGACGAGGATGAGTTATACTGAGAGGTGGATCCCGTCGTGGTGTACGAAGTCGGAGTCGACGAGTAAGCGGAGTTCGTGCTCGTCGACGAATACGACGTAGGAGGGGTGGTAGGAGCTGGTGCCTGAGGAAGGGCAAGAGCGACCTGAGCGAAGAGGATGACGAAGGCAGCAGAGCAGATCATTGTGTGTCGTGTGTGTGAAGAAAGTGTAGGATCGTAGAAGTCACTGGGTTGTAACTGAGATTGATGCCGTTTCCCAAGCAAAAACATGCACCCTTTTATACGCAAGAAATATAGGAGTTGTAAGGCGATTCATCCGCAGTCAACAACACTCGGCTTCAAAATGCGCCGCTTTGAGTATGCAATGAAGACGCGGATGCATTGGCGCGGCTGTTGGAGTACTTCATTCTGCGATCGGCGGACCACGGCCGACGCGCTTTCCATCACGTGCGCCGAGTTTAAGATCACGTGAAAGCTGCGCATAAATGGAAAAAAACTTCAGAGAAAGGAAAAAAAACTCGCAAAACTCGATTTCGGCATTAAATTTTACAGATATAGGGGAACATACTACATTTTCTTTAGAATTTAGAATGAGTGTTCGGTAGAATCCTTTCCCCGTGATGAGGTGCTCGAAGATCCGGATGCGAGCGTGGACAGAATTCCATCGATGTAATCCGCTCCACTCCTAAAGGTCGGAGGGGAAAATGTATTCGGTGGTGTCAGTGCCAAAGAAGTGGTCAAAGAAGAAGCGGCGCACCATTTTTGGTGAGTAAGGACGTCGCAGCCAATCTCTTTCTCTTTGCTTTGGACTGTCTCCACGTAAGCAAGCATGCCGTCCGACTTGAAACGTTGGGCAAGCTCGGCTGCATAACAAGGCCGTCAGGAGTTTCCGAATGGAACGCACGGAATCGGGGATAGGCGCACCGAAGCTGACGGCATTACTGTGTAGACCGGCGAGCGAAACCAGCTGTAAGACGAATCCTTCCTTTGCAAGGTCCCAAATGAATCGCTTCAAGTCAGCATCTGCATTTGTAGTAGCTTAAAGTAAGCTATGTGGTAAACTCAGTTGAGTTGAGGACGATACATGCCCGAGTATCCATGAGCACTCCAGTTGAAGCTCGGGCTGAGGTTGTAGACCAGCCATTTCCCAGGGAATTTCTCGCGAATTCGGCGGGCAAAGGACTGAGCCTGTTTCAGGTCGGGTGTTTTGGTTTCGAGCCAAATCATATCCGCCCAAGGCGCAAATGCCAACGCTCGTGAGACAGCCGCATCAATTCCACCTGTAGTATGGTAGTATCCCTCGCGGGTCCGCGGAACTATGTTTTCAAAGTTGACGTCAAAAAGGAAGGGAGAACTGACAGAACAGCAAAGAACGACGCACGATCCCAGTCCCAGTCAAGTTGAGAACCAATAATATCTGCAGCAATGTTCCGTGCCTCAGTGTTTGACTTTCCAGCAGCTGCCTCCCGATAGAGCTCGAGAGCAGACGTTTCTGATTCGAGGGAACGTTGCCCGACTCCTGAATCGCTTGCTCGACAGCTGTAACCCGAATCTCGTCAGCTTGAAGGAGAACAGCCCCGGCACAAAATGAAGTCCTACCTTCATCAAACGTGGTCAATTTAACTTCGGAGAGCCATTTAGCCTCAAGGTTATCGATCTCTGCACCGCTCCGCCCCTCTGCTTCCGCACGATCAAGCACCTCGGCAAGTGCGGGCCTATGTGATCCGTCCGGTAAGCGCGTCCGCACGCCCCTGATGTAGGGGTGATCGCGCGCGTCGACAGTAGACGAGAGAAGGCGGGCGGACTCTGAGTCCGTCCGCGCAATGAGGAGCATTGTGTGCTGGAGGAGATCCAGTTGGAAGCGAGACGCCACGAGGCGTGAAATGTGTGCGCTAGTAGGCACGACAACCTTCCCTGACAAATGACCACACTGCACCCCGTAGTGAGCATGTATGTAGGGAATATGGCAGGCACAGGCAGGCCGAGCGGAGTTATACCTTCTTTCCCCCGTGTAGTTGGTCCTCTAGATGTACGGCCGCTGCTCCCTACGTATATGGCCAGCCGGTGAACACGAGTACTGATCATAGAGAAATCAGCCGTACCGACTCTGCAAAGAGCTTAACAAGTTTCATCACTGCGGATGTGCCACCATGTCTACGGCAGGCAGAATTCAGGGTCAGATCCGCGCTGCTCGGTGTGTCGAGTTACACTCACCCCGTGTCCGCATCTGCGATGATGGGTCTCAGGTAGTCGATGTAAGGCATCTTGGCACGTTCCTGCGCTGATGCTTCCAGTCGCGCATCATAATGTTTTCTATCATGAAGCTGCTGTGCACGAAAGACACGGTGGACTTGATTCGGAACTGTGGTGTACGGGTAGTCTCTACGCATTCACCAAAAATGTGAATGCAGAACATTTCGAAATTGAAGGTTACTCACCCAAAGTCCGGTCCAACTTCATTGTTTGCCGTCGTGAGCAAGCTGCTCGCTGCCCACCCAGAAACATACACGACCTCAAGCCATCGCGCCATCTGTGTCATCTGCACCGGGTCCACAGCGCCGAGCGTATGTACCGGCTGGCCTTCCTTGGCGGCTCTGTCGAAGGTGGCATAAAGCTTGTCGGCAAGCAGTGTGGAAGGAAGGGGTAAGGGTGGAAGCGATCCCTGCTTCGAGGCAACGGCAGCGGCAGAGTATGGACGAGCCAATCCCGAAAACCGTGGTTGGGAAAAGAAAGCCTCGACGGCAGCTACGCGGGAGGCAAAAGCCTCGGACTCTTCTGAGGGTGTGGGCGTATCCAAAGGCAGTGCAGTAGGCCGCGCATAGGCAGCGGATGAAAAGAGTGACCTAGATATTTGTCTCAAGAGACGCATTGAGGACGGAGAGCGGAAGCAGTACATGTTGAAAGCCTGAATCTGATTGAGGCCGAGGCGGTATAAAGTAAGGCACGGCCGATCTCGGGTGTTCGGCCGACAATTATTATCATCAAACAAACGGGAGCCCATGGAGATAGAACAAAAGGAGTGGAAATTTATTTCGATACAATTGCGAGACACTGAAAATGTCGACGACTAAATATGCAACATGAGAGCTACATGAACTGTAACAACCTAAGGCAATGTATGTGCACTATACCATCGAAGATGCAGCAGGCACAATCAGATATTGTGGGATTTAGCGTAGTGATACGGTATAAGTTAATAACTCGGGCTGAGCCAAATCGGTGTTTCTGAGGGGTGGTAGGGCGACGCCTTGTTGGGAGTCAAGGCACTATCATCCAATTTAGAGGTACTAATTACCCGAATGGGGTTCCAGCTAGTGCCACGGATAGAAAAGATAACGAGTGGGGAGTGGGTGAGAACGGGGCGCTATAGACATCGAATATCTTAATCAGCAATTGTATTAGAAAAAGGAGAGGTAGGACTCACTAAATTATCGTACGATATGGTGATGAAAGCTGAGAAGTAGGAGGGCATCTTCTACCCTGACACCCGATAATCGTCCTGGAATTTTCTCCAAACGATCGTATTCAATAGGACTAATATTGATCCCGCCGCGGACATCCATTTGATGCGGACGAGAGCTAGGCAGAAGTGTCGTAGGGCCATGAGGCAGTGGCGATGGCTCCGGAGATGGGGTGAGAGCCTCTTGATACTCTTCGTCATCAGTCCCGGCATCTGATTGCGCCACGCGAATGTGTTTACGGCCCGAGCTATTCACAGTAATCACACCCGTGTCCTCGGTGTCGGTGTCGATGTCATGCTCCGGATCTGGCACATGATCGGCATCGTGTCCGCTAAAAGAATATGAGGATGCCGCAGATGGGCTGACGGCGCGGGATATGGAACCCGACTCCAGCTGGATACTTTCTGTATCCCCTTCGTCACTGGGCTTCTGGGCACGTTTGCGGGTCGTTTGGCGAAGGTTGCGGAACCAATTCGTCACTTTAGCGAGGTCCCTGTCGAAATGGAGATATGTTAATGGGCGGGGTTGTGGGAAAGAAGAGCACATACATGCCGACTTCGAGCGCCAGAGCACCGCGCTCCTCAATAGACGGATTAGAAGTCCGATTGTATAGCTTCTGCAATGCCTCTAATTGATAGGGCTCAGGTCGCGTGCGCCTTAGGCGATGGGGAGGGATGATGCAATGATAAGGAGAACCCCTTGACGACGAGGAGGCATTGGAGCGTTCAACGCTGGGCGACCGCTTCTCCCTGCGCATGAGGGCAGAGACAGACGGATGAGAAGATCGTGGAGGAAACGCCGATGTTTCGGGGCCCAGCATGTCTCGGGAGTAAGACGGTACATCTGTAGATGAGTCTGCGGTCGGGTGACCATTGTTATAAAGATGCTGCGTCTTATCATAGGAAACGTCATCATCCAATCGCTTTTTTGCAAGGCTTCGCTGATTTTGGAACCAATTCGTGACACTCTGGTAACGCCTGAGGATAGAATGGCATTAGATCGAGTAAGCTGATAGACGAGCTAGTATAGTATAGCTTACATTCCAATTCTCTTGCCAAGTTCTTCACGTTGTTCCTTAGTCGGATGAGGATCAATTATATAAGCCTTTCGTAATTCATCCGTCTGAGACTGTGATGGTCTCATTCGCATCCTCGGACGAGAGGGGAGCATTGCCACCGAGCTCTCATATGTGTGATCATGTTCTGGATTGCCAGCATAGAAGGCAGTCTGCTGCTTAGAAACCTCTGGGGAGCCTTGGGTGTGATTGATGCGTGAGGAGGGCACTGGCATGCGAGGAATGGAGGGAGAATTGACTTGAGGAATTGGAGAGTCCTCGTTGTATGTGGCGGGGGAGGAATCAGCAGGACTGAGCAATGAGGATATCGGGGGAAGATCGTAAGTCGAAGAGGATTGTCCGGGGCGGGAGCGCTTCTTATTCGCAGCACGTTTATTCTGGAACCAAGCATTCACAGTCTTTGTCTCCCTTAATCGGATAAAGTGAGTCATACGATAATGGAAAGGCTCAAGGGAGCAAGGATAGCGTACATTCCAATCTTTTCTGCTAGATTCGTTCTGTCATCGAGGGAAGGGTGTTCGTTGCGTTCGTAAAGCTGATTTAGTGCAGCGAGCTGGAAAGCAGAATGACGATGTCGGGGTTTCTTCTGTCTTTCTCTGAGGGAATCAGATGGAGGAGGGTGGTCCGCCGTCCCTGTTGGCCATGAGGAAAAAGCAGGGTCCATTATGGGGAGGGGAGAGAGGAAACGGGAGCGGGGTTGAAGAGAGAAGAGAGATTAAAACCAGGGAGGGACGACAACATAAGAAAATTATAGAGCAGATGCTTATACGGTTCACATCGCTAATTAGCTTCATCTTCCCACGCCTCTTTTTCTCCTTTTCTTAAACAACAACTCCCCGCTGCTCTATAACTTTCCTGCCCCCATCGCCCAACAACCCCCACCTTTGTATTCTCTCTTCTTTCGCCTTTTTTTCCGCACGAGTACGTATGAGTGACGTTACCACATTAGATCGAATCAATTTCCTGTCCGTGGAGACTGCTGCTAAAACCAAATTAGCATACAAACAGATGTGCTAAGCTAAGCGATGATTGGCTCAGCCACCCGGTCAGCCGCTCGGCCTAATATGAAAGGCCTGACAGCACCGCACTGTTGTGTAAAAATAAATACTGTATCATCCCTTCATTTATTTGAATGCAACCGTCGTCGCTCCGGTTGCTCGTGATAACATCATATTATGTTCATATACTGCATCCGTCCCGTGCCTCGACTGAGAATAAATTATCAACTGGTCATAGTATACAGCGCAGACCGAGCATGAGTCACCCTGGGCTGCGGAAATTGTCGATTTTTATCACGGCCCCCATTGACTCCGTCATCGCTTCGTCATCTCGGACTTGCTGCTTTGCCAATTGTTAGTTATGAACCCACGTGGCTCGGAATGTTTTGCCTTTCCTCCGGACTCTTCCGGACCACCTTAACAGGCCGCCGATGCACGGCTATTACAATTATAGCAAGCTCTACAACAATTAATATAACATACGATGATGAATAGCAGGACCGAATCCTTGAGGATGTGGATATATGCTCGGTGAGAAACTGAGAATGTCACGCCTTTCTAACCTTTTCACGTCTCTCCTGTGTCTGATTCACGATCTCCATCAATGTTCTTGATCCATGCGCCTATCGCACCGCTGTAAGGAGGCATCAGATGAGCACAGAGTTTAACACAGCAAAGGCGTGGTGGCGCGTACAGGAATCCTTCATGTCGAAGAAATAATGCGCGTTTGGTTCCCTTGCTCCAAAACCGAATAGCATATGATAACGTGGCAATAGTCGCCGGGTGGCCCCGGATGAAACAACCACCAAAGTATATCCTACTGAGGCCATACTTCTCCGCATTCATGTACCTGTTCGCTATAAGCATGCGATCCAGTGATGCAGTTGGAATGGGACGAACGCTATTTGCCCGATGTTATTGGACACAGCGTACAGCAGACTCTTGCTAATATCCTCTGGCGAGAACTTCCTCTTTTCCTTGCCCTTCTTGAACACCTTTCCGAACGAACTAGCGATCATCGTAGATTTGAGTCCAAGTTTGCTGTAATCTTGTCCATAGATATCCTTGACAAGCATGTCCACGGCTTCGTTATCACCTGCTTCGGAAAGAGCAAGCATTTCTGCGAAAAACCAAAATGTGAGACGCAAAGTTTAGATTCATGATGGAATGCGACCAACCATCAAAGGTCGTAGCGGGTGTCAATAATGACAACAAGCCCCACAAAGTTCCACCACCAAGACTGGTCCCACTCACACGCTCGAACGTTCCGTCTTCGTCAACTTTGATGATAGAAACACCAGACCCGATGTTGACGACTAAGCATGGTAGCTGCGGCGTCGGGTTTCCTTCGAACGTGACGGCATATTTCGGTGGGCTCGGACCAGGTCGTTCAGGCGCTGCCAGCGATGGTGATGAATGTGCAACAGATTGAATAAGTTGATCCGAGAAGAAATACACCTCATCGGGTATGAGGGCGATAAATTTCAGACCCTCAATCAGGCATTCCATCTCGTCTTCTCGGAGAACCTCGACGTTAAGCGTTTCGCGGAAAAGTTGATAAAACCGATGGGCGCCGCCCCCGGTCGCCATGATCTTCACGCCTTGCCTCATTTCTTCAATCGAGACGCCATTGATGGATGCCGAGCGCTCTATAAGTTCTTGAATGAACTTGACGCATTCATCAATAGCGTCCGTCTCGAAGCGCTCAAAGTTCAAAGAACCCCCGGGAAAATGTCGTAAAGATACGCGGCGCAGGATGGTATCGTGGAGTAAGCTTTCATGCAGACCCGACAGCTCATTCCCGATATGACTCGAGGGGTTGTCGAGCACCAAGGGCGTCAGGGCGCCATTTTTCTTGGGATGCGAAGAACCCGGAGGACATGGCTGTGACACGGGTCCGGCAGATGTTGGGGACGGGGGTCTTGTCGAGATGGAACTGTCGGAACTGTTCCCGCCAGTAGCAAGAACTAAAGGAGAGGATGGTGGCTCGGGTGATCGGGTGAAGTAGACGACTTTGGCGAGAGAGCCTCCGACCTGTTCTCGAGCAGGAGTTAAATGGCACAACTACGCCATTAGGAGGGCAAAGCGACGCACATCGACGGCTATGTGTGACACGGGTTCTATGTAGTTCGGTAAATAAATACCTCGGCTGTCTCTAGTCTTATTATGTTGTCAATAGGAAGCGCAATGTGCTAAAAAACAGGCGACACTCGCACCTCGGGGGAAGCCTCAGACAAAATCACCGCCCCGCGGGTTTCAACATGGATTACCTTCGCTGCTGGGAGAGGCAAGGACATGACGGACGGTAGATGGGTTGTAGGGCGGGGAGAAGTGGGAGGTGATATGAAACGCAGAGCATTCGGTTCCTATTGTGCGCTCGCCTGAGGTGCTGTGAAGAGCGTCAAGGAAAATGGCCCCACTGGTAACAACCCCTTCGGTCATACTCCGACTGCCGGTACTCCAGCTATCTATAATCATTACTTCTCGCCCAATTCCGTCGGCATCGGTTCTGAGTTATAGCGATAGCGGGAATCATTCTATGCATTGTGGGATAAACGATACAGAGCATCCAGTCGACTAGCCCCCAATTGCGGCAATCACAAGCTGGCATGCTTCTTGTTTCTCCCCACGAACCCCAACCTCCAAAGTTACTCCTTCCCCTCTTGAGAATGTCATCCGGCAGCGCGCGAGAATCTTTCCTCCACCCCCGGTCAACAAACCAGCCAGTTGCAGCGTATGGACTGTCGTTCCTGCCGCTGGATTTTGGGACCCACCCAGGGGTTCCATATTGAGGATTTCGACAATAGAATCGCATGCCGCTAGTGGACAGTGCGTGTAAGTGACAGAGAAAAGTCGAAATGATCATGGCATTACCTTTGATACTCTCCATGGATGAAAGGGTAAAGGTTTCTGTTATAGATGCGCCTGTACGGAGGCGGTCCCATTCAGCCGAGAAATTCGAATAGCTCGGGATAATGTAGTCTCCGCCTGCAGCTAGCTCAACCTCTTCAAGCTGGTACTCGTCTTCATAGCCTTCGGCTTCCGGCTCCCCTGTTGCAGGATCTACTTCTTTACTGACAAACTTCAAGACGCATGGCAAAGATGCAGTCGCGTAGTCGTCTGGTGCCTCTCTTGTGAATGAAACGTATACAACGCCAGGGGAATTTGCTGAGGAGAGTGTAGGAGCAGGAATGATAAAGTCCTCTGTCAGCCCACAGTCAACTGGAGGCTGCATAATAACGGAGACTTGTTCCAGAATAGTATCCGGCATTGTGTTTGACACATTAAACTAAGGTGGTTCAAAATCAACGCATTGTGGAAGAGCGTGGGACAGACAAACCTGGAAGACAATGCGTTCGCGGAAAACGTGCTTAACACATGAAACTTGGTATTCAGTCTCGTTCTCGGTAAGCGGGACGGGCTTCGAGCTGTTGAGGATGGCACCGTACGATACCAGTTCTGGCACTTGGGCCAATTGTTGCACGTATGACGATTGTGTCTGCTCCGTTGTTTGGGATAGCGGCACTGGAGTAGCCGTTCTTGTGACAGGCGCGCCAATGTTATCCAGCGAGCTCGGCCCTGAGCGACGATAAGAGGCTGGACTGATAACAAAGTCCCGCACTTACGAGCAACCTCCTGCGCCGCTTGCTCTCGGCTGACTTTCGGAACTGACGAAACATCAAATGGCTGCGAAGCAGCATCGGCGTCCCTCACGTATGCAACCAGCTTGGCCTCGAGCGCCGACAAGGAAAATACAGAGTCTAGTCCTCGTTAATTCATGAGGATGACGTAGACCGCACATGAGACGCACCATCCTTGACATATGTGTCAGCCAACGGGACTTCCTCAATAACTTTGAGATATAACGCCGCTCGATCGCGAACCTCGTCATCAACGTCATCTAGGCAGCTTTACCAACATCATTAACGAAGACAATGGTCCGGTGAAAGGAATGACCAACCGATTTAATAGTACACCGATACTCTTTTTCAGCTTCGTATCGTCGATAATGCCGAATTTGGCTAAACTCGCCACGGCCGCGGCTCTCACAGTAGCGTTTTCCAGCACGACTCGATTATAAATGAACCGGATGTATTTCGAGGGCTGAGGAGCTTTGGGACCCTCAATGCCTAGGAGGTGGAGGATGCGAACGGAGAGCTTCGTAAACTCGCAATCTTCGATAAATTCGCAGAGGTGAGAGAGTGCTTGTTCCTTGGATTCCCCAATGTATTTGATCATATCAAATATAGCCTCAACGATCGCCCGCTTGAAATCATAACCTCCCTCGTCGCGCAAAACACCGGACAGGAAACCAAGCATGGAGACGTGCTTCGCGGGAAATTTGAGGCAGAGGGAACGAATCGCATCTACAATGATAACTTTAAATTCATCGGAGATCTCACTCATGAAACCGGTAATCTGCTTCATCAACCGGTCCACTGACGCCTCATTACCAGTCTACAAAACAAATTCAATAAGTCCCAGAAACATAGGTCAAGCACAGTTACCTTCAACAGCGTGGTGATTGCGTAAGTGGCAACGCTGCGATTCGAATCTGAGATGAGATTCTCAAGATCCACGTTGCAGGTAGCGACGCTCGCGGGGTGGGATAAAGCAAGATTAGCAAGGGTGCGAGCAGCAGCGAATTTGAGCGTGGGTTTGGGCGAAGAAAGGAACAATTGCAGGACTAATGAATTAACAATCAGCCGGGTACCATATTACAGCTCATAGAGGGGGACTAGCCAGCAATCGACTTTGTCAGTTGGGCATTCGTGATATTCTTCATCTCACAAATCGCGCGCGCAGCTTCAAAGTTGACCATATCGCTTTTATGACGAAGCCACTGTTCGAGAAGGTCGAGCATCTGCTTCTGGACGCTAATGGCATAACATTCAGCCTCAAAGCATCTTAAGTCAACACTAACACACTCACTTCGGGTCCTCTTCAGCGACTTTGGCCGCGTAACGAATCAGCATGGAGAGGGCCATAGGATTTTTGAGTGTGGTCCCAGAACCAGGCTTTCCACCACCAAGCTGCTGAATCATTTTTGTCACTGCCATCCGGTCTTGTCGCCGAATAAGGTAGAGCAAGCCAAGAGCATGGTACTGGGCGATATAACTCGTTGAGGGCATAGGCTGATACCCGCTACTCGAGGAAGTCGAAGACCCAAACCCGAGATACGATCCCGCCGAGCTTGCGCCGAAGAAACTAGCGGAAGACTTGGCATTGGCGGCCTCCTGCGCTTCATTGACCCAACGTTTAACAACATCTTTCGCGAAGGGGAATAAATGGTAGGATGAGACAAGTGCGGCGGAGGAGATGGAGGGTGTGCGGTCAACAATTGCAGCCTTGAAAAAGCGTTCTACGCCTTGTACCATCGAAGGCTGCACGATAAGAAAGATTAACACAGGTAAACAAAGTACACGTTGAACATACATCGATGATACGACACAGCGCCCGGATTGCGTTGGGACGATATATGACCTCCGAATTCGGTTGCATATCTTTCATGATACTGCTTGTGACCATGATGACGTCCTCCGCAGAAACCGCCAGTTCTTTGATGGAGAGGTAAATCATCTGACGCAAGGCACTCTGGTGAAAGTATTATAAACGTGAAGTAGGTGGATCTGTAAATGTCGCAATCAGTCACGCACGTCCTTGTGTTGGAACAGCTTGGTGGTTCCAAAAAACAACGTTGTGGCCTCCTGGGTTCCGAAATTCTCGCCAATGTATAACAAGTACACGATGCGAGTGAGCAACGCCCTGCATTTTCTTGGGCTAATTGGAGATTCATTGAAAACACGGGCCTCCTGTATTACTGTAGTTTTGTTATTGTAGTAGGAGCTGAGACCCTCCTCTTCCTTTTTCGAGAAAGCTGCCATGGCAGGTAAGGACTGGAAGAGACGGCAAAGGGAGGTGAAGGTGCTTGTATGCTTTCTGTTGCTGAGCGGCTAAGCGCTGAGCGCTGAGCACTCACCCTCGGCTCTTGCCGAACACCAGCTAACTATTCCACTGGGGCCACGTATACAGAAACTTACTGTATGCTTTACAAGAAATATCTCGCGGTCTTAACTCTGTGCGTCACCCTCTGCACCCGCCGAGTGACCTTCACCGCTAATGCTGTTACTCACAATATTTGGGGTTGCCTTCTCAAGCACCTAGTGTTCTAGCCCGTCGTAGACTCACATCAATCATCAACATCAACGATCAATGAATTCGTCATTATGATCTAATACTACGTATGCGCATCAACCAGTCTGTCTGAGAAAACTCCTCTCGATTAAAGTTAAAAATTTGACTCCATCGCCATACATCAACACTACGTGGCGCCCTCTCCCATCTCGCTCGCCTTCATCAGACACCAATCATGGGGCTGGAAGAAGTGGAGGATAGGAGGACAACAAAAACGCGTGTGAGAAAGGATAGTAACCCGACAAAGAAAGACGTAAGACGTAAGGTGCTTTGCGTAGAGAATAAATAATCTTGTTTTATAACAACAGCGTTAAGCTGTGAAGGAGCACGGGCGCGGGGAAGGGGGGGGGATATTTGGCTCTAATACTAAAGTAATGATGTGGCTGACCTTGATCCACCCGGACAAAACGGAGGAGAGGCACAGCTTTGAAAGGAGAATGGCGTCCGTAGATGAGAAAAAGAAGCAACAGGTAACTGTAAGCGGGAGTGGGTGCGGCACAGGTCCGACACCTAACATAAGAACAAGGCCAAACTGCGGACCAAGGGACAACCGACAAAGGGGTGTTGAACGTAGACGGGGGAGGAGGGGGGTAATCCAAAACGAGGCAAGCCTTGTGTCGACTGGCAGGGCCAAAGCGCGTCTTGTCCTACGACTTGCGTATCCCTATCGAATTATGATACCGACCAGCTTCAGACCATAGCGGACCATGCGTAGCTGGCTTCATCTGCAACACTCCAACGCCTCCCCCGCTCAACCTGACTCCACACGTGCTCGTATAGCACGGCCACATGGAGTTATTAGATTACCAAAGATCGCCGTCACGCCTAGCGCCGGTAGCACGTTGCTGACCTACGGCACCAGGTGCGGTGGCTTGCATCTGACGAGTGTGGGAGCGAAGTCTACAAGATGATCGTTGGTGCCGAAAAATAGTCGTAAAACAGATTAGATCCTTACTGTCGGTCGCTGGTTCGTGGCTCGCCCTCATCCTCCTGGACAACTTTACGTCTACCGCCCGCTGCCTTAGGACTGGCACCCGCCACCTCATCCTGGGCACCACGCTGGACACTCCAGTCGAACACATAGTCATACTGGTAACCCTCACGGGTGAAAAGGTCACGGAAAAGTTTGCGCAAATAGGAGTAGTCCGGCTTGTCATCAAACCGCAGGGCACGGGTATAGTTCAGGAATATACCGAACTCATTGGGGAAACCGCGGCAAAGAAGGTCGGTAGGGGTTGTCATCTTCTTCTCCATGATACGATCGTATTTCTGCTTCTTTGTGGCCGCCTTGAGCCCTTGCCACGGAAGGGCGCCACGAAGGAAGTACATCAGGACATAGGCAAGTGACTCCAAATCATCACGCCGAGCCTGCTCCACACCCAGATGGGTGTTAATGGATGTGTAGCGGGCGGTTCCGGTCAAATTCTTGTTCTCACGATAGGGGATATGAAGATGGGTCTTGGGATCCCTGTACTTCTTCGCAAGACCAAAGTCAATAACATTGACTTGGTTGCCGCGCTTGCCGATGCCCATTAAGAAGTTGTCGGGCTTGATATCACGATGGATGAAATTGCGAGAATGAATGTACTCGATGCGAGAGATCTAGGGTACACGTAAGCAGATGAGAAATGATGGACTCGACGCCTACGCACGAGTTGGTCAGCCAGAAGAAGGACTGTCTTGAGGGAAAACTTCCGGTTGCAGAAGTTGAACAGATCCTCGAGGGAGGGACCCAACAAATCGATGACCATCGCATTATAGTCACATTCGGTACCGAACCAGCGCACGAAAGGGACGCCAACACCACCGGCAAGCGTTTTGTATACTTTGGATTCATACTCGAGCTGAGGGTGCTTGGCTTTCACGGACTCCAACTTGATGGCGACTTCCTCGCCCGATATGATGTTGATCCCAAGATAGATGTCACCTGCGAAGAGAGTCACGAACGTGCCTCGGAGTAGAAAATATTTACAACTACCGAAAGAGCCGGATCCTATCTTTTTCCCGAGCCGATATTTGCCTCCGACACGGAGGTCCAGTCTATGAGATGCTGAATCGGCCATGAGCGTTGAGGTTGTAGCTACAAGATCAAATTTGTGAGCATCTCCTGTAGTGAATAGGGAAGGAAAAAAAAATGGGAAAGGGAGGCAACCTGCTGTCGTGGCTATGCAAGTAAGCGCGCAACGAGGTCTTCAAAGATCACTGTCGCGAACTTGCATAGGCCACATGGAATGATATAGACAGGCCAACCCCATATATTTGGGAGTTGGATAGAGGAGCAACCCCGGCCGTAAAAGTAGGAAAAGGTGCTCCGAAGGCGGGAACCGGTTGAGCATCGCTCGTTGACGATGAGAGTGATTTGGGGGAAAAGACGGATAAAAGTTGGAAGATCGATACTCACAGGTACAGAAAATGTTCAGAAGGGTGAAAGGGGAGGTTGAGGGAGACGATGGTAGGCAGGTCGTAGAGAGAAGGGAGAGGTATGAGGGCGAAGGGGCGTGGGAAAATAGGGGGATGGCACAGGTTCCCTTTTATAATTCCGGCAACGTGTGGCACGTCAACAGGGCGCTCCTCGCGGCGGGAGTCACTCTGATCCACAATCGTTGCGGTCGCAGCCTGGCAGGTCGCAGCAATGCTCAAAGCTCGATCAGAGCTTTTTTTTTCTTTCAGATAGACACGTCTTTGTGCGGAATTTAGTGACATCCCCGCGGTGTGCTGGCTTTGTGGATGACAACAATTAATTGCATTGATTGGCAGTGCCCTTGTCTGCCATTGTCAAACTGAACGGGCTGATTGCGCCGGTGCTAGCGCACTGGCCATTTGTAAATTTGGGTCGTATAATTATACGTAAGAAAATACGTCATCACAACGCCTTTCTCTCGCATATTTTTCGCATATACTCTGGTGTACGATAGTTAAGCGATGCAGCAAGACACCCTCCCTACTCCTCTCCGAACCATGGAGCATACAGACCGGCATCCTATTCTTTCTTTCATCTCCGCCCTCTTCTGGGTCCTCTGTGAGTCCCCGACATCACTCTCGGGATTAAATTCTGACAGGACAAACAGTGTACTTGCTATCATGGGTCAAGGCCCTGGCGGCATTGGTCACTATCAGTGTCCCACATCTCATCTACTCTTTACTGTCCTATTCAATGACACTCACAGTTTGTCCCGTCCTTATCCTGTACAGTCCGGGCTGGCACTCATAGCTCGATCGACCATAGCTAAACTTTTGGTCATTTGCCATGTTGTTTTGCCTTTGCGCTGTCACACTCAATTATTGGATTCGGTTTCGATACCTCAACATCTATGCTCAGCTGAAAGAACCCCCGTTACAGAAAGCCGACGCTCAAGAGCTGCACCCCGATGTTAACACAACAGAGACCCCGCCCGCATTTCACACCTACCTCGACGAGTTCTTGCAGGCTGTACGGATCTTCGGTTTTCTGGAGAAGCCCGTACGTGGTCTTAACTAGCCACGCACCTATGACTGCTTACAAGCCTTCCACAGGTTTTCCATGAATTAGCCAGGCATCTGCAGACGCGAAGACTGATCGCAGGAGACACCTTGTCACTGGACGAAGACCGGAGCTTCTATTGTGTTATCGATGGAATGGTTCAAGTATACGCACCTTCAGGCAAACCGGCTGAATTTCAAAGCGGTTCTTGGGATAACGAACATATGAACGGTTATGAGCTCATGAATGAGGTTGGCAGCGGCGGCACGCTCTCGAGTTTGTTTACTATCCTTAGTCTATTCACTGAAGACGTGAAAATCAGCTGGAAAAACTCCAATTTCACCCATGGTGACGGAGAGGAACCGGGCCTTAACGTGCCAACAGTGCCGCATCCTGGGAGAAGCAAACGTGCCAATTCGGACGACTCACACATGGACCTACATATGCAAGCGCAGTACGTTCAAACAGCGAGAGAGCGATCGCCTTCCGTTTCCTCGAGCAGCTCTACCATCCACCCAAGAGAACTGAAATCTCCGACTCTGCTTGCTTCTCGCTATGCGGACCGACCCACCTCCACGCCACTGAACATCAGAACTCAGCGTAGAATGTCTAACCACCTCACACAGATCCATCATGGCACTGTGGCTCGCGCGACTGAGGATACAACCCTGGCGGTAATTCCTGCTGAAGCTTTTCGTCGATTGACCAAAAAATTTCCTAACGCTAGCGCACACATTGTACAAGGTAGGTTTTCTCGTGTTACGCCAAAAGATTGACTCCTTATTGGATTGTTTCAAGTCATTATGACCCGGTTTTCTAGGGTCACATTCAATGCTGCCCACAAGTACTTAGGCCTGACAACTGAAGTTCTTCGAACTGAGAAAGCTATCAACGATATCGCTTGTCACCCGCTTCCTCCGATCTTCTATCAGGGGGGTGGAATGCAGCAGCTGCGACAAAGATTCGATGGGGTTGGAACCCAAGATCTCTCTTCATCTCAATCTGAGCCGGACAGCGACTACTACGGCCTTCCACCAACGGCGGTCTCGTCAAGACCTAGTACAAAGTCGCAGTTGTCGTCGAAGAAAGCATCTACGATCAACCCAGTGAAATTATCCGCCGGCGTACGATTTCCTCTGCGGAAGTCACGCTCATCACGGCATCTCGTACAGGCCGGAGATCTACATAGCTCAACTGTATTTGGAGAGGCTTATAGGCCTCTGGGAAGAAGCTTGAGCATTCCACACCCTCCTCGTCGCGAGTTGTATGACACGCCCGAATTTCTCCATTTTGATGGGGTAGATTTTGACCTCCGGCAGGAGGTGATGAATTGTATCGCGGTCTCTATAGGCTTGTCGCAGCCTCCGTTGAGTGACGACACTTCCGGTGATGCCTCACCCTTTTCAGCAGTGGAGTCAACACCAGGTGGTCCATCACCGCGGCATGGTTTCTTGGACTCACCGTTCGGTTCCTTATCATTGCTCGACATAGGAGATGACTCTTCCAGTGCAACTGGTGGATCTTCTTCCGTCACAGCGAGCGGGAATATGAGTGGACTAGATAATGAAGTCGAAATACTGTTCTTCTCCTCAGGGTCTTACTTAGCTAAGGCTGGAGAGCGGGATATAGGTGTGTAATTGTATCTTTACCTCTGATGCGGACTAGTACCAAGGTCATTTCAGGGCTCTTTTTTGTAATTGAAGGATTCCTAGATATCGTCCTCCCCATCGAAGGGCGATCCCTTTCAAAAATGAACCAAAGCCAAGGCCACCTTCGTCGTCAGTGGACTCTCTATACGATGTCGAGACAACATCTAGCAACGGGGATAGCAACATCTCCAACGTTGGTAGCCCCAAAGAACCATCCAAGCCCTTCGCACCGAGCGGATCCCGGCCAGATTCATCAACGAAGGGTCCGCGACCGCTATTCACAGTAAAACCTGGAGGAATCGCAGGATATTTAGGTAAGATCGCTCGACTGATGGGATAGACAGTTGCTTTACGGTTTATCATCGTAGCGTCCCTGTCTAATGCTGCGTCATACGTCGATATTGTGGCCAAGACTGATACATACGTTGGCTTTTTACCCCATCATGCCCTTCAGAGGTTGCTTGAGAAGCGACCCATTGTCCTCCTTACGTTGGCTAAACGTCTCATCTCATTATTGTCACCACTCGGTCAGTTTTTGCAACCTTTCAAGCATGTCTATCAGAACTCAATCTCTACCGTAATTAGTCTTACAAATTGACGCGTCCCTGGACTGGATGCACGTTAGCGCAGGCCAGGTTCTGTGGCGTGCTAACGATCCCAGTGATAGTTTCTACATCGTTATCAACGGCCGCTTACGTGCCATAACGGAAGACGACGAGGGAGTGGTCAAAATTGTTGCAGAGTATGGCCAAGGGGATACTGCTGGCGAAATCGACGTAATCACGAGCACTCCCCGGCGCAACACGGTGCATGCCATTCGAGATACAGAACTCATTCGGATGCCACAGACTCTTTTCAACGCCATATCGTCACGGTAAGTCTTGGCCCAATTTAAGCCGAGATATATTTTATCATACACACTAGAAACCCGCAAACCACAGCTCTGTAAGAGTATATATTTTCGCCTGACTGATGATTGATGCCATATATCATCAAATTTCTAGGTTACTGCGAATGATCGCTTCGAGAGTCCGAAACGAAATTGATTCTTTTCCGAGGGCACGACCGCGGAACACGGGAACAGACTTTCGACGTAATAATGACAATTTGAAGACAGTTGCCCTGCTTCCCGTCTCTCGTAACGTTCCTATTGAGAGCTTCGCCCGAAAACTTCATACTGCACTAGAAGGAATCGGCGCACCGACCTCGTACCTCAATCAAGTATCTGTCTCCAGCGTGCTTGGGAGACATGCATTTACCAGAATGGGAAAGCTGAAAACGGCCGCCTGGTTGGCAGATCAGGAGCAACAATACAAGATCGTCCTTTACGTCGTCGACTCTTCGGTGGGTAGCTCGTGGACACAGACTTGCATTCGCCAGGCAGACTATGTGCTTGTCGTCGGTTTGGGTGATGATCCTTCCATAGGAGAATACGAGCGCCTGTTACTCTCCATGAAGACAACGGCACGCAAGGAGCTCGTGCTTTTGCACCCGAGCCGATCCGTGCTTCCAGGCTCGACGAGGGAATGGTTGAAGGTGCGAAGAACTTGCGCCAAACCATCGCGTGCATATGACTTACGTGAATAAAGAGTCGTCCATGGGTCCATCAACACATCCACGTGCAATTACCCGTACGCATGCCTTGCCAAAACGGCGATACATTCTTCTCACAGAACTACTTAGGAACTAAAGAAAGCCTCCACGCCGAAACCGGCTGTGGTCCCCCCCCAAAATCCCGCTGCGGTTGTGGCTCTGAAGCATTTCACAGATAGGGTGCAGAGGGAGATACAAAAATACCGCGGGAGCAGGCCAGATGTTCGTGCTGAACGATTGCCGCGTACAGATGACTTCGCCCGACTCGCACGAAGGATCTGTGGTGTCTCTATTGGGCTAGTACTAGGGGGCGGTGGTGCCAGAGGTATATCCCATCTCGTAAGTCACTGGTTCTTACCTCCTGCAGAGTACCCTCTCAACCTAGCAGGGAGTTCTACGCGCGTTGGAAGACAACGGCATACCCATCGACCATATTGGTGGTAAGTATATCCCTCCCATCCACGTAGTTTTTGACCTCATCGATTTCAAGGTACCAGTATCGGTGCCCTTATCGGCGGTCTATACGCGAAAGAGGTCGACATCATATCCAGTTCTGCTCGGACAAGTCAATTTAGCGGGAGATTGGGCAATATATGGCGAATGCTATCCGACGTCACATACCCTCTTGTGGCCTACACAACAGTATGCTGAGTTGTTTTGCTTGAGGATGTCTCCAAATCTTATTTTCTATCAGGGGCATGAGTTCAACCGCTCTATTTACAAAGCGTTCTACGATTTGCATATCGAAGATATGTGGCTTCCCTTCTTCTGCAATACAGCGAACATCACGACATCTCGGATGGAGATACACGAGACTGGTTATGCTTGGAGGTTCATTCGTAAGCCGCGTGAGCTCACCTTATTTATCCCCGCGAACATTCTCTTCCAGGCGCTTCGATGTCACTTGTGGGCCTTATTCCCCCTCTCTGTGACAATGGAAACATGCTCGTGGACGGAGGGTACCGTATGTAATAGTCTCTGCGATCGAGTTCTTGAATAGACCACTCACTCACCTTCCTCAGTGGATAACTTGCCGGTGAGTAGCTGGTATCACGATTCTTATAGGTCCGATTCCCACGCGGGACAGGTATCCACAATGTTCGACATGGGAGCGAGTGCGGTCATAGCGTCCGACGTGGGCTCGGTAAGCAGTATCAACTCTTCTACAACCAATCCTCATTCTCTTCCCAAGCTCGACGATAACTCCCCTCGAAACTTCGGAGACACGGTCTCTGGCTGGTGGCTGATGATTATGCGGTGGAACCCGTTCTCGAATGCAAGAGCAATCCCTGCAATTACAGAAATTCAGAGCCGCCTTGCGTAGTATGTCACTCCTATTGACCTATCATCCCCATACCTACATGATCTGTACAGCGTTTCGAGTGTGCAAACTTTGGAAGAGGCCAAGGTCACCCGTGGTTGCCTTTACATGGCGATGCCTGTGCAGGAGGTGAGTGGAACTACTTATCGAGGGTATTTATTGCCAATCCCCTATTTGACAGTATGGGACACTGCAATGGGCCAAATTCGAGGAAATACAAGAACGAGGGTACCAAGCAGCTACAAAGATACTGGAGGAGTGGGAAGAGCAGGGAAGGCTTCCGTCTGGACTAATAGAAGGAAAGTATGCGAACGCAAAGAAGAAGAAAGGACAGAGTGCGAGGAGGAACACGATATAAATAGCGTGTCGAATAAACGAATAAAGTAATAAACCCATGTCCATAAGTAACGTGCCGCGGGCCGGACAAGTCCCGATGACCACTTCCACTTCCACTCCCAATTCTGACCAACGTCGACCTGCGAGAGAAACGGTTGATGTCTCCATACTTCGTGAAATAGCGAGGAACTCTCTCGTACATGCACTGAATTCTGTGAGTCGTTTTCCATCCTTCTCTGCGACGCGTGACCATTGTCAATTTGATAGGTCAACGGTGCAAAGACTCTCGTACTAGACCCATCTCTGGCCGGGCCACTTAGCTTGGTCACAGAGGTGTCCCTGCTCCAAGTATACACCACCTTTTATTCCCTTTCTTCGATAGAGCTTATGGCAGGATCTAGCAACATGGTATTGACAAGATGTTTTGGCTGGAATCGGGTCCACTCTCCGCAGTAACGACAAGTATAGTGTATTTGTGTCGCCCAAGGATAAAGTGGGTGAAGATCATCGCAGGTATTCGATTTCTTAGTCACTACTTGACACTGCTTTTCATTGCGAAAGATAGAACAGATCAGGCGAAACAACGCAGAATCGCAGAAACACACCTACACGCTGCTCCTCGTGCCCCGAACCTCCACCCTCATCACGCGAGTACTGGAAGAAGAGGGAGTTTTAGGGGATGTCACCATTTCTTCCTACAATCTTCAGTTCATCCCAATCGCGGATGATGTCGTTTCTCTCGAGAACAGAGAGGCGTTCAAGGAAATATGGGTGGTGGGCTCGACCTTCCTGTTACTACATTGCTCATTGCTCATATGATCATTGGGACTCAGGATGGTGACGAGACCTCCATTTATGATTCCTCGCAGGCTTTGCATACTCTTCAGAAGCTATTCGGGTTATTCCCGCGGATTACTGGGAAAGGTGACCATGCTGGAGTCAGTTTCGTAGCATGATGAGCGTACCACGGCGTCTGATGTTTTGCAGCGGCTAGCAGATCTCCTTACACGCCAAACTACCCAGCGTGCGAGTATCGACCAGGAGGGTTTACTCGATAACTCTGATGCCTTCGATTCGCTCATCGTCATTGACCGACGCGTCGACATGATCACGCCTTTACTAACCCAGCTGACGTATGAAGGACTCATCGACGAGATTATCCATATTAAGAATTGTAAGGGCCTGCTATCTACCACAAACCTAGTTTGACGTATGCTCTTAGCCCACGTCGAGGTCCCAGCATCGCTCCTTAACATGCCACCGAATCCCGGCCAAACCGCATCGGGATCAGGTTCCACCTCTGCGACCCCAGCCGCAGCTCTTGTCCAGGAAAAGAAACGGAAGCACCATCTTTCGGCCTCAACGGACCCCATGTTCTCGGAACTGCGAGATCTTAACTTTGCGTCTGTCGGAAAGCGATTGAACAAAGCCGCGCGTCGGCTGGACGAAGATTATAAGGTTTGTACGCGCATATGCTGGAATATGCAATAGAGACTGAACCGTGGTCTAGGCACGTCATCAAGCAACGGTGTCTCAGTTGCGCGATTTTGTAGGGAAATTAGGCGGACTTCAAGCCGAGCACCGAGCGGTGCAACTTCGTGAGTTTGGGTTGGGCCATACTCTTAGGTGTTGTAGTGTTGAGTACGACTCACGTAGACACCGGATTGCTGGAAATACTCTTGCCTGTGACGCGATCGGAGATTTTCAACAAGTCCCTGGATATACAACAAAGTTAGCGGAGAAATTGGCATCTCGGCGCGCTTCAACTCACGTGCAATACTAGATTTGCTTGCCTCCTACGATGTGCCTGGACAATTAACGGCCGTGGAGGACCTCATCGCGCAGGGGGCAGAGATGCAAGTTGTGATTCGACTCCTTTGTCTTGCCAGCATTACAGCGGGTGGTATTAAAGGCAAGATACTCGAGAACATTAAAAAAGAAGTCCTACAGGTTGGTTACTCCCTACCTTACAACCATGATGCGCTGATGGCAGTTCAGGCTTACGGGTATAGCTATCTTCCCTTGCTACTCTCCTTAAGTTCTCCTCCCTTGGCAATTCTACTCCCGAACCCGTTGCCCTCTGTTGTTGCGTCTACTTCCGGCGCGAAATATCCATTCACGTCTCTGCGGAAGTCGTTACGTCTGCTCATTGATGGCAATGAATCACTCGACGAGTTGGAGAACGATATAAGTTACGTGTATTCCGGATATGCGCCCATCAGTATTCGTCTTGTCCAATGCGTGGCCCAAAAAGGTGGAGTTATCAGTAATCCGGCCAAGAGCAAAGAGGGAGTAGCAACAACAGAAGAGGACGGAAAGAAGGGGAAATCGACGTCTTTAGGACAGACACAGGCACACCCCATCGTTGGTTTCAAGGGGTTCGAAGACGTTGTAGAGAGTATTCCCGGCAGGACCTTCGATATTACGCAGAAGGGAGCGGCAGCGACGAACAGTGTCAGCACGAACTTGCGTAAGTGGTTAGATTAATTACGGGATCCTTCTGTCGCTTAATCTTGACTAGTCTCTACGTGGAAGGAACGAGCAACCACAACTGTGGTGTTTTTCTTAGGCGGTTGCACATATACCGAGATTGCCGCCCTTAGGTGGGCGGGCTGTCAAACACAAGGTAGATTAGTCATCTGTTGACCGTCTGTGAGAACGGGAGACTGACTTGTTTTGTGAGGCCGAAAATTTCTGATTGCGACGACCGGGATGGTGAGCGGCGGCAGCATGATTGAGAGCATTGCCGGGGTAGGAGGTGCGACTGGGGACTCGAAAGAAGCGAACCTGTGAGGCGAGGGGGCCGGGAAGGCCGGGAATGGAGTTGGTTGACGGGGTGGCCGAGGGACTTGTGCACGCGCGGAGATCTCGAGATTGGAAGTGTCAGTTGGTTGAACAACCGTGTGTAAACAGTGGGGGGAATTAAATGCCCCCTTTCTGTTCCCCCCCCTAACCTATTCCTCTCACCCCCCTTTTGTTTCCCTTCTCCTGTGAGCCGTTCACCTCTTAATTTTCTCCATTCCCAACCGATCTTTGTTTCCTTGCAGCCACGCGTCATCCGTGTGGTTAAGCTCCGCTCATTTCATTGACATTTGACAAACCGTAAAGCGGTCTATTGCCCGTCGATGCCTAAAGAAAAGAAGGCAGCAAGTGAAAAGCCGGAGAGGAAAAGTGCGCGGTCGTTCCTGACAAGAATGGTCGTCCTTGGCTGACACATGCAGTAGCAAGGTCCTCGGGTGGCGGAGGGCGCAAGAAGCTTACCGCGTACAACAAATTCATGCAAACAGAAATGGCACGTCTGAAGGAGGACGAACCAGACATGACGCACCAAGCCAGGTGAGCCGTAGAATACTGATTGCACCCAGATTTTCCTGAATGATGTTCTAGATTTAAGCAGGCAACTACTAACTGGAAGACGTCGAGAGATAATACAAAGGCTGGCGCTTCTTGACCGACTGACTGATACTAACTTGTTGGACATATTATGCGTATGTATGCATCGTACGTCACTTGGCAGTTCTTCCTTCGTTTTCCCGAGTTATCGTTTTCTTTTATTTAAGGGTGCCTTTCCTCGGAGTTCGCAGTTTTACAAAGACCGGATTTTTAGTCTACAGTTGCTTTGCTTCTTGCATGATTATTCGTTTCGGGCGTTGTGCGTTGTGTAATACACTTTGCTGGGTCACCCTACTGCGTGTCGAAGGAAGGCTGACGGGAGGCCATGAACGTGATAAAGGCGAGGAGGGAGGGGAGCGGGTGATGCGGGGGAGCGAGTGAGCTCACCAGAAAGGGAGAGTGCCGTGCCTCCTCGCCTCGCCGGACCAGAGTGATCTCCGAACGCCTTGGTTGCTACTCTCTTAATGTATCACTCTCTTCCCCCAGCCCGTCTCATCTCATCCATTAGCTGCTCTCGTATGCCTTAGGCAACGGACCATCGGTGCGACATCGATAACGACCCCACCCCTTGTACATAAGCCCTCCTCGTTCACTCAGACCTCCATTGCAATGAATCCCACAGAGTGGGAGCCCGACAATCTGTTTCCCCTCCATAATTCCTCTTCCTCAAGTCCAAGTCTCGCCATGTCCCCACAGCGAACGTCCCATCATGAACATGAACAGAAAGGGAAGGCTCGGTCTTCTCCTGTTGAGATCCCTTCCAGTGGGACTGAAAGCTCACAACACGACCTATTCTCGATATCATTCGATTCCAACATCTCCCCCGGGTTATCGCACCCTGGCCCGTCCTCTCCACCTGTTATCCGAAACGACCTTACAACTGCCCTCCAGAACCTGACTTCTCAACATGATTTTGATCCCATACCTTACGATACGGACCTACCTTACCTTGACAAAGGGAAAATCAAGGATGCTCCTCCAACTCTTCCACCCCTCGCTTTCCCACCTATTACATT
Organism: Russula aff. rugulosa BPL654; assembly: GCA_022496225.1. Classification (NCBI taxonomy): domain Eukaryota; kingdom Fungi; phylum Basidiomycota; class Agaricomycetes; order Russulales; family Russulaceae; genus Russula; species Russula aff. rugulosa BPL654. The sequence goes on from WTXE01000017.1 coordinate 309,200, forward strand.
TGACATCTGTCCATCATCTCCCAGTCTGATCTCCGAGCCTGGTCCCTCTTCCTATGGCTCACTGCATCCCCAACACATCGAACACGGACATGAGTCTTTCTCTTACACCCCACCCGTCCTTCGAAGCTCCCCTTCACATGGCGCCGCTCACATGCTTCCCCCCGCGTCGCCACGACGACGATCTTTCTCTAATCCGCCCTTCCGCCATCTCGAACGCCTCATTTCCTCCTCGGTACACACAAGGGCGAATATCGAGTCGTCAAGGAGCCTCAATGATCGCTCTCATATAACGTCCTCGGACAGACGGCAAACGCGATCCGCACCGAGCTTTCCCGGAGTTGAGGTGCAAGTCCCCACTGATCTCGATGCTGTCGATGCCGGCAGCTGCCTGGCGCCGTGGAAGCGAGATTTCAGGTCGCGCTCAAAGTCCAAAGCGGGATCATTTTCTTATCTCGCACTTGACCGCGTTGATGGAGGATCAACGTCTGCGCTGCCAGACCACTTTTCTATCTATTCTGCAACTCGATCTACCATCGAGGATCGTATACGCAAAACGAATGGCCGGTCTAACTCGGATCCGTTCCCGCTGCCGTACGCATTTGACCTAGTTTCGCCTGACACCTCGGATGCATTCGTGCCAATAACTGTCATCAATCGCCCTAACCTATTTGATGGGATTCTACCACGGGAGATCCGTTTGCGCATATTTGGCTTTCTCGTAAAGATTTATGAGGAGGATCATACACGTAAAATCTCCGAAGGTAGATGGACGGTGAACAAGGCTTCGAAGAATAAGTGGGTGGGTCGTGATCGAGGAATACGGGAGCTTATACGGTTGAGACGGGTGAGCATGCGATCCATTCCCTTGTGGTATATGGGACCAATGCGTCCTATGTATAGGTTTGCAGAGCATGGTCCACTCTTATTTATGATGGACAACTATGGAGTGACTTGGATCTTCGCGCCTATCCGAAATTTCTGCCTCCGAATTAATGCACCTCGTGGAGTCTGCTGGATCATTTATCACCTCCTTTAATCTCGCGGGCCACAGAAATCTACTTCCATCCACCTTGGAGAGCTTATCAAGCAGCCTCTCCGTGGTGAACAGTATAGCGGTGACTCCCACTCATAATCAACTCACCTATCTAAACATGGCCGGCTGCTCAATGGTTACGACATCGTCTCTTCACTCTCTCTTGACTCAAAGCCATTACTAGAAACCTCCGTTTTGAAGGGGATGCCAGCCGTTACTAACCAGACTTGCGAAATCCTCTCCCAACGTTGTCCGCGGCTCATGTCATTGGATATGAGCCGATGCATGAATCTCACAGGAGCTGGCATCCGATCTTATGCGTCCTCTGCAGCCAATTGTGCGAAGCTACTTCCCTTAATCGAGTTGCGTTTATCGGGATTGAAGGGCATCACTGACGGAATGTTGTCCGCGTTGGGGAAAGCCGCCCCTTACCTCGAAGTATTGGACTTGAGTTATTGCAGGGACCTTCACAATTCGTCTCTGGATGCATTCGTGTCATGTTCAGAAGACACATCCCTGGACTCAATATCTCTAACGGCACGGCAAGCGGGCCGAAATCCCAACGATAATAGACGCTACCGAAGGCGGATCACTCGTCTCCGACATTTGTCGCTCTCATCCTGCACTCTCCTCACCGACATAGCCTGTTCCCATCTGGCATACGCCGTGCCCCAGTTGGTGTTTTTGGAGCTTGGGAGAGTCGGAGGAGACCTCAAGGACGATGGCATCGTCCGATTATTAGAAACGCTACCCAACCTCCGGAGGCTCGATTTGGAGGACGCAATCGAAATAACGGACAATGTACTCCGTGCCATTACCCCACACCCATCCTCCGACGGTATCGAGCGCGATCGGCGCGTACCTGGCCATGCCCTGGAACATCTGATCGTTTCTTCCGCTGTTCAGCTCAGCGACGAGGCCTTCCTCGCATTAATACGGAATTGTACGTGTCTCCAAGTTCTGGAGGCTGACAGTACACGGATTTCGGCTTCCTCTGTGAAGGAATTTGTGAAGTTGGCGCACGAGAGGAATGCTCTGGACGCGACCATGGTCGCGATTGATTGCCGCTCGATGAACGAGGGCGTCGTCAAAAAACTTGCCGATTTGACACGCCCTCGACTTGGCTGGAGAGCATATGAAGCACGTCGTTTGGCATACCTCGATGGGCGCGATGATGAGTCCCTTGGCGTAGGCCAGGACGAATGCGACCCGCGGCGTGTTGTGCTCAAGACGTTCGCTTCGTGGCAGACTGTCGACGCGGTCGCCACTGCCCGCAGCAAGCAGCGCAAGGGCTGGCGGCGCCGTGACACTAATATCTCCTCCGGGTCAGGGAGTTCGATTATCGAGGATGGGCTCTCGCAGCGGCCGAGGTGGTGGTCACCAGGGGGACGACGTTCATCTGGAATGAATTCCCCGAGTCTTTTAGAAACAAACGGTGGACGCGAAGGATGTACAATCATGTGAAAATCTTGTACGTTATTTACTCTTACGGCTAACCCCAGGGCCACACACGATAACTTGTTGGACTATTCCAGAGTCGTTGATTTAGTTGTATGTATGTTTGTATGTAACTAGGCTAATACTCGGCAATAACACTTCGCCGGAAACCCCTGACCACTTGAGTAATCGCCCGCCGAAAGATCGGAAAGATCGGCAAGGCCTTCACGAAACGATTCGTTGCAGAGTATTGTCTCTCATAGACAGACTACGTATTTGAGGAGGTATTGTAATCAACCACTGTCTGCGGCGAACCAATGCAAAACAGAGCATCACACAAATCGCGCTTTGTACGTTGCCCGGAGGAGCTAGGCTCGCTACCTTTTACGGACATCGCGAGCGTGCATCAGCTGAGGGGGCTCGTAGGATCGTTCGGCTGACTTGGAGTGACAATGAAACTACTGTAGTGTATGTATATCTAGCGACCTCCTAATGGCGTTCAACAATCATGGGGACCGCTTTTTTTCTGGATCGTTTCTTTGCTTTTTTTTCGACCTTGTTTGATGCTCTTTGGGAGGTACATCGATGCCATTCAAGACGTCACGGCTGACGTACTCGCCACGAGTATATCGAATCTTCTTACCAGGACGCGAAGTACTTGGTGCAGAATCAGTCTCAGCGGACGGTCTGCAGAGGAACGGGCCGGGGTATTGTTATCTGGACCATCTCCATAACCTGTGTGACAAGGGAAAAGTTATAATAAACGGCGGAAGTAAAACATGAACTAATGAGAACCGCACAAACCTGCAAAGGGATCTACGGGGGGTCGCCTTCGCCTCTTAACGGCAGCAGCAACTGAGAATGGAGGAGGAAGACGCGGTATAGGTAAAGGGAAAGCCAAGATGGCATTCGCCTTTCCTTCGTCCCTCTCCTCCTCTTCATCACCATCGTCGTTGTCGATTATATCCAAAGGCTCTCCATCCCCGTCGCTCACCAGCTGCGCCTCTTCCCGGAGCGCCTCGTGGTACTTCTCGCGCTCGAGCATCTTTGCCGTCATCTTTGCTGGAAAGCGGACGTCATGGTGGGCCGTATCGTTCGCGTTTCTTCCGTTCCCGGATTCGTCGCCGAAGTGCGGGCGGGCGGTGCTGGTGCTGGCGGTTGCGGGGCCGGGGTCGGAAGCATTGGTCGATATTGTGTCGTTTGCTTGAGCGATGGCATTCTTGATGAAGCGCGTTGCGGCGGCTTTGTCGATTACGAGCTGGCCTGTACGTGGTGTGGGGTAATAATTGAGTCGATGAATAATAGGGTACAGAACGAGACACGGACGTTTGGCAGGATCCTCAGCATCCTTGATTTTATCGAAGTATTGTCGTACTCTGTCCTATAGGATCACCGTAACGTTTAATCCCGACTCCCGCAAGAAATACCTGAACGTACGAGCTCGGCGATTACTGGATGCGTTTTCGGGTCCAAACCCCTTGTCTTTAGGTAGACTACATATATATAGGTCATCCAGGTTGGTTGGAACTGCGTGTAGAGAGAGACGGACCGAAGACGAGGTCGTACACGAGATAGGGAATGACGACCTGCAACTTTGCCTGTTGGATGGTGTCTAGGCCAATGACTTGGTCCGGTAGAGATTGAGATAATAGTGCTGTCAGACTAGTTTCGAGGTCGTCGAGCGAGCTCGTGAGTGTGGAGAGCTTCCTTTTGATTTTGAGAGTGTCATCTGACATGAGTGCGGAATCTAACTGAAGGTGGAGGCGGACTGCGTTGATGTCTCAGTCTCACACACATCTCCCGAAGACTCCATCATTTTACTTATGAACGACGGTGACCACCAAGTTGCTGAATTTTATCAACGCGAGCTTGCACAGGCTCTGAACGAGCAAGCCTTTGGGATCTCCCGCTCAGAGATAATTCACTCCAACGAGAGTGAAGCCGAGGCTACCATTACTCTATTGGAGGGCAACACCATCAACGTTGTCCTCTTGTCCGCCGGCTACAAGGTTTGGCGACAGTGATCATGTCCATCGCCGTTTATTTTTATTGATAATTTTAGGTATTAAACCAAGGAGTAATCTACGAGACTTTGGATGATCTTTTATCCACGATGAGTCCAGCCTATGCTGCGAAAAGAGTGGAAACGCTGGTGGGAAGGCTGGAGGGGCTTGTGGACAAAGGAAGTGGTTCGTAGATGGTATACGCACAGAAACCACTGGTCCTCGATTCCCCACACTAAAATCACCCGGATTCTGGGTTGGGAGGCCGAGGATGGGATGGGCAGCGGGCGGCTATTATATTACTTGTACAAGTTGCACATTCAACAAGCGTAAACAATAACTTGAAACATGGTTTGTTCTTCGACCCATCTGCGCTGCTCGTCCTAATCGTTGTGGTATCGTTTCACAGTCGTCCGAGTTGAGATACACCGCAAATACTCAGCTGGAGCATCGTAAGTCACTTCAACTTCTTCGTTACGGTCATTCTCATATCGTCGTTCAGTCCACGCTCGGTATACCGGAACTGGTAAGCCACACACGCTTTACCCGTGCTCCTTCCTCGGTTTGATTTTCGTCGCAGGACACGCAGATTTGAGCAAATAGTGCGCCTTTTTGTCCTTATTCCGCTCTTGCTTCCACCGATTTGTAAATACAGTGAGTGGCAGACCCATCAACATCGCGACACATTGTCGTCAATAGTCGGACACCCAAGTCTCACGTCCTATCTTGCCATTGCGGATGGGGAGGCGACCGGGCGGATCAAATTCGAAATGACAGAGGTATTGCTTTAATGTTGCCATCGAATCATCTGCTGATGCGACGTAAACCAAGCGAATGCTTCAACCCTGTGGGCCTCCCCCTGCAAAGGACGACGACTAAGCGACGACTGTGCCCTTTCGCGAGATCCGAAGTCGATTCGATGCCTTGTTAAGTAGCTTGTCAAGGTGCAAGTCTGTCGGTTGATTCATATGTGCAAATTATTATACACAATATAATGGCGGCAGCTTCCTTGGCCGGCTATTTACCCATCATGTTTTCAGTGAGATCAAAAGATGGTTTATAGATTTTTCTCGGCTCTTGTGTCGTCATGCTTCGCTGTCCATCAGATCTACGGTTCTTTGTTCGGAACGCGAGCTTTTTCCCCTCTTGGTAACTGCCACATCCCACATCCCTTTAGTTCTAGCCACCACCAGCCAAGTGTGCTTTTTGATGCAGCCTCGTGAAGTGGCTCTCCGATCCACCCTTTGTGGTCCCTCTCCCCACAATTGATCTTGCCACTTCATGCATGGATCGTTGTCTCCACAGTGGCTTTTGCCTTGCCACCAAAGTGCATGTTAAAAGGTGCCGAATAGTTTTTATCTTGGTTTCCGCACCCACTTCCCCGCAAACCTTGTTGTCATATCATGCACATTCATTACTGAGTTTTCCTGCAGAAAACTTTGTAACCCAGCAGTCTAGCATGCCACTCACCACCGTGAAACGTTCTCGTGACAGTACACCCGTGGCAACTCATTCACCCAAGATGGTGAAACGCCCTCGGCCTAGTAATGCCACCACTCTAGTGGGGGCCTTTGTTCGCCAAGCCATCTCCTCGAAACAGTCTACTTTGTCATCTACTTACGGACACTTCACCCGACTCCCTCAATCCAAAGCTAAGAACCGACCACAGCTCCAGGTAGAGCTACCACGCATACCTTCCCTTGAATTTATCGGGCTTTCCCCAATTACCTCATTTCTTTCCGATTCGTCTTATAGCGATTTCAGCCTCTCATCCAGTGCTTCTTCAGATGCGGAGAATACTGACCAGTCCGATAATCAAGACGAGCTCCTTGAGCTCGGGATTATTCAGGGTCTCAGCCTCGATGGGCATCCGCACCATGAGGTGCCGTATTCTATGTTATACGACAACGTCACTCCTGAAAGGTGAGTCCCAAGGGTGGTTTCGAGAAATTGTTGAATGATGGACATTTTGGTCGCAGTGAACTTCACTCTTACGAGCTGATGCAAAAGTTAATGCGAGATGGCTCTCCATCATTTCTCGACATTCCGACCTCATCACCTGTTCATCATGCCCTCGACCTTGGTTGCAGGGATGGCCACTGGGTCGCGCATGCCGCGCATGAATGGGGAGCCCACGGTACAACGGTCATCGGGCTTAGTATACCGCCTTGCGTTAATGGAGAGCAGACGACACTTCCCAGGGTGCCAGTGGACAAGGAGAACGTAAAGTTTCTCCATCATAACTTGTACGTGTACATAGCAACTAAGGCCGCGCTTCGGACGACCCACTGATCGTGCATCTCCATCTCAATTAGCCTCACAGAGCAGCTGCCGTTTCCAAACAACGCCTTTGATTATGTGCGTCTGAACGACGCCGTGGCCGTGATACCGGGAGAGCGCTGGGACTTTGTCCTCTCGGAAATCTATCGCGTTCTTTGCCCCGGAGGTCGCCTTGAGCTTATACACGATCAGCTCTGCTTTTCGTCTATCGGTCCGGAGACCCCCGTCAGCTGCACCTTTGCCGACGCAGCGAAGGGCAAAGTCACGATGAGGAGCATGTCGCCACCTGAATCCAAGAAAAGTCCATACGAAGACTGGGAGGCCGAAATGCGCAACTGCGGCGACATTGAGAGACTTTACCTCGACATGCTTGCGCAGAAGTACGGTATCCATCCACTGCCTCGCGCCATCCTCCTGGACTCTATTCGGAGGCGATTCGGTGATGAGGGCTTAATCAATGTCTCCAACGCGCACGTTTGTCTTCCATCACGGGAGTTCATGACGCGGACCCACGCCAGCAGCTCACCCAAGAACAGCATCAAGTCATCTAAGAAGCGCGATTTCGGAATTAGCATCACCATCGATTGGGGCAACGAGAAACCCAGCAAGACGATCGGGTGGCAGCCCCCTCCGGTACCGGTACCGGTACCAGCACCTGTTCCAGCTGTCCCTCCGCAACAAGTCCCTGTTGTTGCTGCTGCTGGATATGTCTCCTTGACCACTCTACCTCCCGTTTTGAGCAAAAAAGCGGCCAGTCTTATGGGCGTGGCACAGCTTTCCCCCGCAGGCGCGCCTTACCAGCCCCCTGGACTCGTCGTGGTGTACACTTCGTCGGAGGCTACATGTCACCCGATGACGTACCTCCCAATGTCGCCGACCGAGCTCGACATGCATTCAAACAAGCACGTGCACTCCGTTCTTAGCGCAAGGCTAGCCTTGGAGGCGCACATCGACGAGCTCTGCGAGAAGGGCAAGCCCTCGATGTCGCATGAAGCTTTGGATGAGGCTTTATGGCAGTACGCCTTGTACGTCGCCTTTTATATATCTCTCTTTCTTTCCTTGGCCATCTTACTCACCGCATGTTCTTTTTTTGCAGGTTCCGACGGAAGCGGTTCAACTGGCCTGAGATGGACCCTTTTGAATGGGAATCAGGGTTCGAAAGCGATCATGGCGAGTCTGAAGAACAAATGCGCCACTGCACACTGCCTGAGACCCAAACAACCGATGGTCTTACACCCATTCGGTTATTCGAAATTTTCGAAGTGATCAAGGCTTCTTGAACGACAAATCACGACCAGTAGGAATACATTTACGTTTCCTGTCTTTTCGGATCAACCTCGTTCGGTGATATCTAACTACTGCATATAATTCATTCATTTTGGTTTTTCTATCACTCTAATCGTTGTGCACTCACACATGGGGGTTAATTTAATTGGGTAGTGAAGGCAGTGTAAAACTACATATTGTATTATAGAACGAGTTTGATTTTATAAATCCTGACTTCCTGATCGACACCTTCGGATTGTTCCACAAATGAGAGGCTACAGTCACGCTTAAACTGTGGTAATTCTTCGACCGACAAGTCACGGTGCGCTGAGGATTAGAACCGCAAGTCAGTTGATCAGCCAACAAGCGTAGTGAAGGATTTTGACTTACACAGCGCCAGGAGAAACGAGTTTAGTAAGTCGGTATTGCGAACTGTCAGCGCGAGATATGCTGTTCCACCCGCTGGAGATTTCGATGCCTGCAGCGCAATATTGAGGGTGGCAAGAAATGGAGCGATCATGTCGGGATGATACAGCTGCGCGCGGGTGTGCTTGAGAAGGGTTCAGGCAATCAAACATAAAAATTGCTCACAATGTCTGCGCCAAGTACGAACTCTGGATTCATGGTGTCCAAAGTTGCTTGGACCTTGGTGGCACCGTCCTGTGTGAGCGCATCAAACCAATCCAGTAATTTGACAGATAAATTTCCGTGGCGGTGAGATGCGTCTAGAGTAGCTTAGCTGTGCCTCAACAACACAGGCAGCGAGCCTACTGCATGGTAATTGTGTGTTTTCGTGGCACCGCCTCAGGACGTCCTCATTGACGTCGGTAAGATAGAGGACGGGTTGCCTTGTCACTCCGCCACTGCTGACTTGGATGTCAGCTACAATAAGACCGAGGAATCCAGTACCGGAGCCTAGTTCGAGGACGGATTTATTAACCAAGATGGCTGGATGGGCAGGTAAATGCTAAGAAGGAGACCGGTAGCACACATCGTACTTGGGTTCTGAATGAGAAATTGAGCTAACACGAAACTGGCACGCCATGTCCGCAGTCCGGTGGTGCCACTCTCGATAGTTGTGCGAGACTCGAATAAAGTGATGGAATGATATTCCGTCGCCGGGGATAGCGTCGGTTGACACGGGTGGACCAGATTGAGGAGCTGGTTCCCAATAATGAGTGACGAAGGATGGGGGTGGTGGCGCAGCGACATCATGAGCACTATAAAGTCATTCGGAAAAATGATTGGTAAAATCTATTAGGCGAAGAACATACACCGGTTTGCTTATTGTCACTAACGAAACCAATCGGTCATACATACGTTCGTCGATCTCAGCACCTTCCTACGCAGCCGTAATTGACAGACACTCGTGAAGAAAAGAGGTACGCCTGCCTCATCACCAAGTAGTTTTTCGAGGTGCTCGATCGCCCACTTCCAGAAGGACAGTTGGTACGTATGCGAAGGAGGATATTGTAGCAAGTGTGAGTTGAGGAGGACAGAAGACAGCAGAAAGTCATGTACTTCGAGAAATGGGAGGTGGGAAGGAAACGATAAGAACCGGGGGTGCTCAGAGCAGAGTACGCTTGCAAAAGGCTGAACAAAGCGGGGTCTGATGATGGCATTAATATTCATTGTACTGTACTGTTAGTGCTCAAGTGCACATCGCGGATGCGTATCAGCCTGCCCTCAACCGATCACGTGTACCAACCGACCCATTCGCGTTCCGTTTCGCGTGGCGTAGCAGAGGCAGAGACAACTTCATGCTCAGTCACCGTCACCTCCTACGCCAATGTGCAAGACCTAAATCTTGCGGTCCTTCTCCTCTACTTTGCATGTGGATTTCCCCGCTCAAACAAGGGGAAAAGGCGAGGAGAAAGGCGAAGGCGACAGTTCTTTTCCAAGCGACCCGTTATGGGGTGTCTGGAAGAAAACTATCGGCAAGCAATTCGAGAAACCCCATCGGCCATGTAATTGGCTTGGAGGCAAAGTAGTTGAGTTTGTCTCCGTCTGGTATTGAAACCGGACCAGTCTCTTACTCCTCAATGCTATTTGATTATCAGCCCTTTCCGTTGAACCCATCCTTCAAGCCCCCAACTCCAGTTTCGAATGCGCTTCGAAATACATTATATCAGTCCTTCATGACTAATCCTGAGGCCAACTCCGTCCGCAACCTTGCCGGTCGGTATCATTTAAGTATCAAACGCGTGGATGCCATTCTACGGCTAAAAGGTCTCGAGGAGAGCTGGATAAAGGTTCGTCACCCATTTCCAGTTTCTGTAGCCAAATTCTGGCAGGATGATGTTCGTAAAGATTAGTCTTGAAGACATTAAAAATGGTTATTCCATACATTTCACCTGATTCTCTCTGCATTCACACAGATATAGTGTACTAACTTACCCTACCTAGGAGGTATAGCCGTATCATTGGGGTGTGTCAACCTGTGCTGATTGGAAATTAGGGTAAGCCTCTTCAAACTGGATTCCTCAAAGGCATGGAGCAAATCCTCGGCGTCACGTATGACGCCAGCAAGTACAAGACCCACGAACATTGGGTGGAAAGCCGGATTAACACCGTTGAGGCTGACGCTCTGGATCAGGCCGAAGGAAACAATAAAGCGCGTACTCGATACCAACGTATGTTCTGGGAACCAGTGGTCGAGGGTCAGGTACGTGAACCCCCTGCTTCTACTTGCACTTGTTGTCAATCAGCTCACTTCATCAGGAATCTGTCCTCGGGCCGTCCGTGTCGTCTAACATCTTCGCGTGCCCTCCTCAAAGCAGCAGGGAGGAGTCTACCAAGTTCGATGATGTAGCCTCTGGTCTCCTGCGCGAGGATGAGACGGGAATCGCAAACACAAGTGGCACTGCCTCGGGCCGACTCACGATCAAGTTCATTGACGTCGGCAACAAGCTCATGGACCGAAAGGACCATATGCGGCGAATGAAGGAGAGCCAGCGACGGGCGAGGATCCGGAGTAAAAACGCTTCCAAACGCCATTTGCGGTAGCGTAGATAATTCGTGTTAAAAAGGCGCTCATCTGCGGACTGGCTTTCACAGTAACTTAGGAGCGAGGTTCTAATGTCGCGTCTTGTTAACCCTGAATTACTTTACGCCGGCTAAGCGCTATCCCCATTTACACTGCGGAGCATTCGTGGCTGTTTAATGCGTGATATTTACCTTTATTAATTGAATTGGACTAACATCACCAGCATGTCACTCACCTCAGTCCGCGCAGGCGGCAATTTTTTACATGATAGACATCATAAAATTTATTATCAACCACGTTTGTAAAATGCCAACGTGCTTGTAAAATGCCTTGATGGGTACATGTATAAAAGCTTGCCAACTTCTGATGTTTTCGCTAGCTGAGCTCGCCTTTGAACTTACCTGGTACTGGATAGTACGTGTGCCCTTTCTTTTGCTTGTAATAGGCTAATCCATATCCCTTTCCAAATCTTAGCCTCTTTCTTTCGTCCCCGACTTTGTATCCCTCCTCATTCTTTCGACAACGGTGCACTCCCCCTGATCTTCAATCAACAACGTCATATAATCCAAGTCACATATCCCACGAACATGCATCGGCAAAGGATACTTGCTCAAATCCTTCTTATGCTTTCCATTCTCAACTCCGTGCTCGCGGCTCCTGCTATAAGTGCACGAGAGGTACATGAGGCACGCCGCGCTCTGGCGGTCCGAGTCCCCTCAGCGGAACGCGTGGTAGCTGTTTTGCAGAAGCGGCCTGAACAAGGATTGGACACATTGCCAACCAATGTGGCAACCACCACTGTGTTGGACCCGATACCTGAAGAGCATAATTCTGAAATTTCTACTTCAGGGCCGAATTCTCAACACTTTAATTCTGAAATTTCTAATTCAGGGCCGAATTCTCAACACACTAATCCTGAAATTATTGAAGAGGATCCTCATCTTCAATATTCTCAACCGCTCAGTGGAATCCAACCGATACCACCACCTGAACCTAAACCGGCGGAAGTCTCGTCAGCGGTGCCATCGAAGGCGCCATCATCAATACCGGCGTGGAAAGAAAATATCATCACCCCTCAAAAGATAAAAGCACTCAAGATTGTTAGCCTGGCGGGTCTCGCCACTTCCGCCTACTTGAGTCTTCTGCTTCCCGAGATCTTTAACAGCCAGAAAAGTCAAAACAATAATGGCCAGAATATTCAAAACAATAATGGCCAAGGCAGTCAACAATGAAGGGTACGCTTCCTCTTCCTATCTCTCCTACAATATGACTTACGAACTTCCTCAGTTGAATGGTTAGGAGTCTCGGCACTGGTCGTGCGGAATGATGAAAGCCACGTTGGACTTTGATACTTAATTAGATTGCGCTGCTTTCGCTGGCGAATTTTGTTTCAATCGTTGATGGACTTATATCGAGACTACACATATCAGAATCACCAATGATCGATTAATGATATGTCATCACTCCCTCGCCCCCGCACGCATACGCCTACATCTATCACACGAGCTCCAGAACCAAAGTACACTAAAGTCGCGAACAGTCAGGGCACCCATATTGTTATGTTATGCATGTAATAGTGTACAAACAACAAATGAAAAATGCTACGAATTATGAAATGAGTAAGCCTCGGTAGTGAGCGAGCGTTAGTGAGTGTGAGCGACTCACGCACCTTTTCCCTTTCGCTTTTGAATATGGCACGTATCCACTCTTTCCTCTTCCACTCTTCGCTGACATTCACATTCTACAACATATTAGAGGCCCATCCTTCTTCAAGGTTAGTACCCTCATTTTCGTTCGAGCGGGATACGCACACACCCACCCTTTTGCAGGACACGAGCGTTCTCTAACGCAAATTAAATTCAACCAAGAGGGCGATCTCCTTTTCTCATGCTCCAAAGACCACATCATCAACGTCTGGTTTTCTCATAATGGAGAGCGTCTCGGTACCTACGACGGACACAACGGCACGGTTTGGACATTAGACGTCGACTGTGCGTATTTTTTCCTCCCCATTCCCTGGGATTATATTCGTCATTTGTTAATGCCCCCAGCAGCACAGTCACAATTCCTCGTCTCTGGTTCCGCAGATAACGAGATGCGGCTCTGGTCAGTGCAAACCGGCAAGTGCCTCTTCGTATGGGAGTTCCCGACGGCCGTCAAGCGCGTCTCGTTTTCGGACGACGATGAGCAGGTCGTCTGTATCACCGAGCAGCGCATGGGCCACCAGGGTGCCATCCGAATCTTCAACATCAACCGCGATGACGACGGTACACATCGTGCGTACCAGTCTTCATCCCCTTCCTTTCAATCCCACCTATCTATCCTACCTGATTTTCGTGGCAACCAGAGAACGAGGAACCCGAATCAATGTTCCACCCAGTCGGCAGCAAAGCGACAGTCTGCGCATTTCCCTACATGCCAGGCATGATCCTCACAGGCCACGAATCTGGCAAAGTCGCACTCTTCGATGCCGACACGGGCGAAGAGGTTCTTTCGAACGAACGAGCTCACAATGACATCGTAACCGACCTACAATTGTCCGCCGACAGATCGTATTTCATCACGAGCAGCAAAGACAAGGCGGCTCGTATACACGATACCAAGACGCTCACCGTACTCAAGACGTTCCAGACCGAGACGCCGTTGAACAGCGCAGCGCTCACACCGAATATGCCATACGTGCGTGGCTCTCTATTTTATACAAGGTCTTTTGACAAATGTGTCTTCTCCCTCCCACCGCCCACTCATTAGGTCCTACTGGGCGGTGGTCAAGAAGCCATGAGCGTCACGACGACATCATTACGACAGGGGAAATTTGAAGCCCGTTTCTGGCATCGTGTCTTCGAA
>WTXE01000170.1:0-64488 GCA_022496225.1 Russula aff. rugulosa BPL654
CAGTTTTCTCGGTGTAGTCCTTCAAGGCAGCATCGAAAATCGCCTGGAAGGTGGTATTAGAAGTCGAGGACATGGACAATGGGATATTAGATGTTGTGGGTAGAAAGGTAGGGGGATGGAGGAACCGTAAACGTTTGAGCCTCGTGCCAACTGATAAGCAGACGCCCGACGTATGTCCTCCTGAATCCCTGCCGTAAGTACTGTTGTACTACAGTAATTATCTATGTTCATATCAAATAGAGTGATGCGAATGCTTGTCCTTGTCCTTCCTGTCTTCATTGCGCTGCAAATATATCCGAATCGGAAGTCCAAATTTGAGAGGGAACGTCTCCGCTCTATGGAAAAAGATACTGAGCAGCGACTCCACTCCCATCAGCCGAACACACGCGTGGTTTAATGCTAGTTCTCTAGCGAGTAGAGGGCAACGATCGATTAGCAGGAAGACGTGGCGGTGACAGTGCTGTGACTTGGAGGCGCCGGGGATTGACCTGAACCGTGTACCTACCAGTACGACTCGATCGGCCTTTGCCCAAGATTCAAGACCCCAGCTTTTGTCTTCGCCGGTCTCGCATAAATCAGAATAGTGTATCCACGCCACATACATATTAACCAAGATATCGCATAAAAGAAACTGGTAGGCAAACTTTCAAAAATGAAGAAAACACCAACGTCACAGTCCAATGCTCCTCTCCCATATGCAGCTCACACATATGTTTCCGTACCTTTCTCATAACGCGCCCTCGGTTTATACTTGAGCTTAGGGTCGTCCATGCGTAGCTTGACGCTTGCGTGGAATGCTGGGCCCTGCGGAACTCGCCGCCCGCGTCCAAGATGGGGGCTGTCAACAATTATTAATTATGAACGAAAAAGTTCGACTCCCTAATCCTAGCGGTGACTCACACAAAGGTGGTATTCCATTTGTCTTGTGCGTTCTGGTACATATACGTCATTGGCAAAATCTCGAGGATCCACCATAACGGCATTTTCCACAGCTGGTCAGTGATTTTTTGTACGGCATCCTGGGCGTCTAGAGACGCCACATCAACCGTCGCTCGTGGAATTGCCCTTCGGAGGGGGTCCCTGTACAATGCTAATGGGGATATTCCACCGTGCAAATGCGTCATGGTCGAACAGGATTTGGGCATGCGTATTCGACTGCACGATCTGTTCGATCATCCAGCGAAGCGGAATGTCGGCGACAGCATGTGTCGCAGTATTCGATGCATTACCTCCGCCGACATCTACGTTCCATCAACCTACTACACTCAGAAAGTTCAAGAGTTCAAAAACGTACCAGAGTGACACCCAGCGAACCACACCTCTGACACATCGGTCTGGAATATCTCATCTGCCCCTGGTCCAGTCTGTGTTCCGTCTTTGGCCACTGGTAACTTTGATGATTTATCAACCCCGCGGTGATACAAGTTCGGGCGGAACTTCCCGCGGTGCTATTCAAAGAATTAAGTTAGCGTGAGAAAATGAGCTGGCCACCACATACCTCGTCGAGCGATAAGGCCTGTCTGAATACCCTAATTGTGGTGTTGACATCCACAAAAGGAAGAGATCGGCCCATTATGACTCCGACGCTCCCAACCGTGTCCCTGTCGATCAATCGCTTTTCAGTAAAGCATTCCTCGCGGATGCTCGGCCCCATCATAAGCACCCACCATACGCCAACAAATTCGATGGGCACAGGGCGACAAATGTGTCCTTGAACCCGCGGGCGAGGGCGTGATCACTTGAACTACTAGTCTTGTAGAGTTTGTATGCGAACGGTATTTGCTCGTTGTTATCTTTCGAAAGTAGGCCGACCTGCATGGCCAACCGAGTTGGCGTCAGGGACAGATGAAATACATATATATGGTAACGAATTATACCTTGTACAACATCCCCGCAAGCGCTCGGGCAGTGTATGCGCCACGAGAGAATCCTGGTATCGAAATCACAGCCAGTGAGCTGCCTCCCGTCAAGACCACCATCTGGACCAGACGAACCGAATAAACAAACTCTGTCCCCAACGTTATAGTTCTGCATGAGGAATTTGTAGCCATCTATCACATGTTCATAGAGGTACCAAGCGATAGCTTCATCCAGGAGCGTCGCAGCCCATTGAAACATAGGCTGAACGACACCCGGGGAGAAGTACGTTCCTACTCCTGGCTACGAACACATGAGAGTGTTAAAAACAGGAAAACGGGGCACTCACTTGGTAGTAGCACAACTGGTCCTCGACCTTGTCTTTCTTCAAAAGCGAATATAGCTTGACCACGTTTGTATTGTTGTTACCATATGTATTCGTCGTGCCATCAAAACATAACACAAGCGTGCGGGGCTTACGGGTCTCACTATAAGTAGCGGGAGCAGGGGTAGAGTTAGAAGGGCCTGTGGGCATGGTGGGGGTGGGCTAGGTGTCAGCTGAACGGAGGACAGCCATATTTATATATTGGGTATGGAAGGCTTCGCTGCTTTGATCCGGGGCCATGAATATCCCGAGTGAACGGATCCAGGTCAGGTAAGGCAAGAGAAGCGAGCGCTGGCGCCTCAAGGTTGGCTGAGTTGGCTTGGCTTCGCGCCCAAGAACGATTAGAATCACTTGTTTGTAGAGTATGTAATGGTCTTCAGTTGCATGGCGGTGCAGAACTGCAGGCATGTAATGGAAAAGCCCTCAACCTGGTGAAAGGGAATGTCCGTCGTCTCTGTTGGTGGATTATTTTTTAGTGGATTTAGGTAGGCGTGTTACGCCTACACCAAATCAAGGTCACCTCGCCTCAAAGGCGAACTTTAAATGATGAGCTCCGTCGAACTACCGTGACCAAAAATAGGACGAATATACCTGACCCTTCATCAGATCAGCTCAGATCAGCTGAGAGCAGTATAATTACAGTACAACCGAGTCACCGGCTATGGGAGTGCCGTGACCGTTGCAAAGTGCTGGCTTGAATCTTCTACGCGTCGGACGTCTCCAGTTACCCAATCTGTCAATCTGTGAATGGTGACCGCTGTGTTCAAGCTCCAGCTTTGCAACGTGGTGCTGCGTGTCACGCCTCAGTGGCAGTGACCGACTCTGACTGGATCTCTTCCCACGCGTGAGAGGCGTGCCAGTTGGCTCCACTCGTCCCCTTCGCCTTCGTTGAGGCCTTGAGGCACGATCATGGCAAGCGCAACCCCCTCATCAGCGCGTCTCAGTCGTTCTACAAGCGACCTGTCAGGTGTCAACCACCCGAGAACACCCGCAACCCCTTCATCTCGCGTAGATGGTGGCAAGGACACTCTCCCACGGGCGAAGATCCAAGCCCTGGAGCAGTTCGTCAAGTTTGGGAGGAAGGGCAAGCAGAAGGACAAGGACCAGAACAACCAAAAGGCAACAGAATTCCCCCCTCCTACCTGGTTCGACTCGTCCACTTCTACTTCGCCAGCGACAGTGAATACCGTTCCCAATACCGCAGCAAGCGCAGCCCCGCGCCGCGACAACTCTTCACCATTGCGACCTCCTCGTGCTCCACCACAGCACCCCTCCCGTACTGGCCCTAGCACTGGTTTAGAGCCTCCCAGATCAAGTCCCGCAATAACGCAGGACACATCACGCCGTGTTAACGCCGATGTTCCAGCGCCACAGTCGCGCCCTCTGGGACAATCCCCTCACCCAATCTTCAACGACGCGGCTCTTCTTTCCCCAACCTAGGATCGCTCGATGGCGGGGACGTCACTCCCCCAGAACCCCTCACCCTGGCAAGGCGCATTCAAGCCCTACTCAGCCCTCAGACAACACATCAGGCATCGACGCCATCCGCGACAGATGCGACAACTTCATCCGGTGCTGCGCGGTCAGAAACTGCCGGCCCGGTCACTCCAGGTGATTCCATGCCTCCAGGCGACTCGCGCTTCCTTGCATTGCTCGGTAACCCGAATGTCATGAGTGGTTCACTTGACAAGGGTAGGCAATCTGTCTTTGCGATCCTCGATCGCCTGCGACGCCCTTCGGCTCATGGAACGGAAGCTCCCGCCGGTGCTGCCCCCTCTTCGACATCGGGGGAGGAATATGATGACAATGATCGTGAAGGAGATGGCAGCGTCATGCTTTACTCTCCGCTTGTTCCAAGCGAGGACTCCGAGGTTGAGCTCGCGGCGTCTGACATCATGTCTGTATTTGATGACGGAGAGACATTGGAGTATGAGGTGCCTGCGCGCCCACTTTCCTTTATTCAAGGGGAGCAGCACACTCCGCGCTCCTCCTCTCGTACACTTCCCCTGGAAACCCCGGGTGGATCCGCTCATGAAGATGGGCCGGCCGCCGACGCTCCCAATCTGACACACGAAATGAGCCTGGCAACGCCGGGTGGTTCGACACATTGAAAGAGAAGGTGGTCGTGGGTGGGAAGCTCGTTTCGGACAAACTTGCCGAGGGTACAAAGTCATTGAAAGGCAACCCGGGCGAGGGTCGGAAAGTCGTGAAGACGAAGACCCGGTGGGTACCAAGCCCGGACAAGATTTCATTCCAAGCAACCTGGTGGGGTTATCGCCTGTACGTTTTTGTTCCGATATTCACATGCAAGAACTGGGTTGATCTTCAAATTCTGTCAGGTACTTGCCTCCGCCTGTTCTGGACGTGTTGAACAATCAGCGCCTAGAAGCAGCGAAGCGCGCTGCTATGCTAACCACGGCTCTACAGTGGTTGCTTGGTCATGTCCCGCTCACTCTCGTACCACCTCAGTTCCGCGCCGGGATTTTGATAGCGCGGCGACTAGTGCCTTATCTCGGTTACATCGGAGGTTTCGTTGCCTGGAGCTGGGGTGCGATGAAGTCCTTTGATAGAGGTACGCAAGATTGCCAATTCTCTGAGAAGTCGATTTTTATTCTTTTGTCAGGCCAGGGGATTGTCTTGACTGCTACTTGGCTTTTGCCGGTTGCTCTCATTCCTGGGACGTGGGAAGCCAAGGATACGTCACGCCCACCCTCTCCCACCGCCAACACGAGCGCCCGCTCTCGATGATGCATGATGCCCCAACGTCAGATTCAAACGCGGCACCAATACACCGATCATAATGACTGTCTTATGACATTTTCACGCTGTAATGCAACACATCTCTTGTAATCAATATACACGAAGCTGGGAGCAGGGCAGGTGTATTCTAGTTGTTTTCCATTATCACGCCTCGGACTCTATATACACGTCTTTGTACTACTCTTACTAAGTCCCACACCTACTATGTTCTGAAATTGTTAATTTTTCACTTGTCACCCTCGAAGAAGCCCGCAAGCCATTTAGCTTCTTGTTCCATATCCTCGAGTGTCCTCGGCTCGCGGTCCGCATCGGCGTCCATCCTCAGTGGCTCCGCGGATCGAGCTTCAGTAATCATATGAGACCCGGAAGACGCAGCAGCGAGGTCCTGTGGGAGCACACCCTCCCGCTTCTCAAGTTCGACGTAAACAGCATCGGGCCGGGATTCGTTGAATCGATCACCCTGTAGGCGCCGCGGGAGGAGGTGGAAGTGGACATGCGGCACTGTTTGCCCCGCTGCGGGGCCGTCCTGCATGCATAGACCCGATCAGACATCAGTGGTGGGTGGAAAAGAATGTAGGATGGAATGGGTGGGTGTATGATGGGTGTTATTGTTATTGTTATTATTTACCTGAGACGCGATGGTGAGACCGTCTGCTTTGTATGCGCGCTCGATGACACATCCGACGCGCTGCACGGCATGCATGATCTCTGTGAGCTCGTCCGCGCGCAGGTCCGTAAGACGCGGAACGGGGCGCGTCGAACATACGAGCACGTCTGTAAGGAAAGTATTGTAGTTTATGTTTATCCCGCGTGTAGTTGTGGTAGCGGCGCGGCGGACGTACGACCGGGGACGATAGGTTTGAGGTTCACGATTGCGTAGGCTAGGGCGGTGCGGTGGAAGGCTTGGCGGGTTACCTCGAATGTCGAGAAGATGAGTGGCGTGGTCATCGTCAGATTGGTGTAACGTAACTGGTCTGATCCAAGGAAGAGAGGTGGGGAGTCGTACGTAACGCCGAGTCGCATATGCATGCTGCCCCACACTCACCCTCCATATTTCAGAAGCTGCACACACACATCATCGCCCTATCAACGCGAGGCGAGAAAAGCCGTCGGTTACTGTCATACCGTGGAATCCACTCCCGCGCTGCCACAGGTTGTGTTCTCTTTCTCCATTTGACTGCAGTACGTACCACTGGCACATCCGACTGCGGCGCGCGCCGCGGCGGCGGACGTCGGACTGCCGTCACTCAATTTTCTGTCTTACACACCTTCAAGAAAAAATCAAAGGCGAAGAACGGGCTAAGTTCATCGTAGCTTGTGACATCACGTTCCCGAACTCGGCGTGGTCGGCGAAATGCTTGGCCGCGTAGTCCGCCAGGGGAAACATCCTTACCCACTCCTTCCCTGCATAAGACCAGCTCGAGCTCCATGGGACATGTCTGAGGAATACTACACCAAGGATGTTTACTGAGGCCTCCGCACAACTGCGAGGTCATTGCTCTTAGAAAAGGCTACTGTGCAGTACTTCACGCGTACATGAGAACCATGAGAAGTTGTCTCATGGCGATTCGACCCAATCTCTGTGCGCGCTAAATTAACCACTCACATAAGCTGTCCACAGTGGTCTCTTTACGCTGATGCCAGTGAAATCACCGAGCTTGCATGGGCTTGAAATGTTACAGCTGAAGGAAGGGGCGAAAGCTGACGTACTAGTTAGACTCGTCTCGAGTAGGGGAGGGTTCAGGTAGGAAACCGTGGACTTGGATGGAAAGTTATCATCTCTGGCCGATTTGGGACGCAGATCGTTGTATGAATATGTTACATTCCTCATCGCCGATCTGTACTGTCGATCGCCTGAGAAGCGGACCAGGAATAGATACCAGACTGAAATTATAGATAGCTTCGGAATTTCTGGGTGTCTCTGCGCCTCCTTTCCACCAACAGGTAGCTCACTGGGGCGCATCCGAGTCCATTCAACATACGTGTGATAAGTGAACTCATACCGATCAATTTCTCTAGGCCTTCCACCGTCACCTCGGGTTTGATTTCGAAGAAGGCATGTCGTGACATGCGGCAGAAGACAAAGTGACGTCGATAAATATGGTATTGAGCTACCGGGACCTTTGCGTCATCGTTTGCCCGCACGAGCTGCGTTCATGGGATGAGTGTCGTCATCGTTGTGCCCGACACTGAAGGGTTGGTTTACCTGAAGGCGTCGTCTGTGGCTCTTCCATCTGTACTCCACGCCGTCGCCTCCCGTGAACACACCGCCGCTGGTCGTCAGCCGAGTCAGGAAGACTCAAACTCAACAAAACTAGCACGCCCACCGCTTTTCCAAGTCCAAGCTCATGAAATCGAGCTCGTTGATCCAGTCTGCGTCCTCGCCGCCGAAACGCACCCGAACGGTACTGCCTGGCACACGCTCAATCTCGGCGACCAGGACCATCTCGCGCGTAGCTGCGTCAAGCTTGGAAACTTTGGTTAGATGAGGCTGCCAGAAGTGGGTGACGATCTCATAGTAGACCGTGTCGTCCTCGACGGGGACCGTGGTGTTGCGTAGGCTGTTGGTGGTGAACACCATGCGGAGGTAGGCACCTGTGTTCTTTTTCGGCGCCATGACTAGTAGCATACAGACGGGAGAAAGAATGGTGGTGGGAGAGATGCAAAGAGCGGTGAGAGGTGATGCATGTGATGACAGAGTTATACAGAGGTAGTACTAGTAAAAACTCCGCAGCAAGTCTGAGTACAAAGATGGCTGGCATTCTCACAAATTATAACCGAGTTCAATTCTGTCAAACCGGAGATGCGGCAAGAGAAGAGTGCTGTTGTCGTCACTGTCGTATTGGACAGAAGGTTAGGGAAAGGAAATTCTGTGAGTTTCGGGGGTCCGCACAGATTGGTTCAATTGGTCACTTCCGTTGCATGGCCAAAGTCG
Source organism: Russula aff. rugulosa BPL654 (assembly GCA_022496225.1). NCBI lineage: Eukaryota > Fungi > Basidiomycota > Agaricomycetes > Russulales > Russulaceae > Russula > Russula aff. rugulosa BPL654. Next base: position 7,938 of record WTXE01000170.1, read on the forward strand.
ATGACAAAGTGCAGGGCGTATGTTTGAGACATAGGTGTCCATGATAAGGAAATGGATGTTGAGGATGTACACAGGTACACAGCGCTGTACAGGTGAGCTAAAGACATCGACAGTGCGCAAGTAATCCCTAACCGGCCTAACCAATCATTCGCATCGTCCTGATTGATTTTTATGTTTAGATGTTGAGAAAATAAGTCGACCGATTCCAAGCGACTTTGGCGACCCAACTTCGTTCATCATCAATGACTTAGCTTGTTATCATACCCTTGATAGTAGTCGGGGCGACTGAACACTCCCACGGCCTGAAGGGACCAGTCGACACCGTGACCGCATGTGGTTCACCGAAAGCAGCACTTTCGGAGGTTGGAAAAATCCGGGTCCGTGTTATGGGTATCATAAGAAAGCGTACATCCTTTCGCTCCTTGCATCTTCGCTCTTCATCATAACAGACGTTTAGTTCCATAGCGGGCTCAGGCAAAAGCGTCCTTACGCGAGTAGCTGATAGAAAGTGTTTCGGTTGGGTGCTTATTAGCGCTTATTGTTACTAGGCTCGCAACCTTTGACTAGATATAATTGTCAATTCCAACTCTGATCCTACAGTATCACGAAAAACACTGTACATATTAATGCAACAAGACACGAACACTAACACTGATTCCTCCACCTTGCATATTTATCGACTCTGAACTTATGCCATCGTACCAGCTGGGCGAACCTGGAATCTTTTAGACTTCCGAAACCGCAACACACCGTGCTGAGCATTAATTCGTGGGTCTATGAAAGTTGGCATACTTGTTCCGTGTTATTCCAATACCACAATCTGGGAATCGTTTCGCTAATCCTGTTGAAATTATCCAAGTGCAGCGTGGCCAGAGGGTGTAGGTCTTGGGATTGCAGCGCCTCACCCTCATTTAACTTCTCTGGATCTAGAGTCCGCTCTAACTTTGGATCTGCTGGCCACGATGCAAACACTCGGAGAATAGGATAGGGAGCATCCACAATAGTTATACTATGTTTAATCTTCATGAGAGCATCGAAGAAACGAGGAGCGGTGGCCAAGGGACGTTTAGAAACCTCATCAGCCTGTTTTAAAGTCAGATGATGATGTCGAGCAGAGTGAAGTGACACGTACCTTCTCGCCCTTGCTCTTCTTCCAGAAGGGCGGAGTGACACTGCCCACTCCCTGAACAAGAGTTTGCTTTTTGACGTCCTTGTAATTCTTAGCCCGTACTGCCACTAGAAGCAATCTTCCCGTTGCCTTGCTTCTGACATAAAAGAGTATGTCAGGACCATCGGACTCGGTTGGAAAGCAAAATGCATGGCATTCTTTGTTTTCGGAGGTCCAGTTCAGGACGTCGTCGTTGGTCTCCGCCAGGAAGCCAACATTTGAAGATGGACCGCTCGATGGAGTGATCACGGAAATCTTCTGTTCACCCGTACCCCCCGGGATGCCAGCGGACACTGTAACCAGCTCAAACCCCTCCGTTTGCCAAGAAAGGTCCAAATCCATCCTGCGGGCAAAATCGCTTCGAAATGAGAAAACCTCGTTCAATCTTTGGGTATGCTCGAAGACGTGGCGCAAATAGAAGGCAATGTACGCTTCAAACGCATTTTTCCGCGGAGCATGCTTACCGACTTCACGCTGGAGGGAAGCTAAAAGCGAAAAGTGGCCCCTCACATCTAACCAATTCCACGCCGCCATGACCACGAGTGGTTCGTCAATGACGTGCTCTCCCGATCTGGTCCGTGCGAATCCAAATTCTATAAAGGATTTGATGTCGTCCTCGAGCACCCATGGTTTCAAGGCATATGATCCGTAAACCATTTGACCATAGAGGATGTCGCAGAGCACATCAATTTGTCGACGTTCTGTTGTATACTTGCGTAATTCCAACCAATTGGAATCATAGAGAACTGTCCACTCACCCATTCTATCGAAGTTCCACTCTTCTATGTCGACGTTGGATACATCAGGTTCAGCGGCGCACCACTTATCACCATCAGTAGGCGAAAAATTCGTGAAAATTTTCACGAGTTTATTAAGTATTTTGTGGGGGGAGTCGGGTCCGGTCGCAAGAATCAATGTGATGAGGGTTGCTGTACTGCGATACCTGAGAACAGAATGGTAAGAATCACTTCGGCAAAGAATCCCTGAAAATACTACCTTCCGCGGCACCATTCCCATGCCCTTTTCAGAAAATCCGACCTGGCTGCTGATTGCTCGTTCGGCAGATAACGTTCTATGTACTGCCTTTGGGAATTTGGATCGTCGAAGGCACCGATGTCCCTCTGGATAGTATACGGACGGATCTTGAAAACGGACGAAGTCAAAACATTTTGAAGCGAACTTTCGTTTAAAGCGGTTCCCGAAAGAATAAGTAACATTTCCGTGGATTGGAGGACTTCGGTCATCGTTTGCCAAATCGGCCGTAATAGAGGCCCTCCTTCTTCTTATCGTCCGACCGATATTCGCCCATTCGAATTGCGGTGGTAGACTGTATTTCATCAAGAAAACAGTAAAGAGGCCGACGTGTTGGTTGGCCAGTTGCAGGATGGTTGACTGATTCCGATGTCAGAACGGGTTCGAGCTTCAGATACTCTTCTTTAATCTGCGTCTTCAGGTCCTTGACCGAAGATATCTGGAGAGCCTCGGCAAGCTCCATGAAGGCATCTTTTTTTAGTATGTCAGTTGGCCGCGCCTGTAAAAGGACCCATAGAAGGCGATGGTCTGACGGGCGCAATCCTTCTTCACTTTTGGAGGCTTCTGCAATGAGTAGATTGAGGAGCAAAAAACGAGCCAAGAGGAACTGTAAAACGCGGTGCTGCACTTTCTCATGCATATGGAGTGCAGCACTATCATTTTGGCTTCCACGTGATTGTGCACGACGGTAATCAAGACAATCGTCGAGACTTGACAATAAATCCCAGAAGTCTCCGGATCCTATGCCATCCGAAGCTTGACCGACGACACCATAGAATCCCCAATACTCACATAAGCCATGGAGGCCTAGACGAGTTTTACCGGAGCCAGCCGTGTTGATGAGTATTCTGTTCCATCTAGTCAACAAGGCACAAATAATCATACTTGTCTACGCACGTGTGATAGTCAAGCGAAAAGATACCATCCATGTATTCAGCTTGCCTTTGGCTTATGGCACTTGTTTGAGAGCCCAGGTCATGAAGAAGCAAGCTAGGGAAGCCCTTGACAACCGGTATGGCCAGCGTTTCAATGTGGTTGCTGAAAGCTGTCTCTAGTGCAAAGCCGCTTCCTGTTTTTGGAATCCACGGAGAAATAAGTGGCTCTCGCCCGGCTTTCATAACAAGCATTTGCATTGTGGGACGGTATCGCTGTAGAATTTCATGTATCTTGTTCTTGACCTCAGCTAGAGGTTTTGATGGCGTATGATAAAGTGGCATGTTATCTGTGCCAGCAATAAGGTCAATTGCTACGTTGCAAATACAAATCTACCCACCAGGCACTGTCACAGTGTCCCCTTCATCAAATGGGTCAGAGTCAGAAAAACGAAGCCGTTTAGCAGGTCGCTGATCTACAACAGCATAAATCATCAGATGGTAGCCATTGACTCCAAAATATAAACATTACCATCGTCTAAAGGAGTCTTACTCTGAGTGGGAAGCTGAACAATGATATCGAGTTGAGGAAATGTTGAAGTTCCATTTAAATTTTGGAAGTCCATCGCAATTGGATCTGCTGGTTCCAACTTTTTAGCGAATTGCGAAAAATCCGAGCCTAGGTTTTTGATACGTTCAGCAAGAGTGTCAGATGGCTTGACAGGGATAACCCCTAGAGGCTATGGTGTCACTCATAATGTCAGAACAAATCACTAAAGATAATGCGTCGCAGCACCTTCCAGAGAGTAAGGTTTTTGCTAGGAAAGTCGCCACATAGCTCTTTTTTGGTCTCTTCTTTCAAGTCGGTAATGTGTTTAGCCAATGAGCAGGTGACAGTGAAGGAGGTGTTGTCTCCTTCGACAAAGCCCCAAAATTTCGTATCCGACATTTCAATTGCAGTCGCGGACGTGTTGTGTTGGGGTGGGTGTGTTACGGTAAGTTACTGTGGCGGGCATGCTACCCCTGAGGAACTTTCAACAACTCCTGTCCCTCCATGCGCTTTCGGCTCAACACAACAGTCTCTTTCGCGGGCTTCCCTGAGGAACAAAGACGTACCAACATTTTCAACAACTCCATGCGCTTTCGGCTCACTGGCAACAGTCTCTTTCGCGGTCGCGGCTCGCCACTGGCAAACAGGTACAAACAGGACTTGTCAACCTCGCTTCTTGCCCAATAGAGACTTTGCATGCTGCCACGCCCATGGACACTTCCTGGGATGAATACGACGCGTACGATCTTTCGGAATTCACTGCCTCAGACTTTGTGCACATCGACAGCAACACGACTGGGGCGACGACCCGTCGGAACGACCGTGCGACTGCTCCTGAGGAGGAACAAGTTGTTGGAACGGGCAGATTTGGTGGTCTTCCCCAGGTTGCCGTTGAGTTGGAACTTGGTACTGACGAGCCTGTCGTTGTCAAGGTCGCGGGGGGTGGGGACAGCACCGTAATTGTCGATGGCGCGTCGCCGCGCAGTCCATTCGAGGAGTTCAGATCACAAACTCTGAGCGTTTCCGACTTGGTTGGGCCTGCATGGTACATCCCCCCCTCTTTTCCCGCTTGTGATGGGCTGATTGTATGCTAACAGGTGTGAGGTCCAATTTGACTATGGGCTTCGTCAGGGGCGGTCGCGACCCCTTACCGCCAGGCCTGACTCTTTCGTACTGGCGATGGCAAGGAAATTACAGTGAATAAAAGGTGGCAAAATCCAACGCGAACGTCTTGAAACGTGGACGAGTGAGTATCCTTTCTTGATGACCCATGGATTGCCTCACTCACTTATTCCCTACCTCTGGTCCACTCTCTAGTCCGTTCACAAGAAATTGGAGCGCGAAATATTCCCGAAATCAGTCAAAATTGAACCTGTTTCGAAAGAAGAGTACTGGGCGATATAGTACGTATTTCCATCTGACAGTTCCTACTTCTAACTGCTCACCGACCTTTTTCAGTCTTGTTAACATGTTGACGTGTCTTGCCACTCTCTTACAACTTGGCTGTACCGTAAGTAAACATATGACAGGGAGTGTCCTGGTAGTCCTAACCCCAAGTCCCAGCGCGAGATGCCAGTATTTGGTATCGTACAGGATTACCCGATCATTGGGATTATTGTATGTATACGGGTTCGGTCATGTAACACAACCACTTACTTTAGGCAGGATGAAATTTGCTCAAATCTATACCTGATCCAGAGGCAGTGCAAGACCATTGTAACAAGCGTGCACGAACCTCCGCTCCAGGGACACACAAGAACTCGACAAAGCAACGGGAATCGCCACCGACGCAATTCCACCTCACGGATTTTTTTGCTTCCCCCTCCAAGGCAAGTCGCGTGAATCGGCATCCCCGCCCCGTAACACGATACAAGAACTCTCTCTTATCGATACCAAGACGCGACGATCCAATCGCTTCCGTCCGACGACGACGCTTTCTCCTCCCGCATGCAACTTATGCTTTACCACCACTTGCTTTCTGCACTCATCTCCCCTACGTTCTCATTCAGCACATTTTGGGAAAAAGTTCAAGTTGATCCTTTCGCACAATTCTCGGATGCATTCCTCACGCAAACTGGGCTCGCGCGTCAGACGGACGAGAGCGTCGTGCTGACATCCGCCGAATGTCTCGATGACCTTACTGATCTTTTTCACTCAACCGTTCGCTCGTTGCAAGTGCAAGGCGTCTCTCCGACTCTGGAGATCATCTACCGCACTCCGGCGAAGCGCAGCGCAGCTCCTCCGACGATTTTCGCCAAACCAGATTGACCGACGGCTTTGGTAATGTAGCAGACCCAGAAGCGCGCGACCTCGCGCTCGCAATCGAGGCCAGTCGGCGGGAATTCGAAGGTGATCCCGAGTTACAATCGCGCATTAGCGGAGAGCTTGCGAGACGTCATGCCCAAGGAAGACAGCGAGGCTGAGCCTACCAACGGCAAGAACCCGGACGCAGATACTCAGATCCCTTCGCGCCAAGTCACAGAGCAGCTGTCAGACAAGCCACACATCCCTTGGTACGCCCAGAGTGCAGCGACGGAGAGTACACAGCCCGAGAATGTAGAGAGAGATCAACAAATGGGAGAATGGAGTACGGCCGAGCTGGGTACAAGAGCCGGCAAGCGCAGAGAAACTCCGGGAGTTATCGGGCGGAAGAGCTTCGCTTTTGATGAGGCAGTTCTGCATGCGTACGTGCAGGACGTATTGCAGTGGTGGCGTGGTGAGCGTCCGCCGCGCGGCGTCGACCTCGAGCATACCCGTCGTTGCTCGTAAGTATCTCCATATAACGCCCATCTACGCCGCTCTGTGCTGACAACTTACACACAGCTCTTGCGAGTATAGAAATGATTGTGAATGGCGAGAAATGAAAGCCAAGGATGCCCAAAAGATGTATCTCGAGCGCAAGTTCTTCTGAGTAGAAGAAGTTGTATGCTGGTTCAACGTTCTGCTTTTACCATCAAGCCACTCGAGGCAAGCCAGGGTTCCACAACATTCCACCCACGAGCCCGGCCACGGCTCGTCATCCGCGTACCCAGATCGCTCTCTCGCCATCTTCCCATCTAACTTCTACTTCGCTTTGGACTAAGGTATCAACCGACGAGTTCACAGCCGAGGCTATGCGTCTTTCGGCTGCATCGTTGATCGAGGCTGGGATTCAGAACGGACAGGGCTTGAAGAATACGGAGCCTTACGTCAACTACTACGCATTGTTTGAAAAATACCCCTGAAGGCGATGTATGGTGAACATCAATGTCTGAATCAAGGGCCAAGTTTTTGATGATGATGGGTGAAATTGTCTGTTGGCAACTTCATGATTCTGGATGGGCGTGGTGTTAAGTTTCGGGTAGTCGTATTGCTCCATGTGACGCATGTTCACGTGAAACCTGACAAATGGATGGCACTTCTGTGCTTCATAAACTTATCCTGGCATCTCGCCCGACTGTGTGATCACGCCGCGCCGTGAGTCTTCTGCACCACGATGCCATTATGCTACAAAAGCGCAAGTGAACTACGAACATCATGTCAGTTGAGTATAAGTACTCAGGCTTGTATCTACACCCGGGCACCCTCGTGCGTTTCCCCACACCCATACCTGCCAATCCCACTCGTTTTCAATTCCCGCACACGCGCGCCCGTTCTTCCAATATCTTCTTGCCTTTGAGTAGACGCTTTGGGACAGATATAGAGGAAAGACCAAACTCGGCGGTAATGCCAATCCTGTGTAGACCCAAAAAAATCCTCGCGGAGCGCAATTCCTCCTCTGAGCGCACACCGCTATGTCAGCTTCGCGTCCAATGGATGCTAAGGTAGAGTACATACACGACAATCTACCTTTCTTCTTCCTCCTCTTCCTCGAACCAATTCCAGATAAACTCGTTCATGACAGAAGCAGTGACAGGTTGACCGGAAAGCCGTCGCGCGGTAAGAAACTGCGCAATATTTTCCCGGAAACGTCCCAATGGGCTGGGGATCCAAACGGACATATTCTGCAGGCTGGGCAACACTTCTGCTGTTCTTCCCCCAACGAGCTCTTGCAGGGCGGCCGCGATACCCGGCCCAAGTTTCTCGGATATGTGCAGGTTCTTCACGCCAGTAAATGGAAGTAAGAGTTGCAACCATAGGGTGCTCTCAATCGCATCGTCCTCCCAATCTTCTAGTTTCGAATATCGATAGTCGATGTAGAGGTCCTCAACCATGGAAAGGGGGTGTAAATAGGAGTTACAGACCCGCTGGGTGGACGAAAGCTGCCGATCTGGTTCTCTGCATGGGAAATTTATCTGAAGGTCGTTGACGCCATAGTGCACAGATGTCCGGTATCGAAGTTTGACGCTGGCGGTGTCATTGTTGAATTGCACATGTGCTTCGTCGCATTCCCTGAGTTTCGGTGCACAATCAATGAATTGGGCGAGTCGTGGGAAGTCAAAATCGATTTGATTGAAGAAAGTTATATCCAAGGTCTTGAGTTGAGGGGCGTCGATGAAGGTCACGATATGCTCTAAATATTCGGCAACGCCTTGAATAAAAATAACGGAGAGCGGGGAGGATAGAGCGTTTTGGTGGAGGCAGACTCCGGCTTTCCCAGTCAGGGCTCGATTCAGGAGGTTGGAATCCAAGATCAAGTACTTCGAGGCTGGACAACACGGAGAGGGAAGCGGCCATCGCCTCGGGTGAGATGCACCAGGAATTCAAGTTGCTAATATTTCCGAGCTTAAGGTCGACTCGGACAAGGTGAGTAGCAGACGAAAGCAGTTTTGGCAATCCCGGAAATGGAATGCCACGCAATGAAAAGGATCGCAGACTTGGCGCCGATCCATCCAAGAACGAATCGGGAATGACTGACACCGTTTCATAATGTGACCAGAGCAGCAGATCTGTCAACTCCGGGAATGACACCTCCATCGGTTTCAAGATTTCTTTCAATTGCCAACCCCCAAGTTGCAAGTTGACTTCACGAACGCGATTGCCCTGCCCAAGCGCTGCAATGATGTTGTCTGTGCCTGATGATATGTCCAAATCGCCGACCACGATGAGAGGCAAGGCTGGCCAGACGTCCAGTGCGTCTTTCGCGGGTGTTTTGGGTGTACAATAAAGTCGCAGATTCAGGCGACGTGGTGATCGAAAAACAGTGCATCTCCATCGTCGAGACACATGAACGAGTGTTTGCCATGCGTCTACCTCCTCTTGGAAATACGGTGGTTTCATATTCATGTAAAATCAAATATGTCCAGTAGGACGTCATCAGGAAGTACGTCGATTCGCTTCACCTGGCCTACATCTCATCAAGTCAGTTAGTAGTCATTGTAGGATGTCGCGCAATAAAAGACATACGTCGACTTTGTTCGGTCCGGGTCTGGGGACGATTCTTTGCCATCACTGCCAGCAAGCCATCAGAACAGCGATCCATTGGTATCGTTATCTCAGGGTGGCAGGGATCGGTCGAGAGGTGAAGACGGTAATGGAGTATGGCCCGGGGGAGATTTTGATGAGGGGCAGAGGGGCACGCCTTTTAGCTGAGCTATTTAGAACTTTGTTAGTTGTTGATGTGATGCAGCGTGTGAGGTTTTCTTGACGTACAGTTACTACCGACAGACAGGCTACAGCTGAGAGAGCTGATCGATGGATTGCACGAGCGGTTCCTGAGCTTTACATTTTGTCACTCCGCCAATCGCACGACGCGCTCCTCGGACCGCAACGGATCACTCGATCACTGGTCATACGTTCAACCTTCAACACTTTTTATCTCGTTTTCATCAGTTCCTGTATGAAAACGAGAGAAAAAGTTGTTTGAAGGCAAGCCTCACGTCCATCGCCTCTGAATATTTGAATCACCGGCACAAAAGATACCTGCAAACCTCTTTTCCTTCCCAACCTCAAAATCACCCCTTTCGCTTCATCTCTCTTCCCACTTCGACTTCAGACAACGGACGATTAACACCAGCCTCAACCACGCGGCAGGAGTACTACGCCCCTCACAATTAACGCAACCGTAGTCTTATTCATCGATTTTATTATCAATATTCTCCAATTCACCTGAATGTCTGGTTCAGCTTCAGCCGTTGACAGGCGCGCATCCACCCGACCCCGACCCTTCGCCTCTTATTCGCAAAAGGTTGTCTCACGCGTGTACTTTGCACTGTACTTGTACACTTCTTATCTCGAAATGTAAGCGATCTTGTCTGCTTTATCTGTATAATGTGAGCCTTTATCCTCCGTTAAACAATAAAGGTGTCGAATGGGTGTCAATGGATGAGATATAGATTTCTGCGCTTCTCCGTCAAATTTTTTGTTTTCATTTCACCGCGTAGCACCATGCTCTAGCAAGCATATAATCGCGCCATGCTTGTGAGCAGCAGCGCCTAACTTACCTTCGACTGTCCCATTGCGAACAATGTTATATGCCCCCCTTTCTCACAAGATGAGTGACGGAGAGGAGCAGAATCGTCATTATCTCGAGCATTCCGATTCGCACCATGGTCAAGCAATAGCTGCATGATACTAATGTGATGATCACCTCTGACCCAAGAACTTGCTGACTTTCCGAGGCATGTCCACGTTCAACCACCAGTGTCAACGGTCTGAATGGGGTTCGCCCGCGTAGAGCACTATTATTTACCCACGTCGGAAGGTCAACTGGTCCTTGACAAGTCAGTGTCCTGTCCAGGACAGGCACCACTAGTACAGTAGTACGCAAGTCACGGAGACAGTCCTAGCTTGCATTGCCACACGAGGACTAGCTTGACAGGGCCAGCCTCCGTTTAGCGCAGCGGACGTCAATTGCTGCTCGACAGCTCGCAGACCACAGGCACGGTGGTTTTTGGACGGGAAGTATCGTAGGTTATAGTTAGTGGCAACGATCGAGTTTCGAAGCGAAGTGGCAAGCGAGATCGAACCTCGGAAAGCGGCGTAACCATAATAAGATCACCTATATGATACGTCTCCACCCGTGTTATGTGCGGTCCTTCCAAGTATATATATCAAGTCGTTCCTTCCACCTGTTTTTTTTTCTTCTCCTTTCTTTCATACCTGCAGATGGATGGATGGGCAGATTACCTTCATAGTTCCCTAACCGGAGAACACGCCCTCTTTCCAACCCTCCATCTAACCTCTTTCGGCACATTCATAACAGCCGCCGTGCTCTCAGCGTCAATATGTCTCGCAGAACGGTGCGCCCAACTCACTCTTTGCTCTTTTCTCTATCTGTTCCCAAGCACAACAAAACTCAGCTAATGCATGCCTTTTGACCCCTCCAGCTCCTTGACTTTTGCACTTTCGCAGCACTGGGCTCCCTTTCGAGTTGTCCGCCGGTCAAGAACGCATAGTGCGCTATGGCGGGCTGGCCTATACGCCTTAGTGACGCTACTACGGCTGTGCGTCCTTCCTCCACCCACCTAATTCATTGCTAAGCCATTGTCTACAGACTTTACATGCTGCTTTCGATGACGTTCCATATCTGGTGAGTGGCCCATAATCAAACCCCGTGCCACCCCCACCTTACTCAACTCCACGCAGGCTAATTCTCGTCATTGTACGCGGCATGGATGATCATCGACAAAAGTATACTGATACCGAAATGAACAGGTCTTCTCACTAACATTCGGCCAATTTCTCATCGAGTACTACGAGCAACCGCACGACCACAGCCTACTAGCAACAACCCACCACCGAAAGTACGTCACCCACTCACCCTTTTTCTCTTCAACCTTTATCCCAACAAATGAAACCATTCCATTCCGCAGCACATATAACGTCACCTTACCCACCTCGCAATCGCCACCGGCGTCCCGAATGGTGATGTTGCGTAAAGCCACCCGCAGTAAGGTCAAGCCCGCGGGGCTATTCATTCACCCAAACAACTCGAATTTAGCCCGCGCCGACGCCGTCGCGGTTGAGCTTGGCTTGCACCGCTCAACAGAACGTGTCGAGGCGCTGCGGACATCGTGCGATAGACACGACGATGATGCGATGGCTGCGTGGGGACAAGGCCGCGGTCGCGATACGGCACGTAATCTGCTTACGAGCGCCACACACCGGCAGACGCGTTCTCATTCGAGATCGGAATCTCAGCAGAACCTATTCCAAGTTGGGGACAGCGAAAGCGATGGCTAGCTAGAGTAACTTATCACCGGGAGTGAGAATCCCTTAACTTAAATTCTTTTTATCTACATCCTTTGTCTTTTCCATCTCATCTATATAGTGCTAGTCATCGTCATGTACAAAATCAGCTGCACGTTTATAAATATCAAAGAGGGAAGAAGGAGAGCACCGGTCCAGACCATTTAAATTTAAATACAATGCATCCTACCGTCTGAGTAAAACATACCAAAGGGGGAATAGTACCAGTATAGAACTAGTCTTGTGCTCCACGACCCGCGATCACGCCAGCGCGTCGCGGCGACGCAGTCGCGCCCGTTCCTGCGCCTCCGCCACCTTTGCGTCGCGACACGGGACTCCGCGGGGCGTCCCCCACATCCGCAGTTTTACGCTGCCACTCGTCAATCAATCGTCCCACGCCCTGATACGGCTTCTCCGGTGCCGGCGACTGCACATCATCGCCCGCAGCAGGGGGAGCAGGGGAGAAGGAGCGTTTCGGGATCGGTCTCACAGGAGCATCGAGTCCTCCTCCTTCGCCACCGCTAGTGCCGCCGCCTAAGCCACCCGTAGCGTTGGACTTCATTGGCGAACGATGCCCACTATACGATACTGATGACTTCCTCTCTATCGCGAGGCCAGGAAGGCCGATCGGCGAAGCATGTTCTGCACGCGGCTTATCCGAAATTCCGATGCCAGCCCGTGGCTTCTTCGACGGATCCGTTGCGAGCCCCGGTAAACCTACGGCACCGAGCTGGTTGCGCCGAGAGGGCGGTGAAACGTGGGTTGTTGCAGACCGAGAGAGGGATGATACTCCCAGTTGCTTGGAAGTGTTGGGTTGTCGAGAGGCGGGGCTCGCGGCTGCGCTCCCAGAGGGTGGTGAAACGTGGGTTGTTGTAGACCGAGAGAGGGATGACACTCCCAGTTGTGAAGAACTGTTGGGTTGCCGAGAGGCGGGGCTCGCGGTTGCGCTCCCACTGCCACCCATCGCCTCGTAGCGCTGGACCATGTCTGAGATGGAGGTGCGCCGCGTACGCTGTGACCTCGTGTCCGGAGAAGGTACCTCCAGGCTGGTGCTCCCTCCATCAACGGGAGACGGCAAAGGGAACTTCACGGCTGCGGTCGTCGGAGAGTTGAGGAACATTGATTGTGGACGCGGGCGGGCTGTGGGAGTCCCGGCAGATGCAGAAGGTGGCGGACCTGTATCACGACCATTTGTAGACTGCTTGCGATGTCTTGGTGAGCTTCGCGCAGTAAAGGATAGATCACGCTTCGCGGAGGTAGAGTCACTGGATATCGAAGGGGAGATAAGCGGGGAGGGTGAACCAGAGCGCGGCTTTGGCGATTGACCAGCAGGCGGGAACAGAAGTTTGCTCGGGCTGCCGAGTCTTTCCGGCTCTTGCGAGGTTGGCTTCGATCCCAAAGATGGTCCGCTACCCTCACCGGAGGACTTGGGGCGTTCTTCCTTCCCTCCCCATAAGTCGACCAGTTCGTGCACGGAACCCTGACGTCCCTTTGATCTACTTCCCCGGCGACCGCCTGCGCTGGCACCATCAGTTTTCTTGACCTCGACCCGCTGAGACTCGCGAGTGGTAGTATGTCGCAGAGGTCCGTAACCTGTTGCCTCTTCCGGTCCATCCTCACTGCTGGTCGTCGATGTCGTATCTCGCCGCCTATGTGTTGGCAACCAAGTGTCGGCCGGGGGTGGTGCAGAGACACGCGGTGCCGTCGACCCCGTTCCGGGTTTTGGCTTTGGCTGTGGAAGCGGCCGGCTACTACCCGTGTCCGCGTTGGTTTGTTTCGTAGCCATGATCCAAGATGACATCGTTTTTGATGCAGGTGTTGGCGATGGTGGAGGTGACGGTCGCTTGTCGAAACGGCAATGGCTTCCTGCGGGCTAGGTATATGCGGGGCACGCTCTACGATCACCGAAGACCGTTTCCCGGAGAATCTTTTAACACGGGTCTTGTTTTCGTACCACTCATCGGGTCATCTTCTGGTCCGGTCAACCAGTCCTGAGGCTCAGGGCGGCCCATAATCTGGGCGGGAGAGGGCGGCTCTTTAGGCTTAAAGCCCTTGGAGGCAGGTGGGGTAAGCGTGAGGGATGCCTGACGCTTCGGGGGCATGGCGCGCGATGGAAGGCGCGGGATACGCGAAGGCGAAAACTCCGGAAGACGCGATCCGGTGCGTTCACGCTTCGGTGTTCGTGCATCGCGCGACTCGGGCGGCGCAGAACCGGTGGCTTGCTCAGAGTGAACGCCGCTACCACGACCGAGTGTCTGGGTGAGTTTACTTCCGGTACGTGGGCTGCTTGGGCCAGTAAATGCACTGGACGAAAGTTTGGGAGAGAGGACGGAAGGGTTGCTAAGCGAGCCTTTCTTCTCGTGCGATGGAAGTAGCGTGGAGGCGGGTAGAGATGGTCCAGCCGCCGAAGGCAGTAATGCACGGTCGAGGTCCTCGAATGCAGGAAAGCGCTGCTCCACAGAAAGGTCGACCTTGGGTGATTTGACTGCGCCTGTGGGAGAGGGGTGAGTGAAGGCCGCCACGACGTCGAAGTAGACGGGGCTGGTGATGGGCCTTTTGATGACAACCGCGGGGAGGGTGAAGGGCGAGGTGAGCTCCCAGCCGACGCGTACGTTGTTCCTCTGCCGGGAACGGTCAAATTAGTGGAAGACGATTCCGGACCCGATCCGCCCGCACTTGTGCCTGTCCTAGCCCTCTGAACATCACCAAGAGTCGGGGCAGGCGAGCGCTCAGATGGAAGTCCCAGCCCATCGAACGCGTCCTTCGGTTTATTGGGCACACGGGTACGACTACTTGTCTCCAAAGGTCGTTGGGTAGGCACGAGAGGTTTGGCGCTTGGCTGCGGTGACAACCAAGGGCTACTGGATGTTGAGGCGGCGGCGGTGGAAATCGACGGTAAGTCCAGCCTGGCCTCGAATGAGTCTCCAAAACCACCCATTGAGCTCTGCATTGTTCTGCGACGATCACGGTCCTTCACCTTGTCACCACTTGTGCCGGATCCTCGCGCAACACCCCAGGCGTCATCGAGGGACGCGGCTGGTGGTAACCATCTAGTTGGGCTCGCGAGACCGGAACGATGTCCACGTACTGCCCCACGCGCAGCCTTCCACGACTCGTCCTCTGCATCCTTGAATTCAAGTTCTGATGGTTTGTGTTCGACCTTCTCCTTCGATGGACTCGAGGGACCCGTAGTAGCATGGTGAAGTGATACGGGCGTCGGTCGTCCACGTCGCAAGGGGGCGATCGCCTCGAGAACCTTTTCCCGTGCCTGAACGCCCGCGTTCTTGTTGGGATTCACCGACGTAAGTACTTGAGCTTGGGCGGCAGATGCGGTGGAAGTACGGTAGGAGACAAGCCCGTCCAGGGCAGCCGATGTAGCGGGAGCGCGGTCGATAGCCAACTGTGAAACCAGCTGGGAACGGGACGGGACGTTGTAGTTGAACTTGGATTTGGTACCACGCATACGGTGAACCGTGTTCAGAATCTCAAATATGGTCGGGCGCTGTGCTCCATGTTCACGTAGCATAGACGCTGCGCAATTCAAATCGGCGTCAATCAAATCGGACACAAAACCTGAACGTACCAATTAGTGAATTCATCTGCGATGAATAGACAGGGTATGGTGGGATCTTGTATTGGACATTCAGGATGGCGAGAGGACCGTGTTCCTCGAACGGTGTCGTGTAGTAGCATAATTTGTACAAGAGGACGCCCAAAGCCCATACATCTGACTTTTCGTCGATCGGACGTCGCAGATAAGGATCGACCATTTCGGGTGCACGATACTGCAGTGTGGTGTGTCGATTGAGGTCGGCTTCGAGGTTCCTTATTTCTTGGGTATTAGCAGGAAGCCGGAGAGCCACCGGTGACGAGGAACCAAAGTCGCAGAGCTTGTATAGTACGTCGGTGGACTGAAGGATGTTCTCAACCTTGAGGTCACGGTGTAGGAGGGCCGGACGAAGGTTGTGCATTGCAGCAACCCCTTCGCAGACATCGACAAAAATCTGGAGTATGTCGGCCTCGGTGAGGCGCTCGCGTAGCCGCCTGTTCATCATGTCGATGATCCCACCGCCTGTCATATGGTCAGGGGGTTAGCGGGGGCATAAATGCCGTGCAACGAACCTGGACAATATTCCATCAGAATAAATACTTCATATACACCATTAGAAGTTTTATTCCAGGCTGCATCGATGAGGTGGACGATATTTGGGTGGCCTTTCAGAATACGCTTTGGGCAATCAGTTAAAGAGGCACGAAAACACGACCCCCCAGGACGGTGACGTACCATGATGTCAACCTCCTTCTTAACCTCAGTAAGCATCGACTCGTTTGGAACTGCGATACGTTTAAGAACATGGTGTGTGTTCCGTACACGGGCGTAGGAGTCCTGACGAGGTAGACATGTGCGAATCCGCCTGTAAGGGTAACGTCACCAAGGTCGACGGAAATGAAGAGTGAAAGACGAACCTTGGCTAAGGTATCTCTCTACCTGGACAGTATAACTGTTCACGGATATCTTTTGACCTGGGACCAGGGTACCCTTGTTGCTGGCCTGCTGGAAGGCCATCAAGTACTTGTGCTGTGTTTACCTACCCTGCGGAAAGCACAGGTTCAGTGAACATCCCTCTTTCGTAATCTCGCGTGGCGCTCACGTGGCATCTCGGAGCCGTGATATCATCGCTATCCCGGGGCCCGAGATTCGCCAGCGAACGACGTTACAGCAGCCAGTGCCACCAGCAAAAGACCCGCCCGATGGACGAATCAAAACTACACATACCGCGCAGCTCGCTGGGACGAAACCTAGTTCACGATCTGCCATACTCGCGTCCTCAGACGCCCGGCCAACCAACTCATGTCCAACTCGGGTGGATCGGACTCGGCGCGATGGGCTATCTCATCGCCCGCAACCTCGCCAACTACCGCGCGGACCACCTCGACAAGCAGCCTCCGCTGCTCGTCTGGAATAGATCCAAGGACAAGAGCGAGAAGCTCCTGCATGAACTGGGCGAGCGCAAGGTCGCTATCGCCCAGTCCGTCGTGGAGCTCGCAAAGACGAGTGACATCATCCTTATTTCGCTCTCGGGCGACGATGTCGTCAAATCGGTCTACAAGGAAATCGCAGCTGCGCTGCAAGAGCAACCGCCGACGAAGCGCAAAATATTTGTAGAGACTAGCACTGTCAGTCATGACAGATTTTTTTTGCCCCCGACTGACATCTCATCCGAGCCGCTGACACACGAAATTACCAGATATATCCCAGTGTGGCAGGCACGCCATAAGTATATCTTACGCCGACCTCACTGCACTGACGCAGCATTGTGCTCTTCGTTTTGTAGGCGAGATCGATGCTATTATATCTGCCATTCCTCTCTGCAGCCTTGTATCCTCCCCAATCTTCGGTCCACCTGCTATGGCCGACAAAGCAACCCTCATAATCGCACTCAGTGGTGACTATCGCTCAAAGAAAGAGGTCGCCTACACACTCGTGCCTGCCATCGGACGCCGTGTCCTAGACCTTGGCGGAAACGTCGAGAAAGGTGACAACCCATCATACAAACATCTCGTTCGCCAGTATTGACACAGAAACTACCGTACAAAGCACCACGTTCAAGCTTATCGGCAACTCTCTGGTCCTGGGCTCTCTGGAGCTCATCGCAGAGGCATACACAATCGCAGAAAAGTCTGGAATTGGTCAAGACCTCGTATACGAGTATATCAAAGGTGGGCTCAGGTCCAACCTCTCGATCAGGGAACCTTCTGTCTGCTAAACTTGAAGGCACCTTCCTTCCCCTTCCCCTTCCTGCCCTGCACTTAACTTAAAGAATTGATTCCCGCTCCTCTGTAATACCCTAAAAAATGCCTCGTTTTTCCGTGTTCATTTTCTCGCTCTATTCAATTCGCAGGTGGGTCTCATACGGTGACAAGATGTTGCACGACAAATTCGACGGTACGGTCGGCTTCGCCATCGACGGCGGCGTCAAAGACGCCTCGCATATCCGCAGACTGACCGCCGAGCACAACTCGCCGATGCCAGCAATCGACACCGCGCACCACAATCTACTAACTGCTCGCGCACTGCATACCGCCCAGGCGCGCACGGGCTCCACCAGCTTCCCTGTACTCGACTGGTCTGCGCTCATCGCTGGCACCCGCGTCGCGGCGGGGCTCGACGCATTCGGTACCGGAAAGGCATGACCAAAGTCCGCTTTGTCTGGTGCAGATTGCTGATGATGGGTTATAACAGCAATCCGGCCCTGTCCCTGAACAAGAACCGGCGACCTGAGCTGGGCAGTGACGTGTATGATCTCGGTATATGTTGAAGTGCGTGTTATAGTTGTTAGATAGAAACGGTAGTCTGCCTGTGCAAAAACAACGTCTGTATTCATGTCATAAGATAAGAGTCATCAACTCATATCCTTATGGGAACGCTTGCGTTCGGATTTTTTTGAGGGAGGAGGAAGTCGACAATGAGAGGTAGTAGCTACACCTTGAGGGATCTCCTGTATCGCACAAACGCGACCAAGTTATCCCTCACTTCCTCTCCATGTCTCCTCAATTCTCTCCCACCCTCCTTCTTACGATCAATACCCTTAACCGCCCGTCGCACGCCCTCCACAGCCCCCGCTAATGCTTCAAGTACATTGCCTGCACGGAAGTTGGCTTCTGTGGGGGCGCCCTCATCCGCGAATATATCAATCAACGATTCCGCGGCCTGCAGCATCGTCTCGGTGCCGGTACGCCCGGGAATGAGCAGGCCAAGTAGGTACGACGCAATGACGCGATTCGCATCGAGCGACGCAGGATCTCTGTGTTGCGCGAGCGCCGACAACGCTCCAATACACTTCACGCGGACCGCGTCGTCGACACGTGCATCGCACAGGGCGGTCAACATCTGCACCTGTGCTTCTTCTGGAACCTACATCCGAAACAACCCACCCACCACCATAACAACAAAGAATAACGCAATGAGTTTGCATTACGATCAAAAATATAACAAATCGACCCACAATTTTTCCCGTCCAGACGGCACCGACGCCCCATAACACACCTACTGCGACGTCCCACACGGCAGCCCGGCTGCTCCCAGGCGCGGACTCGAGGGGATTCCCTGCGCCTGCGAGGGCAGCCCAGACGGTGCCCCATACGCGCTGGCCGGCGTGCACGTCGGACGCCGCTGAGCCCGGCGCGGCGGCAAGTGCCAAAAACGCGTTCGAGAGACACTCAAAGGCCGCTATATGAATCGCGGTGAGGGCGGATGTCGTCGGTGCGTGCGGCGATGGGGCGGGGAATGAGAGTTCGATGGGCTGGATAAGCGCCAGAAGTGGCTCGAGAAGTGTCGGGAGGAATGAAGGCGCGCTAGGCGTAGGGGAGTCGTTAGGCTCAATATTTGCATCATCGACAGCCATGGCATCATCACGGGCATCATCCATCGCGCTGTCTTCGGCGGCACTGTCCTCAAATACCTCATCTGTGATCTCCTCCTCGTCCTCTCCCGGCTCAAGATCCGGATCCGGCAGCGTTGCACACACGCCAGTCAGTATCTCAAGGGCGAGCTGAACGCCCTAAGTTTCGTTTCGATGCGTTCGAGGTTAACCTCAGTTTCGGATTTATGGTCTGATTTGGGCCCGTTCTTCGTGTTCCATTGATTAGCATCAGATGTTTCTGACTATTCCCCGCCGCGATTAGTCAAGCTTGAAATGGAAGAGAGACTGTGACGTACCTGCAGGGCTAGAACCAAGTCTCGAACGGCTTCCGTTGCTTCTTGCAGGGACACCGACGAAACTACGGGGACAAGCACGGGAAGGAGAATCTCTTTATCGAGGTCGACCGACGCAATGGATGAAGGCGGCAGGAATGGTGCAAGGTTCCGCAAAATACCTGTGCATTTTCCAATCAAACATCGAGAACACCCCATCACGCTCTCTAACCGAACGCACCACACGCCAATATGCCCATGCAACGGCGCGCTCTTCAGCGCAGGCCTTTGCCCTTGACGTCATGTACGCCGCCGCGTGCTTTTGCGATCTCAAGCAGACATGAGACGTAACTAAAATTAACCCGGATTTCGTCCGCGATGGGCGGATTGTCGTCCGTCAAGACGTACAGGCACTGGGCTTTGTAGACTTGAGGCCATAACGGAAACAAAACTGAAGCTGTGCGACGTACCGGCAGACGTCACCGTCGCGAGGGGTAGTCGGTCACGCGACGACAAGAAAGCCATCAAGAACGGAACGAGCGCGAGGTTGTTCACGGCGCCGAGCGCCTTATTCGACGTTTCCCTGTACTTCGACTTGTCAGACAGCCCCCGAACCCTAGACCGCTACGCTACGCGCGGGGGTCGGCGGAAGAAGAAGCCCTCTCGTGGGCGGCCGCACGCGCGACAGTTCGACTCACGAGAGACACCACAAAATGGTAATGACGTTTCGGCGAATTCGTATACCACCTTCTGCGCGTTCTCGGGCGCCGTTTTGGGGGAGTCGATATATTGCGCCAAAATCGATGAAATCTAGAAGTTGAAAAAAAAAAAAAAAACACCCCAGGGTCAGCTGAACAGCCTAATCGGAAAAGCCAGATAGAATCATTCGGGCAGTGCGGTTTGGGGGCGCGTGTAAAACCAACATAGACATACTTTGGGCACAAACGTTGATAGTGGCGCGAGTATATTTTTGTTGTACATCTCGGCACATATCTCATATCCACCATCGATACACAAATTTCTGTAGAAGTACACAATTAGGAATAACATTTTTTGGAAAAAAAAGCAAAAGAACTCACCGCAACGCTCCAGCAGCCTCAACGACGAC
This sequence comes from Russula aff. rugulosa BPL654, assembly GCA_022496225.1. NCBI lineage: Eukaryota > Fungi > Basidiomycota > Agaricomycetes > Russulales > Russulaceae > Russula > Russula aff. rugulosa BPL654. Next base: position 28,473 of record WTXE01000170.1, read on the forward strand.
CTCTTCTTCGGAGTCAGTGAGTCGGCCGATCAGCGTGCCGACGACATTTTTCCCTGCAGGAGACGCCGTGCGGACGGATCGTTATAAATCAAGTTTGATACCGCGACGCATGCCCACTTGCGTTCGACAGGGTCGCGCTCTCGATCTGAAAAGAACACCCGGAAATACACGACGCATATGTACATAAAAGGGTATTTGTAACGCGCATGTGCCAGGCCAGAGTGTGTAAGTTACAAGGGGGTTTGGGTGTAGCAACCCACATAGATCAGCGGAGGGGAGATCCCTTACAGTAGCTGCTAAACAAAAAGGAAAGAAGAAAAAAAAAATTGACTCGAACCTTTTTGATGATGGGTAGCACGGCCTCGGTTTTGTTGTTGGACGAGGAGGCCGCAGCAGCCAGGCCTTTTGGAAGGTGTGAATCGGGTACGCGCATGGGGTTGTGCCGCCGCATGGACCGTTTCTTCTGAGATTTGCCCATGGCTCGGGTGTCTTGTGGGCAAACGGCACGCTGAAAGGAACGACGCGATAAGATGCTCGCCCAGATTGGTCACCTCATGTGACCCCCATCAAGACGCCCGTGCCCGGGACCAAGCAGCACAGGCTTTGCTTCAAACCCCTAGCATTCACACGAACCTAACCCAAAGAGCAACACCGCCGCCGACATCAAACCTTAGGCCTTGGCCCTAAGTCACAGGGGCCATGAGTCCGGGGTTTTATATAGGGCGGAGAAAAAACACGCCCCTCTTGTGATTTCATAGTTACTGCCTCTAGAACACGGAACCGTTCCGGTCCATGTGGTCCACATTAGCATATTACAAACCAATCAGGGTCACGTAGTAACCACCCTGGTACTTTACTTTGTTCATACTGTACCAGGAGCAACCAACGACCGGAAGGACAATTTCCGAACGGGCGTATCCGAAATTCCAGTCAAGTGGGCATCCAAAATTCTATAAATTGATCCGAGAGTCACGCGTCCTCAGCTCACCATCAAGATATTGCCCCGTCTCAGTCATGTCATCATCCATGGGTTCATGAGTCTCAAACTTTCCCAGCACCGAGCAAGGGTGTGCCTCTTCACCTTTTTCATTACAGCATACGTACACCTACAGCCATATACATACAGTACTTGTACAAATTACAAACCGATAATACCATGGGGGTAAATCATGTTCTATTTTTATACCGTACTATACATGCACCAAAATACAACAGTTCCTCCCTCTTTCCGAGTCATGCTTCTTCCGAGAAGACCTTTATCGCCTCGCTAATTTTTCACTTTCTTCCACCAATAATCAATCAGGAAACGGGAAAGAATAAATTGTTTGACGGCAAACGAAATGTTGAATAAAGTACGGTAAGTTAGGTACGATACCATCGCCACTCGGCAATGCATTAATTCATGATGTCATCCTCGGTGATTGAACAGTAATCAACATCTGATAAGTGAACTGATTCAATAATAGGATTGTGGTTGTGATAATCAGTGGTTGGCACAACATTATTCCAGTTTTGTTCTCAGCAATTAAAGGTTCTCGGCCCAGAAACGTGATATACAGTACTGTGCTGTATGTCGTAAGCACGGCATACTATATATAGCAACGGCAGCCTAGATTACTTCCGTACGACATTCAAGAAACCTGACACGATCTTTCCGTGGTCTCACTCACAGCCCGCTTAGTATCCATTGCCCTTGACGCGGCCTGACGTGTCTATGATGTACAGTATGTATGTCATGCGCCTTCTACAGTACGGTGCCAGGTCCCCCCCGAAATAGACCCCGGCGCTCGGCGCTCAGCTGGGCGTAGAATGACACCATTAGTACGTGTCCTTGCGCCATACCTCTTCAGTCTGTACTGTGTACGTTGCTGCATCGCCCCTTGTTTGCACCCAGATCGGTCCATCAATCCTTGTGAGGGAATGTGACAACGTCGATGTTGACATCGATTTCTCCATTTATACGCATTTGAGTGTAACATGCGGAAGATAATTGTATCATTAGTACAGGATCAGTCATCCGTAAGTAAAGTTAAGCTATAAGAGTCCTTAATCCCTTGTCCGGGGGTAGGTTCGAAATCTGCAGCTCCTATTAGCGGGAACAGGAACAGGGCATCCACGAGTAGGAATATGATGTGGTGGTGTTGAAGGCATGACCAGGTAGCATCTACGCCGGTTTAGTGCCGTCAACCGCATGACGGTTGTAGGGACGGCACCACAGGCGCCGGGATCGTCGATGTGGCGCCTGGGTCCGCAACATCCTCTGAACCAGTAGTGGTATCAGGAAAATCTTCCGAGTCCATTGGAGGCGCCGAAGGAACATGCACGTCAAAATCAAGAGGAGGAGCACTAGGCACCGCTTCGCACTCTTCAAATGGTGGGGCGGACGGGCTTAATTGGGGCTCAACCGTGGCACTGTCGAGGTTCACATTGGTGTCCAAATCATGCAAGTAATCGAACCTTTGTTTCCCTTTCGAGGGTGGTGGGGGAAGCATCGAGGTAGGCGGTGAATATGGCGGGTGGGGCTCATAAACATAGTCATCAGGGCTCGGTGATGGCGGCCACGACTCAGAAGGCCATTCGAATGTGTCCACGTCTTCCACCGAGGGGACAGATATCGCTTGTGGTAAATTCGAATTCGAATCTGGAGGAGCGCTAGCCATAGCTGCTCGAAGAGAAAGAATTGCCTTGTCATCCGTGGCTACATGGCCTGAAAGGGAATTAAGGTGCCCGCCGTCGTCACCACGCGGCTGGGACTGTGTGTGTGAAGGAAGTGGTGCTTTCGAGGTGCCGGCAAGACAACTGCCCGAATACGTGTTTTCGGGAGAGACATGTGATTCTGGGGAGGATGGAGGAGGATCGTAGGCCGGAGGTTGAGCTGGGGGTGGACTTAATGGAGGTGGGTCAGGGTCGGTATATGTCAACACTCGTCGTATTTGTATACGCGGGTGTGATGAATGGAAGGATACCGTCGAGGATGAGCGAATATCTGAAGGGGTTGGTGTTACTGACCGTTCAGTGAGAGTCGGTGACGAAGGCCGATAACAGGATAAGGAGCTTCGCGTATCGATACTTTCATCCTCAGCAAGCGTTGAACGGCTCGTAGCCGTGGCAAGAGCTCGATTCGTCCGCCTACGATGTGCAGAGATTCGCAAATTATCTCGCCATCGGGACGCAGCCTTCAACCATTTTTTTTGCGTGGCTTTGGCTTCCCGGATACTCCGAGAACTGTCGTCATCTGCGGAGCCCGAATACTTTCGCCGTCGTTTTTCTGGATCTCGCTTGGGTCTGTATTTACGTCGCAAGAAGATGCAAAGGAACATCAGGACGATGATGATCAACGCAAGGGCCACGGATAGGGCAAGAATGACGATGGTACCGTGGTGGGACGAACCACCGATTCCAAAGGAAGTCCAACCGGTTGGTAAGGTCGAAACGTCAAACTCATCAAAAGATGAACTTCCTCCTCCTGGGTCACTGACGTCGTTATTTGCTGTTGGAATACACGGAGCCTTTGGAGAAAAAGGAGGAAGGATTTCATTCAACATAGAGAGGGGAGGGGGGGGACGTTCACTCACGGGACAGTTAACACAACCGTAAAGTGACCATGGCGCTTTATGCCAGGAACCATCATCTCCCACAACGTACTTGTCGGGCAAAATATCACGCTCATACTGGCACACCAACGAAGGAGCCGGTGGTGGCGAACCGGTTGGAGTGGCTGCGTTCAATGTGGAGGGGGTGCCCGATCTCTTGGCAAGGGGGGCGGCCTGGTGAAGAAAAGGAGGATAGAGGAAGGGGAGGGAGGTTTCGGTTGGATCGAGGGGATAAGCGTGGATGGACAGCGGGGTGGCGGAGATGGCAGCGAGCAAGGAGAGGATGTGGGACCGGGAGGGACGAGATCGAGAAGAGCGATTGAGTGGGTGAGATGAGACGGCGGGTGAAGCTTTGAGACGCCGAGCGGAGGTAGATGAGGATGCAGCTGGACGGAGGGAATCGAGCCTTGGCTTGGCCATCGAAACGTTATGAACGCCAAGAAAACACGCTTATTGGCGAATTGACCAACGGAGAATGGCACCCAGCTGTGTAGAAATGAATCAAAGATGGGATAAGGGCATTCAAAGGACGGGATTGGAGGAGAGGGGCGTGTATGGAGGCAACGTTGACGGTGAACACAGAGGGCAACAAGAGGCGGTGTAGGGGCGGGGGGACAGCAATGAGCAATGGGACAACAAATTGTTATTTAAGCAAGCCGATCCAGCTTCCCGGTTCCCTGCCCGGCCTATTTTTAGTCTCTCAACTAAAAATAAATTATCCTGCCGTAAATCAAGTAATTACCACACTCAACCGTCTCCGTCTATCTTCTTCTCTCTGAACTGCTCTATCTTTCAGTATCCTTTCCTCTTCCTCTCCTCTCCGCCGCACCACGCTCCACTCTGTCCCACTCTCATGGAACAACTTGTATGACCCGAGGCTGATGCGAATTCCTAATTCACCCTCGCTCCGAATCATCGAGGACGTTAATGCATCATCGGAGATCAAGTGTCTATGAATAGATCATTAGCCCAACTGTGCCTTGCTCCGACTTGGAACTGAAACAAAAAAAAATCGGAAAATATAGACCGCCAAAGCTCACCGACGGACAAATAGCCGGGGGTGGTGATGCCCAACACCCACAGCTATACCCTGGACCCATTCCGTGGGGTGTTCTGTCGTGTACGAGTCAACATATTCTCTCCATCGATTTACTGCAGTATGGGTATCATCCACGCTCGCTTCACCAGGGCCCATCAGCTGAATGTGCATAGTTTTGTCCTCGGGGTTCTGCGCAAACAGTTGGTCGTCCTCGCCTCATAAATAGTACAGTAATCACATACCCATTCCACCCGGTACAAGTGACCATCACTGACATGGTGTTCTGCCTGCCTACGATACTTGATAATGTCTTGCCTCGTGAACGACGATTCAGATCGATGCCGCCTGAGGAACTGCCAGAGCTCTTGACATTTGTTGTCAGATACGATGGTTTGAACCTAATAGAAATAGAACCGCGGAGAGCCGACTCAGAGTTTGGACGTCGCTCCACAAGAGCCCATTAAAGAACATACCTGCTTGATCAGCGAAGCGACAATTTTATCCACAGTGTACAGCAGAAATGCCTGGGGTAAGGCGGCGTAAATGACCCGAACTATGGGGTGGGAATCCACCCACCTTGGTCCCAAAGAACCATCGCATATTTTCCTCAAACGTCGCTTGGTCCAGCTCGTTCATGAAAAGCTTCTCGCACGCTTCCAACATGTACTGGTACAGCGCCTCTTCTTTGTCCTCCGCGCCGCGATCTCGCAATATTTGCTCCTGCACGCTCGACGGGCCCTGTGGATCGTCCATACCAAGTTCGACCGCAATCGGATTGGCGGCCAGATGCCGAAACTTCTGTCGTGCATGTTTTCGACCTTCTTCTTTGCAGCTTGACAGACGTGAATACAACAACTGTAAACACGTACGCGCACCAACCGAATATAGAACTCGTTAATCAGAACCAGCTGGCAGAAGGAGGGCTCTTCTCGAAAGAAACGCACCTGTAGAAGTCGCAAAAGAGTATAAAATGTCGTGTTGCAGAAAAACGGCCGCGTTGAGACCGGCGCATCTCGGATGCTGACAGCGTCTTCCGGCAAACACTCCCATATCCAGACCGCTGGCGCATTCTCCTCCCTCTCCTTCTCTTTTCCTTTTACGTTCACCACCTCACGACCATCGGCCGGGGTCGAGACACGAGAACCGCCATCTATGGCGCCGTACTTTTCCTGCGCGGCTGCGCGAGCAAGCTTCTTGCGGAGGTCACCTGCATGAACGCCACCGCCGGCGCCGGCGCCTCCAGCAGTGGCACGCGTGCGAGCTGGACCCTCGTCTATTTGTTGTTCGTCCCCCGAATCCTCCTCCACGCCAATCTCTAGAGGACCGCATGCAGCATTGAACGTAGCTGGCGGAAGCATGCACAGCAAGGGCATGAACGCTCTGAGGAAGCGCTCGACGCTCCGACGCTCCAGGAGGCTGTAAGTCGCCTGATTGTGGTCGAGATATGAGTACACGAGTTTCAGCGCGTCGTACAGGACACCCGAGTCCGCGAACGAATACGTAAGCTGGAAGCCGAGCGAGCCGCGTGTGCATGTGGGTCTTGCGCGCGTGCGAGCCTCCTCGCGTGCTTGATCCTCCTGCTCCTTACGCACGCCCTCGATCTCCACAACGAACGCCCTGGTCGTGATAGTCTTCTTGTCATTCTGTTTAAAGTTGATGCCCGTGTGGTCGAGGGACTTGTAAAAGTTGCGCGCATCGACTTGGCGCCACGTGTGCGACCACTCACGCTGTGCGCGCCGCCATTCCTCGTTCTTCTGCTTCAAGCGTGCAAGAATGACAGGCACGGCAACGGCAGGCGCGTCCTGTAGCGCCTGATACACCTCCGTCCCCGCGTCCTTGCCGTACACCTTCTTGAGCGTACGCACATAGATCCAGCGACTCTGCCCACCGAGGTCTGGTCGCAGACGCAACCCAGAGCGCTCCTCGGGTGACATTTCATTCAGCCGTGTCGCGAGCGGTTCAAGGATAGCGATTGTGCGCGCCAAGCCTTCAAGCTGGATTTGGTATTCATGGCGCTCGTCCTCGCATCGGTGGATCACCTCCTCGAACGAGTTCTTCTTGTGTGCCACAAATCCCGCCTCTTCCGAAGCCCACGTGGGATGCGATACCCATTCGTCGTTCAGCACTGAGCGCGCAAGTTGGTCCCGCCCGGAAGTCGCCAGCCGTATCTCCTGTATGCGCATACAAGCCAAGCCTAGTCAGCCAATAACACCAAAATGCATAACGAGTATCCGCCACTTACACTCTCTGGCAGGCGACGGTAGCTCGGACTCTCCGCGTCGTCGACGGGACGCTGCAGCGTTGCATCGTGTGGACCGGTCCTAATGCTCCCCGGCGGGCCGTAGTTGACATTGCCGATCTTATCATCCCAATTCACCAGCCGCTTGAACTGAGCGTGCAGCGTGTCATCTGCAAGAAACTTCTCTGCGCGGACGACGAGGGTTTTAAGATCGATGATGTCGCGCGTGTACATGTTTAGTAGCTTCAAAAAGTCGTCGTATACGTCACGAGCCTCGAGGGCACGCTTCGCACGTTCAAAGAACAACAGTGGCAGTTCTTCCTGGTGCGACGTTGTCCCGAGCGACTGCCCTGCGGACGGACCGGCCTGTGCCACGTGGTGACCTTGGATGTTATGGCCAAACTGGGACACACTCTGCTGGCTGTAGTGGGAAGGGCCAGGAAGCGGTGATGGGGGGTTTGATAACTCGTAAACGTGGGGGATTGCACGTGGCTTTTCGCGGCAGGCCTCGCCACACGCGGGCGCTTACGAGAATCCTTTGAGAGGGATAAGCCTATTTCTTTCCCATAATACCATAATACCTGTGCCACTCACTCGTGCGGGCTCGGCCTGTTTAGAAGGCTCTTTCGGCTGCTCTCGTTTTCGTCGGCGCGAAGGGGCCTGGGTTCCTTTTGGTACACTAGCAGACGTCGCCGTAGTTTCATGCGACCACATTGCACTCGATGCACTTGGACCGTCGGGTGGATTGGGGCGGATACCGACGAGGCCACCCTGCTGTGTAGATGTACCTGCGATCTCCGGCAAAAAGTCTTTGAATTCCCTAAGGAGATCGTCTTCGTTTTTAAAAAGCGCTTGCACCTGGATATAAACCTATGAAAGGGTGAGCGCCTCTTCCTTGGCCGAACAAAAATGGGACGTGTCCCTTTCAGTTCAAGATACGAATGAACACGCACGTCATGCATCATCCTTTGTTCCCTCTGCTGATATCCAATCGGATCCTTCAGAGAGTTTTGCTGCTCCTTTCTGTATGTCTGCAGGATCTCTAAGAATTGTTTGTACGTATTGTTTTGATCATCGGGATAGCGAGTCTTGATCTTGTTGAGATATAAAATTGCATGGTCGAATTCGGCCGCCGGCGCACGCTCAACTTGCGTCTTGTTCCCCATATTTCCGAGAACGGATGCGACAGCAGTTGTAAGTCCCTGCGGAGCAGGCGAGAAAGTTTGAGGGGGGTGCAGTCGGGCCAGGGGCGATTCGGGGCGTGAACCTGCAGCCGGAGGACCAAATGGAAGGGGAGATCCAAAGTACGAGGAACCTCCTGCACCAGCACCGATTTTAGAGGTCATAGTGCCGAGGGGGGTGGTGACGGTAATAAGGTTAGGATCGCGAGGGTCCGTCGAGGCATTGATGTGGTAACCTGGAGGAAGGAATGTATTGAACCCCTCTATGAGGTAGGGATTCCCATGAAAGAGCATAGACACGCGCTCTATTACTCCGGGAGTATCGATTCTAGATCAACATGTCAATCCCTCCTTGGGACAGAAAAAGAGATCAAGAAAAAGAGATCAAGACACGACAAATGAATTCGCCAGTATATGCATTCCATAAAAGGCAAGTCCGTAATGCAGCCGCGGCCCGTATGCTGGCTGTCGTAATAGACTCGCTCAAGGAGGCATCATGGACAGAACGAATACCGAGATAGTGTACGATGCAATCCGGTCCCAATTTCCTCCTGAGTACAAAAGAAAATGCGGCAGGTGGCTCCAAAACGATGCATCTGCATCTCTCATGATCAAGGAACCATAGCTCCCGCACGCACCGATATCCAAGAAGAGAAGAAGGGAAAGTGAGGGAATGGTGGCAAGGACGCACATCTGGCTCTTAAAGTCCTTCATTATATCCAAAAAGTGGTTGTACACGTCTGGTTTATCATGGAATTGCACCTTGACCGCGTCCAGGTAGCTCAACGCGTCCGTCACATTCAGCGGCCGATTATTGTTGCTGCCGTTGCCCTGAGCAGAGTTGGAAGCAGGAGCTGCAGGGGCTCCGTTGCTGCTGCCGTTCTCCGTTGGTACAGGGTCGGGCTTGACAGACGTTGCGCGCGAGCGGGTATGCACAGCTGCGCCTGTGAGGGAGTCGTGCGAACGCAGCCTGGACGGTGGTGGTGGTGGCTGAGGCGGCTGCACCGAAGTTGCGCTTCCGTCACCAGCCGCAGTGCTTTGAACATCGTCCGGGGGCGCAGCAGGCCTTGGCGAGCGAGCCAGGGATCGCGACTCGTGGGCGCTTGTGATAGGAAGTGGTTGGGACGGTGATTGTTCAGCTGAGGTTGATGTATGCTCGGTGGTGGGGAGGGTGTCCGGTGGTGAAAGCGCGCGTGCTGAGAGGGGAGGCTTGGGGAGGGGGAGAGCCTGCATCGAGTGTGATGGAGAGCGAGATGAGACAAGACAGGCAGAAGTGGGCAGTCTGACCCTCAGCGACTCGTTGGTCTCTTACCCGCCGGTCGGGCCGGCATAACCGGATGGATGTAGCCAATCTTATCTTATCTAACTCCACCTGAACGCCGCGTGACGGTCCACCATTAATTCAATTCCTTCCACACCTTCCACACGGTGATGTCTGTGGGACAATCACTGCGCTCTCCATATTTTCTCCATCCGGTCAATTCGTAGCAAATGGCAACCACCACTCAGTCGCCCTCTAAGCGTGACAGGTAAAACATTAATTCAAGTTGACAATGATGTGCAACAACAGATTAGAGAGAAAAAATAATACGACCAACCAGTAAGGCCGACAAGATGGACGAAGTACTGTAATTAGGCTCACGGATTTCCACTGTGAGAGAAATCCTTTCTCCGACGCGACCCGGGCCCACATCAGCACTTCTTCGATCAAGCCGTGAATAATCGTCGGCTCACGGCGACAGGCTGGGGAAGAAGCATGAAACTTGACACGAATCTGTGCGATCGCGACCACGTTCCCAAGCTGACTTGGACAGCGAAATATCTTTATTTCCTTTACGTTTGCCACCCGGCGTGCACAGCGTCAAGGTCATGTCCAGACTTTCAGTAATCCCGAGCCCGTATCGATCTCGGTGTCGAGCCAGCCAGTTCTGACATCTTCAACATCGCCTTCTGCTTCCGAAGATCCTTCATTTTTGTACCTGGGATAGGATTATCTGTACATTATATTTAGAGCATTCTCTGTGCCTATCATGATGGGTGCCAGTGGCATCACGTGCCCAACGGCTGCCAAAAAATGGTGACTCGGAGGTCGGGGTCAATTATATCTAGCAAATGTCTCGCTGAAAACCTCAACCGTAACGCGTAATGGCCAGTGGTGCTTGACGTCTATTGTACAGTGCTGGACATTGAGACAATTGCGTATCGAGGCTAATCCGTGCGCATCGTGGGGTCGCCCATAAAGACACGACTCGGAACATGTAGAAGTTTTCCCTTCTTATCCGCCATCTTCCATTTGCCCGGTGTGTCTCCGACCGACACTTACATGTCTTTGCCACGCCTATCTCTTTCATCAAAGCTTCCTCATCTTGGAAACATGAGGAACTTGAAGTGGATAATTTGACGGCTACCATCTGAGCTGGATATAAGGCGCTTGACGAGAGCTACGTTTCTATACCCCTCCCTTGTGTTTTCCCTTCACGTGTCTAACTAATCCACTTTTGCGCGAATACTCTTTGTCAGAACATAGCGGGCATTTCCACCTGTCACATTGTACCGAATTGCAGTGCCTCCGCAGCGTGCTCCTGTCGAAGAAAGTCTGTCCAGGGCACTCTCTACACTTCCATATATCCTCTTCCAGAACCCTCAAACGAGTCCACCTCTCCTCATCTGTTTCTTCATCATGTATATCTTCCGTCCCTTCGGAGATGTGCTCACTCCCCTCCGCCCACTCCAAGCTTGGTCCATTAACCCAGTGGGACCAGGGTTGCCCCTGTGGTCGGCCTCGGTGAGAACGGAGGATGAACTCCTTGGGACGGTGCCACAAGTGTCTCCTTCCTGAGTCCTTGGTTGCCAAGCTTGGATTCATTTTTCTGTCCGTCTGAGGTCCTTCGTGCGCGCAGCTCTTGGGTCTCACCCCTCTGAGCGGCCACCCTATCCTCAGTCTTCTCTCCATGATTATTTTTCTTCTCTTCGTGCTTCTTGTATCCGGCGGTTCTGCATCGCGCCGATCTTCAGACTCGACCATCCAGTGGCTTTGCCCCGCTCCCAGATGCAAATCTGCTGTACGCAGTCGCTTGTGACGCCTGCTCCCGGACGCCCTCTTCAACTTTTCTCGCTGTGCCAAGCCAATCTTTGTTCTGTCCCCTCCAGCCTTGGCCCATAGCTCGTCGCAAAGTAGCAGCTGCTGAAGAATTGCCTCACTGGAGACGGGGCCACCTGTGTTGGAGCTCACAGGGTCCATGGGTGCAATGAGGTACGTTGGCACCTCTGGCGACTCGAATGCCTATATTTCAGGATGAACTCTGTGCGAGGTCTCTCAAACAGCGGAAACGTACGCATGGTTGGTAATGTTTGTGCGCCGATGCGGCGTTCTGGAGGATCGCTTGATGGCTTAGGATCCCCTAATCAGTCTCATGGTGAGCACAGTTCTGCGTTGGTTGGCTGAGGCTTACCGTGTAAGCCGAATTAGATCCAGCTGTTGCTGGTTGTTGAAAGTATCCGGGAAAGGTAGAGTGGAGCTCCGTAGGGATAGATGCGGTCACATAGCTCGACCTAATCGTTATCATGGTAGGCCTACTTCTCTGCGTAGGTTGGTCGAGACTTACAAGGTTATCCTGTTTCAATCCAGCTAGGTAGAGTCTAAAGTCGTTCTCCTGCGTGGCTTCCTTTAATCTGAGCATTGACTACGAGTCTACTTCAGTAGACACTGACCTCCGTTCCAGTTGACTGGACTGGAGCTCCGTGGATATAGACATTGTTAATGTGATACGTGGTTTGTTGCAACGGAGGCAGCGTTGCTTGATCCTGGTAGGTGGCTGTATTGGGGGGAGATGACGAGAACATCACAGCAGTTGTGTGGTAGGCAAGTAAAGGTCGTGTTGGGGGTCGTGGCCTGAGGCAAGTCCTAACACAACTTAGGGGCCATTCCTTTGATTTATATCTGCGCCTCGACGAGGTAGGCGCCCATTCATTGTGGGTTTGGCCCAGCTTACCTCTGAAATTGTGCCCATGGCTGGCCACAATTCACGCCACCAAACACAAAGTTTGCCAAAGTTGGCAGGAGGGATCCGACTGGACCTGTGCGGTGTGTCATCTACCCTTCCATTGTCATTTCCCCCGTCATTTCCCCCACCCGAATGAATCGTCAGGTCAGTGGATCACAACGATAGAGGACATAGTCATTTATTGCAACTCTTTCAGACCCAGACAACAACAACGATACAGAGCCCCAAAATCTGTCAATGTAAGTGATATCCGACACCGACGGATATAGCCACCAACACCGTATATCTCAGCCGAGAAATGTCACATACAGTATTCGCATTGTTGCTTTATTGGTACTGTATTAGTGGAATCATCAGATTTAGAACATCATCAAATAGGCACGCGAGAAAAATAGACCATTTCCTGACGTGTCTTAGGGCCCGTTGGGCTGTAGTGCTGTCTGAATAGGCTGCCATCCCACTTGTGTACGGACACCCCGCAGGCAGGGTTGACATTCTTAAAAGGAGACGGTGGCACTACCATAGAGCACTAGTTATTTCGTCGTGGAACTGTAGAACTTGCGTATGGGAGTCCATTTACTATCTTCGAGAAACACTAAGGCCTAGGCCTAGGCGCATCATTCCACCCATGTACGTGCGCGAGATCTCGGGCAGGGTCTACTTGGTATGAAGCGAACACCATGGAGCCTGCATAAAGTCAACCCGATGCATGGGGGAAAGGAGAAGAATTGCGGACTCGGACTCGCTCGACCACGCGCAAGCAGGAATCTAATTAAGGGACCGTTCGGCTGCATTAAACTGCTGCGCTGGCAGGCCCGCGCAAATCATCGGTTAAATTAACAGACTCTTGTTCCTTGCTAACTTAGCCCAAAGCACGATACTGTAGTAACCAAGCTTTTCTCCGAGTCGGGTAACAGACTGTTTAAGAACCGGCTGCACCATACTCCAAGGAGCCGATGATTGGGAGCCAGTACCCGAGGCCCACGAGAACTGTTTCTGCGCGAGCAATAAGGGGGTAAGTTAGTCCAGCGAAGAGAAAGGGACGCGTCCTTTTCAGGGTGATATCGGGCCAAGTGGTTATTTATATCGAGTCACTGTCACTAGCACTGCCCCTGTAGTAATAGCGGGTGATGTCACCACTGAACAGTTGGCAATCGAGATGGTAACCGCCGAGGCCCATTATTCTAACCTTGAAGAATCTTTAACAAACACAAAACATGAGCCGAGGACCTTCAAGTGAGAAAGGAGGTGCCACCTCTCCTCGACAGTGCCTCTTTTGCTGTCTGCCCTGATTCTAGTTTATTTCTCCGGAGTGTGCAGTATAATTGGCTCTTCTGCCCCTTGGGGTACGAAACCTTGGTGATCGGCAGCTTATTGCTGCAGGAGGTGGTGCACATTGCATCATCTACAATAAGTGACAGATCCACACTGGCAAACGCTTGGAAAATTCACAGTGACCGACCGCAAAGTTCGAATATCTGAGATACTGTACACGGATATAATCTGATGAAGATGAAGCAATTTGGGTAGTGAAAATGCTTCATTTTAAAGGGTCGTTGTCTGGGACTACTATGCTAGCTACAGCAGTATTGTAGTAATGACAGGTTGTCGTGTACTGCAGAAGAGGAAGCTAAAAGCGGATAAAGCGGACCGTTGCTGCCGTGGCGACTGACAGCAGCGTGGCGTGGAGACACCCCTGCGCGTTGAACTGACCGGTCTCACAGGTCTCACGGTGTCACCCCTTCATCTACGTATCCCACTTCATAAGCTCTCCTATCCTCCACTCGTTCAATCATGCCTCCAAGACCCAGCAATGAGCGACTCGACTTTACTCCCATCCTCACCCACTACCTCTTCCTTTTCACCACCGTTTTCGCCGTCGTCAGTATCCTCCTTTCCACCCTTTGGTACCACATATCCTTAACGCTCACTTTTTTTTTTCGTTTTTAAAACTATCAGTTTGCGTGGATCATCGCTTTTATTGCACAAATAGTCGCGACGGCAAACTGTGAGTATGATTATCAACCCTCAGTCTATATGTCCTCAATCCCAGGATCTGTTTTCTTTCCTAGTGGGCCATGACTCCGTTGGCACGCTCTGGTTTGCCATCTGGTTACAGCTTTTCCTCATCCTCGGCGTCATTTACACCCTTGCATCGGACTCAATAGCGATGCATCGTTTCCAAATCGTGGCCTTTGGTTCCGTTGCCATTGTCTTTGCCGTCATTGGCGTCAACCAGTCCATATTCTCAGGCTTTGCCTCTCTCGATGCACTCGCAGCAGGCTGGCTCATCCTTGCAATGGTTGACATCCTGTGGGTACTCTATTTCACCTCGGAAGAAGATTCTCTCGCGCTCTATCTTTTTAACTCCCTCGGCACGGGCGGCCTCACACCACCCTCCCGCCGCCGCCGCACGCGCACAACCTCCATGCATAACTCCGCCGCCTATGGTGGTGGCGGTGGCTATACCGCCGCAGGCATCGGCCCTGGTACATACGACACCAAACTCAACAACAACAGCTTTGTACCGGATATCAGTGGCAGTCCACTCAATAACTTGAACGTGCCAACTGCGCCGTCGCACTCACAGAAGAGCCACACTTCTATCGGTGCCCCGGCCAGCCCTGTACCAACGCAGAGCGGTCTCGGAGCAGACACAAGCGGCCCACAGGGGGTCAACTCGCCCCTGATGAGCACCCCAGGCAATGCGGGCATCGGTGCAGGTGGTGGACCCCCGTTGCCTGCTGATTCCAGCGTGGCCTCGGACGCAGCGTACCCATACAGGGCAAAGGCGTTGTATGCATGTGCGTGTCAGAATAGTCTCGCATTCACTTTTGATCTGACGATGTACCATAGATACCGCGTCCCCAGAAGACCCCAACGAAATCTCATTCTCCAAAGGCGAAATTTTGGATATTATCGACAAGAATGGAAAATGGTGGCAGGCGCGGAAAGAGGACGGCGCAGTCGGTAGTACGTAGTAACCCCATCTCGCTTCCTTTCCTCATTTGCTGATCCACACTTCTTCCTTTTCCTCACATCGCAGTTGCGCCGTCGAATTATCTTCAAATTATCTGACGGATTACAACCCGCGCCGGACGCTCGCTCATACCGTCTTTTCATCCTCCGCTAATGACATCTCGATACTATCCGTCTTTTGCTTTGCTTACTCGGGCTCTACATCCGGTAATGACAGTATCTACTAACGCATGCTTGAAATTAGGATTACTTCATCACCTATTTCCCTTCTCATGCCACGCAATAAATGACAGGAAAACGCACGCAGTGTCTTGTATCATAGGTGCCCCTCGGATATATCACTACTCCACAAACGTCGCGTCAACTTGTCACCACGCGTTGCACATTTCGTCTTCCTCGCATAATTTGCAGCCGCCTCACTCTAGTTCGCGCTCTCGCCTGCTGTTCCTGCTACTATTAGCCCCATATATTGTACAGGCCCACATATCTGTATATGTATGTGCCCAATATAACGCTCTCACTCCCCGCCCACTGGACCAACTATATACGGGATTTACAGTGACCAATTTTGAGATCATTATACGATACGTTACCTAGCTATCCACGCCTCAATATGTGCTCGAACAGTAACACAATCCGCGTCTCAGGTCCGCACGCTCAGAAATACGCACGCCGGTGTTTGTTCGAATGCATTACGTACAATCATAATGTCAAGAGTGTGCGGAATATCAGCCCGTCAAAGACTACTGTAAGAAAGATCGATACGGCGATTCAACCAACAACCACCAACCTAAGCGGCGTACATGCACTCTCCCTTCGGCAAGATGAAAGGGTCTGGAACCTTTCCATCGGGGAAAGCTCGCTTGAAATCCTCCGTCAGGATACGTCGACATTTCTGCACCAAATAGTCTGGGTCAGGCTTTTCCGACTTTTTGCCGAATTGCAGCGCTGCTACTGCACTAGTATTAAACAGAAGGTCGGGTTGAAATTCATTTTCGGATGATGGCTGGGTGGGTCTGGAAACGGATAGATGGTTCCAGCTGGCATACACATGGGTTGTTGAAGAACTCAGATGGACGGTGGTGGACGGTGGGCAAACAGAGTGACGGTGACGGTAGCTGGCGCCAGTTGGCGCTGGCGATGGCGAACTACGCGATATCGATAGTGTGGCATGACTCGGACTCGGATGCTCAATTTTGCTCGGTTGCTTGCACAGCGATCGTCTTGGCCTTGATCTTGACGTGTTTAACTTTAAGTTAAGGTTAAGTTCCTTATCCTCAGCCTCAGGGATGACTTGAAGAGGTACTTGTGCAGTTTGCTTGCGCTTGATGACACTTTTTGCTTCCTCATCGGGGATGATGACATGAAAGATAGGTGACATGATGCCGAGCCTGAAATGCGGTGAGAGCAGGATATCTAGGGAATGCTGGCTAGCTAGATGCCTCTTTATATCATGGTTTTTTTATCAGGGGTTATAACGATAATGACTCGTATAGGAGTACGAGAACGAAGTGTGAAGTGTGAGTCGAATGATGATATCTAAGAGCCAGCTGACTCGGGAGATCAAATTGATCAAATTCGATCGAAGCAGCTTGATCAGCAGCTTGATCAAGGCTCGGCCAGTTTCGGGCCGTGGCCACAAGCGCTATGTTGCTAAGTTACCTTTCTCGCTGGTCAATGAATCATCAACATATCGACTTGGAGTGTCGGAGATTGTCATGTCAGGCAAGTAGTGATTGTTGAATCAAGCTAATTATAGATGACCCGGCGTTTGATAGACAGACTCGCTGACAACCGCCATGAGTTATGAGAAACTCGACTGTTCTGACGACGAACAACCACGGCCGCCCGCCGCCGCCCTAGTGCCGTCACGGTTATGCCAGTGATTTACAAGTTTCTTGGGGCGCATTTTTGGCCTTCTCCACAGCCGGAGTTCATTTTACTCGCCGCAGACGCCGAAAACGAACTATCTTTTTTTTTGATCTTCTGACGTCGTTACTATGCCAATGCCCTGTCTCCGATTTCGCGTTCTCTGAGCTCAGCTCCATCGCTGCATGTAACGAATCAGATCATTTTCATTTCATCCTATTCCACCGGACCTGTCAGTCTTGGGGCCCTGTCCTGGATGCGCCATGACACGCTAAGAGTCGATTGCATCATCTCCGAGGATCAACCCCAGTAGGAAGTCCATCGTTTACCTAAGATTCTTATCTATTGGTAGTTACTCTGTATGTTGTAATCTGTCGACGTCGATTACTATCTATCATCCACAATAGACTCTTAGGTACTTGAGTACTAACTTGAGTAGCTTGACTCCATAAGGGGCTTGAGGCCCAGTGTTATCGCGTTATCGCACAGCACACATTTCTTTGGTACGATGGAACATAAACATATACTAGCGCTTGCCCGTACTACGCATACGCAAAATCTATCACTTCTTCGTGTCCCGCCTAGCTACTGTACGCCCTGCTTGCTATGCAGCCGTTTCTTTTTCTGAAGAGTGGGAGCACCTGCACCCTTCCGCTCCACCATGTTTTTCCATACACGTAACGCCTACTTGTCCTTCTTCTGCTCCGGTATCTGCAAAGTATTACATGCCTTTCAATTTTCTTTGCGAGCCGTCGAGCGACGTGTGCAGGGTCAACCGCTTGGTGGCCTTGCAATCAGCCCTTTACAAGTGGGCCAGCTGAGAGGCCAGATCTGGATTCCCTTAAGGTACTGTCGTGGGCACTTCATGAGTAATGAGGTGCGTGGATTGCGAGGTGGTGCGTTGAGTGAGCTAGGTAGGGTTTTACAGAGCTTAGCGTGCAGTTTTCATTTGGCGAATTGAGCTTGCTTAGTTTGAGAGCCAGTATCTCAACGACACAATCACAGTCCTATATAGTTCCAAGTCGGGATCATTAGTCTTGTCAAGTTCTGAATGATGCAAGAATGAATGTAACCGCACGATCATCTTCATAGGATCGCATTTTCGGAGAGGGTGAGTTCGTACCGCAGACTTGTCGAACCCATAATGACATCTCTGAGAGTACAGCATGTCTGCGGGTCGCAGCGAGGGAAGGCAATGAGGTGGTATTTTTATTTGCAAAGCTAACGGACAACAAAAATTTGGGGCACACGCCCATTGACAAGCAAGGACGCCTTTGAAATGGTCGCGAGAAAGTTAAGAGGTACGGGGTGTGGCCCATGTGGCCGTGTGACCTGGACGGACTGAACAGCGACTTGCGACTCGAGAGCGACAGAGACTAAGCCATAGAAGAAGAACGAGTATGAGACGTGGTTGAGAGTGTTACTGAGTGTGTGGTGGGATGCAACATCGAGGAAGGAACAGACAAGTTGAGCACACCATGTCTGTGTCCGAGTCGGTTCTGTCGCAACTTTGCCAAAAAAAAACTTGCCATGCAACGCATACGTTACCGTGTGATTGTCACAGCCTCACAGGGGTCAACGCGTCGATTTTTTTCATCTCTTTGCTCACTCCAGCTTGCTGTCCCCCTCTCCTTCCCTGGACTCTAGATACTACATATATTGTGATGAGTGTTCCTCCATCTCATTGAGCACTTGTAGACGTTGTGGGTTTGACATCAACGGACCCCTCCGAGTCATTCCAAGTCTCCCTTTTGCTCTGCAAACGCTCGGCTGGGCCATTACATGAGTGAGCCGTTGCTTCATCTTACACGCGTCGGACATCCTTTTGAATTTATATCCATAGCAACGTGAAGCAGAATGACGACGGACGCCCAACTACCAGAAGTGCGTCTGCGTCTAGCACCCTGACCGTACCTTCTAGCTAAATGCATGATTATGCTTTATGAATGTGGATTGGCCCGAATAGGGACGACGCAGTTTGTATGTCATCGTTATACACCTTGGCTCGCGGTATTTGCGTGTTGGGTGTCCGATGTTACGGCGCCCGTGACCGTACCAAATGTTATTGTGTGTTGCTTCGCACGCGCCCCCTTCTTTTGCTCTTTGCTAGCTCCACTACGACCTGAACGACGCTGCACCAACCCGAGCTGCCGAGCCAGCCTGTGTATTGTGTATTATCTTCGGGTCTAGCGCTGACATTCTTTATCTCTTCTAGATATTCGGTCTTAACATTCCTGAACTCACACGCGCGACACTCAACCGCGCTACACTGGTCGTCTTTTACATGATACAACACCCTCAACGGACTCTTGTTGCGAATGCTCTGCACATGGAGGTGCAGGGACCGTTCATCCATCAATACATGGGGTTGGATCGTGCCAAACATGAAGAGCACGAAGGGTTGATCAACGATGACCGTTTTGCCAAAGGTGTGCAAAATGTGATCATTTTCGTATGTTACGAACTTACGATAAACGTGACTGATTAGAGATCTAGCTTTGCCGCTTCTACAGTGCCCTTCTCCAACTCAATGTTGTTGATGCTGTGTCGGGTGCCGATTCAGCCGAGATTGCACATTTCGCCTTTTGCAACGTGAAGAGATACCACATGTTTGCCTCAGCCCAAGTCTCGCCGAACTCGATGGCACCATTCTAACCTCCACTTTACAGCGTTCTGCCAACTTCCCTACCACGCCCGTTTGTGCACCTCGATTCCAGTGACGTGCCTTGTCGATTGTGACAACTTGGCCCCCGTTAACACTGATGAGGACTTATATAAGCCAACATTTGACCGAGGACGGTCAAAAATTCGACCCTGACCGATAGCCTGACCCTGGTGTATGTCCCGCATACATGCTACCCAATTGGGGTGTACTAATGTTAGTTTACTGGATGCAGCACTGGCAGCACAAACGACACAGATTTATTCCCGTCAGCCCCATTGAACCCAGTAGCGGCCGCCACAAATGATCGGGTGGAGCCCAGTGCTGCCCGCCGGTGGGACTCTCGCTCGTCTCACTAGCACATCATCATGTTCCTAGGTGCGTCCCCATCGGCGCTGTGATTGTGTTCTACTTATGAGCACTCTGCCCCACCTGCTGGTCCGACTTGCCATGTGAGGCTTCTTGCCCCCATGGTGCCTTTGATCGCGCAAAGTCCATGTTCTCTGCTGGTTGTTTATCTCTCTCCCGCTCTTCGTCTCCTGTGTGCCCTCCCAGCCCACCAAACACCGATACTCTTTTCAACGCATACAGTCTGCTTGAAGCTGCGCTCGCACATTACTTCCCCAGCACAATTGAATTGGATGACCCCTCGGTGCGTGCAATTGCGAAAGCCAAGAACGACAATATGATGGATGAGTTGCTCGTGCCGCTTGTGACACTCCTTTGCCAGCTTTGGGCTTGGAGGAATAGAGGAATTGAAGAGATAGTCGATGGGAATAGACAGTCATTTGTAATTGTAAGGAATCGGTGGTAATAGAATCAATAGAATTATATCTATTATAACAAAAAAAGCTGCGATCTAAGGAAATCTATCAAGATCAACAGTAATTGAAAATATTGTCGATTTGCATCTATTTCCATTGAAACAACAGATGAAAACTGCGTGAAATCTTTGTTAATCAAAAAAATGTATGGTATATTCACCATTTTTATTGTGATCGATTTCGAGTGACTCAAACTAACTAAATCGATACAAATCTTAGGTAAACGATGGACTTCCTACTGGGGATCAACGATCAACGTCGACCTATGGTCATCGAGATTTCGGCTGTGGGTATGCCGTACCATACCTTCGGTCTGACTGGCCCTCGAAAACAGCAATACTGTATGTATATCCCAGGAAATGGCAGCCATTCGTTCTCCTCGGAGTCGCCATGCGCAGGCAAACCAGTATCTTCCATACGGTTCATAGTATGAACGAACGAAATCACTTTCTTTTCATGACAGTTTTTGGTTTGGTGTAGTTTTTATCAATACATCCCGACATTCTGTTGTTTCTGATGCACATCATCATCAGCCACATCATCCAGCAGGCTTGAATACGACAATAAAGGACTTTTGTGGTATTTTTACACAGGTATCCCGTCCCTCTGTCTGTGGCATTGTGATGAAGTATGCGCATGAAAACCACTATCATTACCACATCATCGGTCTACTGATGAGCAGTATAACTTACACAGGATGACACAGTTACTACAGTCGCTGTGACCGTGTTTCAATTCCTCGACGTACTATTATGGCGGTCACGAGAGTCTTGGAGCATATTCTTCAATGCGACTCGGGACGTCCGTCGTCCAGCCTCACTACACAGAGGAACCCTTCGATATCACCTGCGCACTGAAAGGCAATCGTACGGAGCAAGCATGTGTGGATTGTGACCTACGCAACTGAAGGCTGCCACAGATCAACTAGAACAGATGATCGCCTTTTGTTCCGAATCCGCAATGTCCTTTCCAGCTGCTCCAGGAACGGGGGGCATTTCTCTTCGCCGATCGTGTGCTGAATCGAATACCATGGCCGGACCAAAATACAATGAGCTGTATCGTAGCTATCTTCAAGTTGCCACTACGCACTACCGTATATCATGTGTGGATCCCTCGCAAGATCCCTCGGGCGGACAACTGGTAGACACCGACTCCTTGACTCTTCAAAGGCCCCCTAAACTCAGCCTTGAGCTCAGTTCAAGTTTCTATCGAGTGGCGGCGATTCGATCAACAAGACCAGAATAGACGATGTGTGTCTCTTTCAGTTACACGCGGCTGGCCCAGACCAGGCACATTATTATCAGAGCGCAGAGCTGGGACCGATATGGTATCCTAGCATCGTGAAAGCAGAGTGTGGTTATTGATTAGACAATGATTGTTGAACTTTGGGCGCTAAACTCGTAAGCGATGCCAACTTGGTAGTATTTGCTGCTACATGGATCCTCCGAGTCCATAAAAATGCGTCGCCCGAATAAAATTACCTTCCTCGATCCAACCACCCCATTACCCCAGCATATACCAACCTTCAGAAGTACTCACACCGTGACGCCATGGATCATACCTGCTTCAACACTGGAATTGCCACTGGACCTTGGCCTGAACTGAGTCTTCCACTCTCGGAAGAGGAGCTTGACGACTTATCGTTTTACTGCATTCTCGAGTTTGGTCACGTTTTGGATATTCCTGTGCGCAAAATCTCCTCTGGGCAATGAGACTTACTCACCGATTTTGGTGCCACAGGGGACCCAACAGGACGTAATATCTGCACCTGAACTCCTCCTCAGTAACTGTACCAATTATCCCAGATTCGATGACCCAAATGACACAGCACTCACTCCTGGCCCCGCCATGCCGATGGGAAATTGACTGAACTGACAGCCCAGTCGCCTTACACGCACCCTGTGAGTAAACAAAAGCTAGATCGTCAACATTGACTTACCTTGCTACCCGCAGGATGTCCCGGTGGTTGGCCCCTACCAGCCCAATGTAAGTCCCATTATCACCTTTACCATGGTTCTTCATGTTCACTCGCGCAAAGCTCTCACGCCATGGGTACAAATTTCGTCGCACCTGACATGCGGTTAGTGGTTCTCCATGTACTGGGATGGCGCCTTTCGCCACCCACTCGATGACTTTCGCGCACAGCGTGAGTACAGGCCCACACATGTTTGGGCTCTACTCACCTCGATGCGTTAGTTGGATCCAGGGCCAAGTAGCGTCGCGAACCCAGCACCGTCGCCGGAGAGTTGACTTGGCTTCTCGAGCCAGAACAATCCGTCCACTCCTCCATGCCCATGCCCGGCCCTGGAGGCAGCAGCGAACAGGATCGGTCATGTCAGAACACGGGGCAAATCTCGCTGAATTAATTGCCCTTCTCGGACACACCGTCACCTCGTGAGTATCTTCTCTCTCTCACCTGGGTAGAGGAGAATCTGCCGGCATCATTAATACTGCGTACAGGTATCCAGCAGCGTCGTCCATCCCAGCCACCGCAGGAAACGTCGAGGTTGTGCCAGCTACGACGTCCATGTCCGGCGTCGCCCATGGGAAACGCCGCCGCGATGCGGAGGAGCCCTATGGTAACGGGGTCCCGGTGGTCGATGTGATGCCGCCCCAAAAACGAGTCAGGGGAGGGCCTTGTAATGGGAACCTAGAGGCAGCGTGGTTAGGGGCAAGGACCCACAGCACGCCTGACACCAGGTTCCCAACAAACAACAATGACATATCCAAGGAGGCAGGGCGCGGAGCAGAGGGGCTCGCGACCGTCAATGTGCAAGGAGTATACCATCGCTCCTTGCTGGGACCGAGTTTCCAACAGCGTTGGGTGGTGACCACTGCGCAGGAACACCAGCTTCCTAGGGTCGAGGAGAGAGTGGAGGCGGCGTCACACCACATGGCCAGCACAGAGAAGCAAGAGAAGGGCCACTTCTTTGAGATCCCAAGCGACTTCGAGGAATTCCGTATACTACTCGTGGCTACGGAAGCCGACTGGACACGCAGGGCAGTCGACGAAATCAAGTGTCGGCTTTGTCCTACCAGTGGGTTCAGCAAATGGGATAATTTCAGGCGCCACTGCAAGACGACAGAGGCGCATCCACTTGAAATCTCGTTTTGCGAGCACTGTGGGGACTTCTTTGCGCGCAGCGACTCCCTCAGGCGGCACCTCAAACAACCCCCTGCCGAGTGCCTCGAGGTGACCCCAGAGAAGGCTGAAGAGAAGCGTCGAGAGACGGAGAGGGTGCATGGCGACTTCATAGGGAGAGTAGAGCGCAGCTTGATGACGGGCGAGGAGATTGGGGTCCCCTTTGCGCAAATCATAAAGCAGATGTACCCCGAGTCATCGAAGAAGCGGACTAAGAGTCGCTGGGAGCAGCGTCGGGTACAACCGTGAAAGCGCTGGTCAGTGGCCTGTAGTATCATCTAGCTTACCACTTTTTCCCCCACCCCTTAACCTGTTCGTAGTACCGTACTAGATTGGCTTCCAGTTCTCGTCGCACTGGGTAATATATAGAAATTTCTCGGTCAGCTTCAAGGCAGTATCCGATTACGGCACCCACCGTGTGTTTCCCCATCCTTCCAGGTGAGTCATATCTGGGAGACAACCAATCGATCGTTTGATTATCACTGCAAGATGGGGGTTAAAATATTGGGCGCAAGTTCTTACCACGTCGAAGCGCCACGTAGGATACAGGGACGCTACAGGGACCTCGACCTCGACCATGGAGAGTCTTCCACACGACACGACACGGAAAACAACTCTGCCAGCGAACACCACCGCCACGTGCCAGTGCGGCTACCTGAGTCACAAGTTTTTCTTGAGACCACTCCGACACTGTCTTTACATCCGAACCCATCCAATTACGACGCATTCTGTTAGCGGTGGAAGATGTGAGGAGGGAGAGAGGGGAGACATAATAAGCAGGAAGCGAGGTTGGGTCAGCACTTGCGCCAGTGCCACTTTCGTGCGTTCTCCATCCAAGACCTTTGCCTAGGACATTACTCGATGGGGCTAACAAGTTGTTTCATCGATCACCGTGACTGCCTCTTGATGGGAAGACACGCCAGACTAGAACGTCGTCGACCTCGTGAACGTCACGCGGCGGAGTGTCCGATTTTCCTTCAAGTTCAGGTTGATCGGTTTTGAAAGCTACAGTATGTCTCTTTATCCCAGGTTCTGGAAGCTCGACGTTCTGAAAAGATATTACTTTTCTCGAGTTGAATTGGCTGTGCGGGGCATACACTGGCCGTACGCTGTAACTTATGGCCATGAGCTACGAGCTACATGTACGGCCTTGGTAGCTTATACAACGAGGTATTCTTACACGCTCTACGGAACAGATTGACGCCAAAATTCCATAACACTTACCTGCATCCTTCCCGGTTGCACGACCCGCGCCGATCCTCGAGCCTCGTGGTCTTACCAAAGTCTTATCTATTCATCCTTGTGCCGCAAACGCAAGACCGTTATGTGCCCTTTTCTTAACACTATTCGTTCACTTACGTGCTGCGCGGAATCCAACGACCTCATGGGCCCTTTCGTGCGTGCTCGTCAAAGCCGATAGATGTAGCCACATCATGATGCCAGAGTGCGAGCCTTACGCACGTAAGTTTTATTGACGTCCATTTTTTACAGGCCCCATCTCGGACGTAGGAAGGCGACTTTTGCCGGACCTTGCCTCTTGCCCTGTATTCCATACGAGCGTCAAGTTACCCATGGATGATCGATGATCGTTAGCTCAAGGGGAAAATGCGTTATGAGAAAGGTACGGAAACTTACATCTCTCCTGTTGATAAACTGCGGATGTCAAGTCCTGGTGGATCCTCTATTGAGTGTGAGTAGCTCTTATGGGATAGACTCGGACGTGAGCGGAATCACAATGATGTCCAGAAAGGGGTCAAAAATGACCACTTGGGCCAGGTTGCACAGGCAGGGTCAGCAGGGGCTGAGTGGGGATAGTCCATGGCATAATCTGGGACCGAAGTTGGTGATTCTAGGAATAGATCTGAGGCGGGAGGCAAGAGAACTGTAGAAAGAATGTCTGCAGATGATGTACTTTCGTGTGGAATCAGTATTTTAACTTATTATCATCGCCATAGTTGTTTTCTCTTCCGAGTTTCGATTGACGCTGACCGGCGCTGACCGCTCACTGGGCAACTCACGTAAACGAGTACCCAATATCCCAGAGGTAGGGTCGAGTTGCCGAGTCACGGGATCGAAGCACGATTGAAGCAATAATTATTACCAGTTCTCATCATATGTAGTCGTATATCTCATACTGACACTGCGGAAAGGTGAACTAGTATACTCCTAGCCTCGAGTGCATATTTCTCGAAGATCACCTTTTCATTATATATTTCCTGTGTCGCCAGATCAAGTGGAGAGTCTCCTGGTCCGGCCCCGGGCTGCGCCACATTCGAAAAGCATGTGAGCGACTTCCACATGTCCCCGACGCAACGCCAGATGTAATGGAGTATCCCCGCCCATGTTCAGGGCTGAAACATTTGCGCCACATTCGATAAGCATGCGAGCGACTTCCACATATCCCAGTTTCGACGCCAGATGTAATGGAGTTTCAGGTTCCCACATGGAAGAGCCCGAAGGATCTGCGCCATGCTCGATAAGTATGCGAGCGACTTCCACATATCCCAGTTTCGACGCCAATTGTAATGGAGTTTCACATCCCCCCCATATGTTAATGTTCGAAGGATCTGCGCCATGCTCGATAAGCATGCGAGCGACTTCTACATATCCCCTTTCCAGCGCCAGATGTAATGGAGTTTCCCTCATGGAAGAGGCCGAAGGATCTGCGCCATGCTCGATAAGCATGTGAGCGACTTCCACATATCCCCATTCCAACGCCAGACATAATGGAGTTTCACTCATGGAAGAGGCCGAAGGATCTGCGCCATGCTCGATAAGCATGTGAGCGACTTCCACATATCCCCTTTCCAACGCCAGACATAATGGAGTATTCCCGTCCGGTCCCTTGTCTGAAACTGAAACATTTGCGCCACGCTCGATAAGCATGTGAGCAATTTCCACATGTCCCAATTTCAACGCCAGATATAGTGGACTTTCCCGGGGCTCGTAGCCGTCGATATGGATAACGTCTGCCCCGCGCTCAATAAGGAAGGAGTGCTCGATGGCAAGGAAATGTACGATGGAATATAAACCACATAAAACCGCAATATACAAGGGTGATTCGGGGTTGGCGGTGGCCTTTCGACTCGGTAGTATTTAGATCTCGATCCGAGATCTGGGTTGTGTATCCACGTGCAGACCGTAAGATGCGGTTTGCTCGGGTCGAACAGTTGT
Source organism: Russula aff. rugulosa BPL654 (assembly GCA_022496225.1). Taxonomy (NCBI): domain Eukaryota; kingdom Fungi; phylum Basidiomycota; class Agaricomycetes; order Russulales; family Russulaceae; genus Russula; species Russula aff. rugulosa BPL654. Next base: position 55,179 of record WTXE01000170.1, read on the forward strand.
TTCATCCCATCCTCCACGTTTTGCGACACCCCCTCGAACTGGGCATGGTCAACCCAGTGCTCCGCAGCATATTCAGCAAGTGGGTAGTCTTCCAGACTGTCGCGGGTGATGGTGTCCTTATCTAGGTGTAGCAGAGTGCCTAAACAGGCTTGTGATGCGAGTATATGGGCCGGTGTCATAGAAACATGATAACGGCGGTGAATAATGTCGCTTGCTTCAGCCAGGCGGGTGGATGTCAAGAATTCCTTCACCGAAAAGTGAGAGAATTGTACAACGGGGGAACCTTCAACGTCGACGACGGCAAGTAAACTGGGGCATGTAGATAACACCGCATCTACTGGGTCTTCCATGCGCAAAGCCTCATCAAATTTCGGAATCGGTCCTGCCTCGAAATCGAATGCGAGCAACTCGGCGAGTTCCTTGATGCGAAGCGGGCGGGAGGCCACCGCAACGAACTGAAACAGTCGATGGGCGAATTCCCAGTCGGCCTTATTGATCTCTTCCAAGATCCGTTGATATGTCTTGTCCAGTGTCTCTGGCAAGTAGGCTAGCGCATGCTTGATACGTGCTGGTATGCAGCCGCAGATGTAGGCCAGCTGACAATCCACCCAACGGAACCTACGTCACAAAAATGAGTGAGAGTCATCTAGAATTTTGTACGGAAGCCTTACATGCCATTGCCTTTTCTGTGAGAACGTCGATGACCAGTTGCTTGTGTTCCGCTTTCCACCTCCTATTCTTCGGATGCGTGTAAATGACCGACTTGATGTAGTCCTCAATGTCTCTCTTTTGTCCGCCCTCGTCATGCAGGGAAACAGAGAGGAAAGTTAAAGTATCGAGGACATCCTTGATATCTGTCTCTGGTCGGCTGGTGACGCATAGGCGCAAATTAGGAAATGGTGATTTAATAAGCTCCTCTATGAGGTTCAGGACTTTGGTCACGGGGCGACCAGACGGCAGATGTGTTTGAACATTCATCCAAGGCGTCGACAATCAAGTAGACTGGGGCACGTCCCGGGAGTTTAAGGAGGTCTGTTAAACATCTAGCAAGTTCATCGTCGCTGGGATGCAGCGAGCCTTCATGGTGTTCCGAGTAAAATTGAAAAGGATGTCACAGTAAGAGTCGGATTGATGACAAAGCTGGACAAGGAGGGACGACAACAATCCACGTAGATCCTTCTTCTGATCTTCCCTAAATCGCAATAAAAGAATGCCAGCGACGCGAGTCCAGCTTTCTGCATGGATATGATGTCCTGGATATTGAGGAACTAGCCAACGTCATGAGTTCCGAGATGAAATATCAAAGTCTTAACACACCACAAGATGCTCTTTCCCGCTCCCGCTACAAAGAAATTGTCAGTCTCTAAAAAAGGAGAAGACTGGTAACAACGACGTTTGCCATGGATCCATAGAAGAGAACCCGGATCGGACGCTTTCCATGCTGAAACGTGTTGCCCTGAACGAACCATTCCGCCGTCCCGCTGTGTTGTGATCGGGCGATGTGTGGTTTTTCCAAGGATCGGGAGGTGACAGCCAATTTCGAACATCTCTCTGCAACTTGTCGCCTGCCAGACAATCTCAGCAACTCTGGTCAGCTATCGCAGGACTGAACATTAACTGACGTTTCGACTTGTTCATGTCGCTCGCGATTTGATTCATGGTTTCTGATGCTCAGTTAGACGCCGATACAATCGTTGTGACCTCAAAAACATACCAAGGGATCCCGGACACAGTCGAGCTTTGCCGTCTAGAATGAACGATACTCTACACCCATCGAGTGACAAGCCTGGTAGATTGCTCACCGTCGGTGACCACCCTCATATTCTGGACAAGACCATGGACAACCTCAAGGATCTGTGCAGCGGTCAATTTCGCCTCGTCCTGGGTGAGTCGGTTTAGCCTTTGGAGAACCGCCTCGATATCCTTCTCTCCGAACAGCTTCTTGACAAATTTCTCTGTGTCACATTGTATCAGGTAATGTATAATACGTAGTGAATACGGACTCACTTGTTTTCCCTGCTTGATCTTTGGTCGCCAACGCGAGGTAGAGAGCAGCTCCACCAGTATCTTAACAAATATCTCTCTCATAGCGACTGTGGGAGTGATCTTCGTATAGATGTCGAGGCGATATAAAAGGTGTTCATTGACTCGAGCAACTCGACGAGCGCATCATAACTGTCCTGAATCCCTTGATCGCCTGATATAATTGGATGTTACAAAATGCGCTACTGGGATCGAAAGAAAAGTATATACCGAGAGTAGAATAGCGAGTCCAGAGTGTATTGCCTCTGCAGGTGAAAACTTCTATGGAATGAGGGTCAGGCCGAATGGAACAGCCATAGAGCGCTTCCAGATGTACCACGCCGATAACCTCTCCAAGTTTGGCGCAGCTGGAAAGTTTATGCAGAACTGATACAGCATTCTTGAGTAACTTGATGACTTTATCCTTTCCCCGGAATTCATTGAAGGCCTGTGTTTGTTCATGAAGAACGGCGGTAATGGACTCGACGGAATGACACTCCTGGAGGCGCTCGGCAAGTGGATGTTTAGCCAATTCTATGCCTGTCCGCCTTTCATAGTCCTGCAAGGCAGCCTCGAAAAGAACCTTTAGATGAGAGGATGCTGACTGATCACTCATGCTCAGGACTCAGGAGGAGGAGATGTGGGGACGGGACAGGGAGTTGGGTCCGCTAGGAGATGACGGGTGGAAAGTGAGACACGGGGTTGAACGAGGATTGCCTTGTTTATGCAATACCTCCTCGTGCATCGATATCGTTCACACGCTGATTGATTATGCTGTGCTGAGCGCTCGACTGGTCTCATCCGTGGGGTTGGTTCGAGGGTTCGGTTCTCTGTGGCAGTTCATCTCGATCAACGCCGAAAGAAAAAGAACGGATCTTGGAATCGAGTCCTAGATACGTTGCTGTACAAGGACCGCTTTTGGGTCGCCCCTCCATGCCAGCGTTTTAACCGAATCCGTCTCCGTACATGCTACCGCTGAACATCCCAAGTACTACTGTACTATGGGCTCAGGTAACCTTCGAAATGAAAAGATACTAGAAGTTCCGTCCTTCAAGTCCGCACGAAACCCACCTCTGCACGAACCGCACCGCACGCGTCATCACCCGAGGATGGGGAGATAGCGCGATGTGAACATGTGCCCGCAGAGCATGCCGTGGCCAAGCACCACACCGACGACGGGCACGAGGAGAGTGTAGTTTAGGCAGAAAACAATTGCTCAGTCCTTATGAAAGCGCGGGTGAACAAACGAAGCTTTTGTCATAAATAGAACATCAAATAAACCCTCTTTTTCTCGATGTGAATCATAAATCGTGCTGCATCGCTCACTGCATACATGTACAGTAATAAAAACGTAGCGGGCTGTGTCACGCAAGATGCCCCACTGTAGTGATGCATTCGGTGACGACACAATCAATTGTCGGATAAAGCATCTATTCCTTCACACTGTTCGCTAAATTTACATGATGCGCAAAATCCGAATTCAACGAGTTGATGCACCCTTTTATACGTACTGCGTAAAGGCGGGTCGTAGCTACCTACCAGGGTGAGGCACTATACTATCGTCTTAGACATACACATTGTCACCGGGCCAACACAATGCCTACAGTCTGCTGGTCAGGTGGAAGGCCGTCTAAATCCCACCTCATACTTGTGAAAGTGCTCCTCATCAGTGTACCTCTAGCCAGACTCGACAAGGCGGCAAAGAACGAAAGAACAATATGCGCGATTCACGCGGACATAATACCTGTTGACAAACAGCTGTCGGTTAGCAAAGGTTCTGAAATACAGCGGTGAGTCTCACTGACTGCTCCGCCTTTTCCGAGGTATCGTAAGACAGGTCAAGGAGTTGAGGACGCCACGTACTGTAAAAGCTAGTCAAGCGGTCACAGCGGCGCGAGGTCGTGTCATAATTGAGTGATGCGTAAACGCGTAAACAGTCGCGCAGCACGACTATTCCACTCACAATATCCAACACGCGAGGCGTGAGCGCACTCTTCCTGGCCTTCATTGGACAAAGCGGGCAAGGTAAGTGCAGTTAGTCGGGGACTTTTCCGTCAGGGAGGGCCTATCAACATTTTTGCGCCAGTAGATCATTAAGGGAATGATCCACTGGCACAAAAATGTTGGCAACTTTCAGGTTTCAGTGGCCCCGAAATGGCTGATCTACTGAGGTGTTGGTGTGAAGTTCAAACCGGGAGGTTATGGGGGACCGGGTTGGATGAATGGGTTGAGCTTGAAGGACCCTTAAGTAACTTGTACGCCTGCATGCATGTGAATTGTGTACAAGAATCAGAACGAGAAGCTCTTCTGAACGGAAGAAAATATTCCTTTGTACGTTACAGTAGCTTTGTCGTGTCCCTTGACTCGCTCCTTGCAAGTCCCATCTCAGGGTTGTGGAGCCGAGGTCGGTGTCGGCGTTTCCTAGCCATTGGAACGAAGTGTGTGGCTGCACCGAGCTGGAAACGTGTTGTTGGGGACGCGTGTTACGTATGAGGGTCAGATGGAGAAGAGCTAGATGGTAATAACTATAAGTGTCAAGAAATGTTGAGACATCTAAACAGAGATGAGAAACAGGATGACCCATCTTCGGGTCGTGCGAATAGTTACGTGTACAGTCGCGCTCAACCAACCAACGACGCGACGCGTGATGAATAAATACAACCAAACAAAGGGCTTCAAATGGGGTTTGTCGCGTCTGTCACGTCTTCCTCATCCAGTTACCGACGACTCCACTACCAATGCTTTGCACCTTTTCCTCTTCTTCCTTTTTCATGCCTTCCGATGGCCTTTAACGCTCTTGGCCTTCCCGCTCCACCTTCATCAATGACCTTCCACGAATTCGTTCGTCACATGCAGCCAACAAGATCCATTCCACCGTCCTAACCCGTGGAATGTCATCTAACCCTAAGTTTTCTTCGGCTCCTTCCGCATCCTCCCTCGGTTCGATTTGGCCCTTTCCCGTTTGGTTTGGACGTCCGTAGCGGTTCCATCCTCGGTTGGACTCGCTCTGGCGTTCGATTGGCGTCTGAATTATGCACGGCGTTTACCGTTTTGACTTTCTTCCCTTGCCATGACTTGCACATCGCCGTCCTTTCGCTCTCCGGAAAGTGCCCGCATGTCACACACAGTCCCTCGCTTTCGGTGCACGTATAGGTCACCTTCATGTACTGCCTCGGGACCCTGGTTCTCGATCGACTCGCATCTTATTCCACCCACGGAATTCCGTTGACCACGCGTATTCATCGGAGTAAGGTGTGACGACGAGCAACGAGGAAGGCGGTGCCGGAACGAAGCGGGATCACACGCCAAAGTCAAGAGGGCTGGGCATCGAGCACCAGAGTTGCGTTCGCGGTTCATCTCGGACGCGGGATGTTATACGAGCAAGCCACGTATAAGGTCGGGGTAATACGCCTTTGCAACCCAGGTCACGTACAGATCGCCTCCGTGCGATTTTAATCTCCTGGTGTCGCTCAGTCTTTACTTTTCTTGCGCATGCCTTTGCGTTGCCAACTCGTGCCAGCGGAAATTCGCCTGCGTTCTTCGGAACCGGACCACCGTACTGAATGCGAAGGAGCCTGGGCCTTGGGCCTTTCCCGAGCTTTGCTCAACCCGGTGACATTTTTGTTGGATTTGCTCGCCGTAGGCCGCCTCGTCCGCTCTGCTCTACTCCGCCACAGGAGGTTGCTGCAGGCGGTAGAGGATAGGGGCCTGGAAGCGTTACAGAACGTTGCTTAATCTGCATGGCTTTGTGACGAACGGATGGCTGGATCAAAAGGCCGTTGCTTGACCTGATGGAGTAGCGGATACGGACAGGGAAGCATGCAACCGGAATAACGGAGGTTGCGCCACTGCACTGCCAGGTGTGGATGAGGGTGCCGCTTGGCTTCCAAGCAGCTTCTGGACTGTGTGCATCGGATGGCGGTGGTCCCTTGAGAAGCTCTTATGCTGCCTCTTGAGACTGCCGCCGAGTACAGCTCGCCCACCCCCAACCGTGACCCTATCCCATACAGATAGGCGCACTATTTCACTGCTTTGCAAGTAACCGGTTTCTCACCGTGGGTCAATCAAGCTCCGATGCCTCCATCCTTCAGACGGGCTTGAAGCTGCCGCTGGCGCACTTCCGCAATCACGCTACACATATCCATCCTTCGTTATTCAGCTCGTCCGCGATGACCTTCTCCTCGAGCTGACCTATTCATCGCGAACGCTCTTCCATTCCCTCTATGACAGTTGAAAAGACTTGTCTGCCTTGATGTGGTGCAGTACTAGTTGGTCGAGGAATCCGTCCGCGTACCGCGTATTCCACTGCATGTAGCCGCACTCCCACGCGTGCTCAGGCAGTTCTGAATTGTGGTGCCTTGCGGGGTGCTGCAAAGAGCTACGTGCTCGCCGTCAGGATTGCTTTGAGTGCGGTGTTTGGCAGTTGCAACGGTTGCATGCGGTGTTGATCGCCGGTGGTGGCACGGACGAGACCGATGTAGTTTATTAGCCCATCAAGGAGAGAAGTCGTCGTAGGGGGCACAAACCGGAAGTTCGAGCGCGTTGTGTGGGTTAGATCGGAGCGGAGAGCAGGCGCTGTACGCTGCCGCGCCTTCGCCCTTGCGGAGGCATGGCGGCGAGAAGATCAATGGATATGCTATGGGCACGCGGAATCGCGGCAGAGTTCGCCAAGTCTGGGAGGTCAGTAGACGAGCTGGATGGCTACGGTGGTCAGAAACGTACGTGTGCCTTGCGCCGTGCGGAGTATGTGAAGAGCAAGGATCCGGTGAACGCATTGCGTTGGTCGCAAGACTAGTGGTGTAGCGGGGGAAGCTAAAAGCTTCGAGAGACGGGCTACCGTGCTTACGCTGCCATAATTTTTTCCTATTTTCTCGCTTTCGTAGCGATTTTCGACATCCATCACACTTCACTTCTGGTGGGGTGTGGCGGACAAGTGATTTTTTTATTCTTTTTCTATCTCCTGTCAGAATCGGATGTAATAGGGACGATGTATTGTTGTATCATTGTATCATAAATAGCGATCTTTCGAGGGAAGTTATAGTACGACGAGCTGGAATTTCATATGATCATGCTTTCCGAAAGACCGGCTATGGATGCCGGAGTCCAGAGAAATGGACACTGCTACCAAAAAGTTCGGGAGGACATCGGCGGTGACCGGTGATCGGCGGCGAGTGGACCATTCGTTTCTGAGGCCGACGTTCTGTTGGACTACCTTGAGCGCGCGATGCTCTCATCGTGGAACATTCAGCACTGTCGTCCTATTCATGAAGGATGTGAAGACAGGACTTAAATGGAAAGACGACGATTTCGAAAAAAGCTTCGACTCTGATACATCATAGTAACCACAAATGGGAGATGATTATAGCTATCCATTAGCGACCGTCCGAAACAAATGAAAAGATAGAGTAGTGCCTTGAGTAGTGAGCAGGAAATCGGAAGTGACGGACAAGCATATTAACATGGTGCGAGCATAACAGGCGGTGTTAGGTTACTGTAAAGAACAATTACTTCCACCATACTCGATCAGTATTCCTGCAGTTATGAACTGTCCAGAGATGTTCGCAAGAAGCAACGGAGTGTTGAGAATATTATCTCTTGCTTCGACGTTCGCACCGCGCTCCAGTAAGAGCCGTGTGACGTTGGGACCCCCAAAACACGACGCGTCATGTAGTGGTGTCCTGCCGAAGTTATTCTTCGCTTCAAGAATTGCGCCGTTCCCGATCAGCAGTTGTGCAGCCGCGACCTGCCCGCCGCATGCTGCTGCATGCAGGGAAGTACTGCCATAGTTGTTCACAGCTTCTTGATCCGCGCCATGTTCCAATAAAAGCCGCATTATGTCGAGATATCCCTGAATGACGCTTCATGTAATGGCGTCCACTTGTCTTTGTTCTGCACATGAACGTCTGCGCCATACTGGACCAGCAACTCCACGGCCACGAACTGCCCTTTGGAAGCCGCAAGATGCAGCGGAGTGCTGTGACGATTATCCCTTGCCTCGATGTTCGCACGGCGCACCAGTAAGGGTCGTATGACGTTGGGACCCTCGTAACACGACGCGTCATGTAGTGGTGTCCTGCCGAGATTATTCTCCGCTTCAAGAATCTCGCCGTTCCCGATCAACAGTCGTATAGCCACGACCTGCCCGCCGCATGCTGCTGTATGCAGGGAAGTACTGCCATTGTTGTTCACGGCTTCTTGATCCGCGCCATGTTCCAATAAAAGCCACATGATGTCGAGATATCCCCTGAATGATGCTTCATGTAATGGCGTCCACTTGTCCTTGTTCTCCACATGTACATCTGCGCCGTTTCGGACCAGCAACTGCACGGCCGCAAGCTGCCCGTTGGAAGATGCGAGATGCAGCGGAGTATTGTGATGATTATCTCGCGCTTCTACGTTCGCACCGCGCCCCAGTAAGACCAGCATGACGTTGGGCCGCCCATTGCATGATGCGTCGTGTAGTGGTGTCCTGCGGAACTTATTCTCCGCATCAAGAATTGCGCCATTCTCGATTAGTAGTTGTGCGGCTGCAGGCTGTTCGTCGCAGGCTGCCGTATGTAGGGCGGTACTGCCGTTATTGTTGACTGCCCCCGGTCCGCACCGTGTTCTAATAAGAGTTGCATCATGTCGAGATATCCTCTGCACGATGCCTCATGTAGCGGCGTCCATTGGTCCTTGTTCCTCGCACGAATACTTGCACCATGCTCGATCAGCAATTTCGCAGCAGCGAGCTGCCCATTGCAGACCGCCAGGCGCAGGGGAGTATTGTGGTCGTTGCTCCTTGCTTCCTGGTCCGCACCGTGATCCAGTAAGAGCCGCATAATGTCTAGCTTCTTATCATTAGAAACCGGGTACGTATCAATTGTTTGATGAAGTGCTGTCCAGCCATTGTTGTCCCGAGCATTCACATCCGTGCCTTGTTCGATAATCATCTGGGCAATTTCAGGGAGTGCGTTGTATGCCGCCACATGCAATGGGGTCTGGCCATCGGAGTCTCGAACATCGACGCCGATGCAATGCGGGAGTAGCAGCTGACAGACTCGAACATTTCTTCGGTGCAACGCTGCATGCACTGGGGTTCCATGAAAACCACCCTTGGCGGTCACATCCTGTGGACGCTTCGAAATGAGGTATTGAACCAGGCCAGAAAAGCCGAGATCCGCAACATGATATAGGGGAGATGCCTTGAGTCGCCCTGAGTCCTGGCCTGCCCACCAGGAAGAACTGATAAGGGATATCCATGCCGCAAAATGCGGTTTATCTTGGTCGAGGAGATAGTCGATACCAT